>JALJVW010000090.1:63099-90917 GCA_024865655.1 Emberiza elegans | reverse complement strand
GAACCCCAAGGATACAGGAAAAGCTCCTTGGAGGGTGATGCTGAGTCATCCCCTGAGCGGGCGTTGTCCTGTTCTCTTACCCGATTCCGTGTTGAGAACCTGTCCTTTAATCAGTTAAGACAATACTATTGCCTTACCCTTTTAGCTATTGGTCAGTTAAGGAATATGTTTAAACCTGCGGCCATTGGCTGGTTTTGGATCCATGCCAAGGCTATAAAAAGCCCTCTGTACCCCTTTTCTGAGAAGAAGAATCGCTGTACCCTTCAAGGACCTCCCGAATAAACCTCACTGCGGAAGTGCGGCGTGTTCTCTTCCCCTCTCTCCCTCGTCTGCTACGCCACTGCCCCGGCGATCCTTCTAGCAGCTGGGCTGAACTCATGAAAGAGCTGACAATCACTATAAGCTGAATATCACTGGCTTGCTGGGAAGGAGCTCGGCGGCTTTTGGCCTCGCTTAACTCAGCTATTGGGTCTCTGCTAAAGGAGCTCGATATACTGAGCTAACTGGGCATATATATATGATAATAGTCGGGGCTTACCTAGAGAGGCTGCACTATTATTATACCAGCAGCTGCCAGGCAGGGACAGGGAGGCCATCAGCCCGTGGCGTGTTCCAGCTGAGATCTCAGCCATTTCCCCTCCAGTGTGGCCGCACGAGATCATGTGGCTGAGGCCAGAGGTGGCCTTGTAGCCCACACAGAGAGTGGCCCTGTGCCTGGAACTGAACGCAGGGGCCAGAGCCCGCCATGGGGCTGATCCCGACACAGCCCCAGGGGCAGCCTGAAAAATCCATCACCACGATTGCTTCAGCTGCCACACAGCAGGAATGACATGACCATCTGCAGGCCCTGGGTGAGATATTAACTCTTTCAGTGCATGGATAAGGCTTACAGACCTTCAGTCCTGCCTTGGGTGAGAGAAAAGGACAGAGTGAAAACAAGTAGAGAACACCGTGAGACATGAAGATCAGTCAGAAGAAGTCAAGTCTCAGATGGGAGGGTTGAGGAGATGCCTCAGCCCTGCACTGAAATCCTCTTCTAAGGCTATGGAGAAAATATAATTGATACATCAGACTCTTTTTACCCTGTAACTCATTGAAAGTATGCGGGGACAAAGTGTTCAAATTGTAGATATGAGCAAAGGCATTTCTGCTAAAGCAAGCAGATGCTGAAGTAGTTGTGATCCCATGAGAAGTTTCCACAGAGGGAGAAGGAAGAGTGATGAAGGCACTTTACCCTCAGGCAAAGAAGAAAAAGACCTCTGTTCCCAGAGATGAAGACGATCTCAGAAATAGATAAAGAGAACCTTTGCTCTTGAATAGCTCATAGTTAAATTAATATCCCATAAGTGAACATAGTCCAAAAATACAGCTGTGGGAAGGCTGTGAAAAGATGGGAGGGACTTCACAATTGCAGAGTCCTGGGCAGGTGCTGTTCGTGGAAATCAAAAGCCATGAGAGAACTGTTTTGTGTGGAGAAGTTTTCCATAAAATGAGAGGGGGGACTCCTCTCCCTAAGTGAACTGAAGAAAGACAATTCTAGAGGTGATAAACTGACTGAGTTGTTTCTGTGCATTATGAGTGGGAAAGAAAAAGTTGTAGGGGGAAGGAGAAGTGTTTTAAAAGTTTGATTCTGATTCTCATTATTTTTTCTTTTAGTTACTGTTAATAAAATTTTCTTTATAGCCTTTTAAAGTCTTAAGCCTGCTTTGCCTTCCTTCTAATCCTATCTCACAGCAGAAAATGAGTAAGTACATTCTAGTGGGGGCACTGGCATTTAGCCAGCACTGAACCCACCACACCTTAGTTCCACCAGTCCCTGCAGTGTCACAATGGCCCCTTGGTTCCATTGGGCCCCTCGGTCTCACAAGGGTCTCCTTGGTCCCATAGTGTCACAATGGCCCCTCGGTTCAACCAGGCCCTGCAGTGTCACAGTGGCCTCCATGGTTCCATGAGGACCCAGAGTGTCACACTGGACTCCTTGCTTCCATTCAGCCCCACAGTGTCACAATGGGGCCTTGGTTCTATGGCACCTTTAGTACGCAGTGTCACTGTGATCCTCTTAGTTCCATGAGGCCCTGCAGTGTCACAATGGCCCCTTGCTTCCCCAGGGCCCTGCAGTGTCACAATCATCACAGAATCAAAGAATTAACCAGGCTGGAAAAGACCTTGGAGATCAGCACCTCCAACCTGTGACCCAACACCATCTTGTCACGCAGACCATGGCACTCAGTGCCACATCCAGCCTTTCCTTAAACACCTCCAGGGATGGTGTGAGAGTCTATCCGAAAATACCCCTCCATTTTTCTGCCTCACGCTTGCCTTGGGAGACCACTGTGACCGCTGGACTGGTGGAGGGAAAAATCGTGTGCTTCTCAGTACACCATTTGACTGTTTGCATAGCACGCCACACTGAATTTGGAGGCCGTTCTGCCCTTCTCTGAACAATGGATTGGACTTTCTCCCCACCTCCTGGCCCAGCTGGCTTGAGATCCGGGAAGCGCCCCTCTTCTGGAAGACCTCCCCCCCTTGCCTGCTCCTCACCATTGTGATACAACCAGAGGCGCAAGTCCCTTCATCAAGGACACGATCCTATGCAGAGGACCCCTGCACCCCTTGCCCAAGACGGGACTCAAACCCCCTCCCGGTTTGGAGGGGGAGTGCACAGTGAGAGCGGGGGGGGGAAAGTTGCTCAACACAAGCACAGGCGCGACCACTGAGCTATGAAAACAATGGCTCTCATTTAATGCCAAGAACTCAGACTACCTGTCCGAACTATCGATGCAGTTGTAATTATCCCCTTCCCCAACGAAAAGGGTATAACTAGAGACCAGCTTCAGCTGTGATTTTGAGATCTCCCGGGCGTGATCTGGCGATCTTTCGACGGACAGCTGGACTCTCCGATAAAGCAAGCACCACGTCTCGGTAGCTATAACCCCAAACCTATATCTCCTTTTTCCTTTCTTTTCCTTATTTTTCCTCTTCTTCCCAGGACCCCCTTCAATACCAATACCCTTTCTGTTGTGATTTAATAAACAAAAGTGGTTGATTTTGGAATGCTGTTTTCTGTGCCAGTAGTGGTTATTTTTGCACTTAAAATCACCCTCGCGACAACACTGCAGTTCTAGTCTCGGATAGTTGGTCATTTATGTGGTCTAAAGCTAGAGAGGTTTGGTTTGATACGATCTTGAGCACTGCTTGTAGTCTTAGAATCTGATTTAATGTATAAATTCATTAGAAGACTTAGTAGGAGATGGGGTTGGTTTTGACGCTTCAGTGGGAGGTGGTACAGGTCCTTTAATCTGGGTTATATGTGTCCACCCCTTCTCTTGGGTCCGTACAGCTGTATTGGTGGTGAGTAGGACCTGAAAAGGGCCTTCAAACTCAGAGGTTAAAGGTGCAGTGTTCCATGATTTAACTAACACCCCGTCTCCTGGATTGATGTTATGTCCCTTAGTGTCTAAGGGAGAGGTTTGAGGGAGATAGCCCTTTTTCCTATGATCTCTTGACATACTTCCTATAGGCTTTAGATATTTTTGGGTGGCTGTCTCTCCTTCTGGATAAATTCCAATGCTGTGCAGGGTTGTCCAGAAGGGGAGTCCAAACATCATTTCATAAGGTGAGACTCTTATACCTGATCGAGGCCTTGTTCTAATTTGTAACAGTGCTAAGGGTAGACATTTAAGCCAATTCATCTGGGTTTCTGTAACTAATTTAGTGAACATGTTTTTGATGGTTTTATTCATTCTTTCTACTCTTCTGGAGCTCTGGGGATGCCAATGGGCTGTGCAACCTCCATTTCATTCCCAGGGCTTCAACAGCTTGTTGTAAGACTTGGGCAGTAAAATGTGGACCTCGGTCAGAATCGACATTATTTATCAACCCATATCGGGAATGATGTTTCCTAGGATTGCTTTTGTGGCTACTTGGGCTGTCTCTCTTTTGGTCAGGAATGCCTCTACCCAATGGGTGAGGTGATCCACGGTCACTAATGAGTGTCTGTATCCCTGGACAGGGGGCATTTCTGTGAAGTCGACCTGCACACTTTGGAACGGCTGCAAGGCCAACTCTCTTCCCCCAGATCAGACAGTACTCTTCTCATGACTTTCTGATTAATTTGTTGGCAAGTTAAACATCCCTTGGTAACTGCCTTTGCTATGTTCCATTCTCTCATGCACATTTGATCCCTTGGAGAGTGGTCACATAAGCCTTGTATTCCCCAATGAGTCAACTCATGTAACTCTGTCATCACCTTTCAGGCTGGAGCTTTATTTAAAATTTGCCGTCTGTCAGGGGTCCACCATTCTCCATTTTCTTTTTGCTGTCCTCTCATCTTTTCTAACTCTCTCAATTCTTTCTTGTCAATGATCGGTTTTTCTTGTTTTCTTTCCATTCTAGGTGTTCCCTCTATCTTAAGAATTTTAACTGGACTTTCTTGTTCCAAAGCTACTTCTTTCGCTACTTGATCAGCTAATCAATTTTCTTTTATTTCAAGGGTGTCCCCTTTTTGATGTCCTTTTATGTGAACTTTGGCTATCTCTATTGGGTTCCTTAGGGACTCTAGTACTAATTTTCTTAGCTCTTCATGTATGAAATTTTTGCCTTTAGAATTTAGGTACCCCCATTCTTCCCATGTTTTTCTGAAGATATGGATAATTCTTAATGTGTACCAGGAGTTGGTGTAGTTTTTTCCTTTATCTTTTTTTAGTAAATCTAGCCTTCTCTTCAGGGCATAGATTTCACAGCACTGGGCAGACCAATTTGAGGGTAGCTTTCCTTTCTCCTCAACTTGCATGTTCTGCCCATCCATGATTGAATACCCTGAGGCCTGTTTTCTGGCCACCATTCATGATGATCCATTTGTAAATAAAACTCTCCCATATGGGAGGGGCCCATCTTTTAAATCTTCTCTTACTTTAGTCTGCTTTTCAATAATTTCTAAACAATCATGCTCCAGGTCTGTTAATGGCTGTCCCAGGAACTGGGCTGGATTTAAACATTTTGAAGTGACTAATTCAAGGCCCTTGGTATTTATTAGGATGACTTCATACTTTAGTATTTGGGAGTCGGTTAGCCACTGAGGGGCCTTGTGACTTAAAACAGCTTTTACATGGTGTGGGGAATGAACCCGGATCTTCCCCTTTCAGGTTGGTTTCTGTGTGTCTTCTATCAGGGTGGCTGTTGCTGCTATCACTTGCACACAGGCTGGCCACCCTCTGGCTACTGGATCTAGTAACTTGGAGAGAGATGCGACCGGCTTCCTGCATCCTCCCCAATCCTGTGTAAGGACTCCGCAAGCTATCCCCTCTTCCACGTTTACAAATAGGTCAAAGTTCTTTTTAAGGTCTGGTAGGCTCAGTACAGGGGCAGAGGACAATTTAGTTTTCAGATTCCAAAGCTGTTCCTCGTCATTTGAGGTCCAGGTTACAGGCTCTGAGTCTATCAATTTGTCAGATGGAAATTTAACACTTTTAGTATACTGATCAAGCCATAATCTGCAATACCCAAACAAACCTAACAATTTTCTATCATCGCTTTTGGTCTTTGGGGCAGGGATGGACAGAATTCCCAAAATTCTCTTGGGGCTTGACCTTTTATACCCTTGGCCGATTCTATGTCCTAGATATGTTACTTCTTGTTCCACAAATTGCAGTTTCTTTTGTGATACTTTTAGACCTCTTCCCCCTAAGAAATTTAGGAACCATATGCTAGAACTTCTAACTTTGTCTTGTTGTCCCCCTGATACAAGTAAATCATCAACATATTGTAAAATATGTACCCCATTCTCAGGTTTAAACTGTTCTAGGAGTTCTTCTAGAGCTTGTCAAAGAGATTTGGGGATTCTGTAAACCCCTGGGGAAGATGTGTCCACCTTAGTTGCTGTTTTCTTTTCTTGTCAATGTCCTCCCATTCAAAGGCAAACCAGTTCTGGCTCTCTTCAGCCAGGGGACACGCCCAGAAGGCATCCTTTAAATCGATGGCAGAGAACCATGCATGCTCCTTAGGCACTTGGCTTAAAAGGGTGTGCGGGTTTGTACTACCGGGTGCCTCGCAACCATTCTTTTATTAACTTCTCTTGAATCTTGTACTAATCGATACCTTCCATCAGCTTTTCTCTCCTCTAGTGTGGGAGTATTATGTGGAGACATGCATGGTGCTAAAATGCCTTCCTTTAACAGCTGGTCAGTTACTGGGGCTAGTCCTTTCTTTCCCTCTGGGGAAATTGGATACTGCCTCACCCGAATGGGGGAGATGTCTTTCTGCATCTCTGCTTTTATTCCTGGCATATTCAAACAACCAATTCTTCCCTCCCCCACCCACGTGTTTGGGTTGATTTCATCTATGTCTCCCTTTGTTAAGACCATTCTTTGTACTACCAATTTTCCTTCTTTTGGGATTACTCCAGTTCTCAATTTGATTTGTAAATCATGTCCTAATAAATTACAACCTAACTTGGGGATGTAAATGAAATTAGCTCGACAGCCTCTTGAATTTCCTCTAATTTCTACATCTTCTATAATCTGGGCCTCAAATGGTTCTCCTTTGGCCCCTCATACTTTGCAGACCTTTTTACCGACTGTGATTCCTGTTGATATTTTAGTCACACATGACTTGTCTGCTTCGGTATCAACTAAAAATTCAAATTTATCATGCTGGGGACCAATCTCAAAATTTACCAAGGGCTCTTCTAGATGATTCATTAAATTCCCCAGAGTGTAAAGCCCTTGACACCCATAGTCATCTCTTCTTAAGATGTTCTCTAGGGTTTCTTGCTCCCAGGCTATGGCTTCATCTACTTGGAGTTTTTTACAATTTCTCTTTAGGTATCCTTCCTCTCCACAGTAATAACAATATTTGTCACTGGGAAGAGCCCTAGCCCCTTTTGGTCCAATAAAACCTTTGTCTCTTCTAAGTGGTTCTACTGGCCCATCCTTGTTGGCTCCCACACTTTTCTGACTATGACTAACATAATTTTAGCTTTTATTTTTGTCTTTTCTTCTTCTCTTCTCAGATATACTCTTATGGCTTCTCTCAGCAGTTCATTATACTGTTTTCCTGCCAGTCCTGTATTCTTTCTAACTTTCATCTGATATCTGGCCAGGATTTAATTACAAGTTGTACCTTGAGAAGGACTTGGCCTGTCGGAACCCAGGACACCCCTCTGGGTGCCCTGGAGGACACGTGCCCCTGGCAGGGGGCTGGGGAGTCCTGGCAGGAAGCCAAAGACACCTGGGATGTTGATCTTAACCCATGGAGCAAATTACCAACCTTGTATGAAGAATTACAAGTCACAAAAGTTTAAGTAGAATGATAATGAATCTGTCACAGGGTGTGAAATGGTATTTTGGGGATTTTTATATAGAGGTCTTGGAGGCAAGATGGAGGGACTTGGGTGTTGTCCTATTCTTCTTCCTTCTTCTTCTTAGCCTCCACCTTCTTGGTGATGGTGGAATTTTAGGATTGGTTTAGAGTAGAAGTAGACTGTCTAACATAGGTGATAGGTATTGGAAAATAATGATAAATAAAGTACACATAGTTCATAGTATAAAATGTAGACACCAGCCTGGGGATGGGGAGTGTGCCTCTGTCTGACCTCTGGCAGGCCAGAGAAAAAATGTTATAGATAAGAAACAATAAACAACCTTGGAAACCAGAGCTGAAGAATTCAGACTCCTTCTTCAAAACACCAGGCTGGGAAAAAAGGATTCTCGTGGTCATCCCTGACTGCAGGGAACCCGAGATTGGCCTTCTGGGCTGTCTGGGTCTGCATTAGAGTAAATCTGGAAGTTTTGCTTTAGCCTATTAAGCCATGTTGCTGGGGTCTCGTCTTTTTCCTGGGTGCCGTCAAACGCTAACCTGGTATTACTGCCTCTAGGGACTGATTCTTTTATCCCTCTGGCCATCAGGGACCTGTAATCTCTCATATTCCTTCTCCCCTCTTCTTGATTAGGGTCCCAGTCAGGCTCCACTAAAGGCATTTTTTGGTCACCTGGGGGCCCTGGTTGGTTTTCTTGCTCCCAAATTTTCATTCCTGCAGTTCTTATTAATCAAGTCTTTCTGGGGAAAATAGGATGTTAAAGATGGAGTTCAATTCCCCCCATTTATAAATATTATGGCTAAAAATGGATCAATTTGATTTGCTATTCCTACTGGAATTCCTTCCACTAAATTTCGCATTTCTTTCCTAAAGTTTCTAACTTCGGACGCAGTCAAGGAAGCGTTTACAAACCCAATCTCTCTGGCCACCCTGCCCATGGGAACTTCTCTGAGGGGGAACAATTTTTCCACTTTAGCCTCTTTGGACCGGGTGTTACAACATCAGCTGTGGAGGCTGGCTGGTTAACTTCACTCTTGGGCATGAGATTCTGAGATGTTGTTTGGCTTCTCATTTGTGCTGGGGGAGGCAGAGCAGGAACTTGCTGGTGAATAAGGGGTGCATGAGATGGTAGAGGTAAGGGGACAGTAGCGAAGGGTAAAGAGAGTAAGGAGAGGGTTGAGGGGAAGGTGGTGGAGGTATAACTGGGTTAGGAGGTGGTAAAGGAATGACAGCTGGGAGAGGAGGAGGAATTGGGTCCACAGCAAGAGGAATTGGATGATGGATTTGAGGTGCTGCAAGGCTAGGAGGAAGTAAGTGGTCAAGGGGGTCCCAGTATTTGTTAGCCTTCCCTGCCTCTTCTTCTTCTTTTACTTTGCTAGCTGGCTTTCCCTCTTTTAATTTATAGACTCTTGTATTTTCCTCCTGTGAGGGGTACTTGAGCCAACAGGTGACGTTCTGTATGTGATGGGCCTTTTGCAGGAACTTGGGGCAAAAAAGAAGGTGCATCACCTTTGGACAGAGAGGCAGGTAACTCAGGAAATGTTTAAGGATGTTGTTAGGTCATGCAGAAAGAAAATTAGAGAAGTGAAATCTTAAGGCTTAACCAGGCCACTTCTGTGAAGGATAGCAAAAATGTTTCTATAAATATATTAATGGTAAAAGGAGGTACAAGGACAATCTCCATTCATTATTAGGGGAGATATGGTTACCAAATATGAGGAAAAAGCTGAGGTACTTAACCCCTTCTTTGCCTCAGTTTTCAAAAATCAGTCAGGTTGTCCTCAGGACAAGTGTTCTCCTGAGCTGGTGGATGGGCACAGGGAGCAGAACAGCCCCCCTGTAATCCAGGAGGAAGCAGCTGGGGACCTGCTGAGCCACTCAGATGCTCACAGGTGTCTCTGGGAGCAGATGGGATCCATCCCAGGGGGATGAGGGAGCTGTGGATGAGCTCCCCAAGCTGCTCTCCATCATTTACCATCAGTGCTGGCTCAGCAGGGAGGTCCCAGAGGACTGGAGGTGCCAATGTGAGCCCATCCCCAGGAAGGGCTGGAAGGAGGAGCTGGGGAACTCCAGGCCTGTCAGCCTGACCTGGGTGCCCAGCAAGGTTATTCCCCTCCCTAATAAAGGACTGTTATTCCTGTTCCCATATCTTTGCCTGAGAGCCCCCCTTAATTTAAAATTTATAAATATTCAGAGGGAGGGAGTTTACATTCTCCATTTCAGGGGATGCACTTGCCTTCCTTAGCAGACACCTGTCTTTCCAAACAGAGACAGATGCCTGTACCCACAAGGTCCCAGACCTGCAGTAACCAGGTTGTATAAGCCTCGCACCCCCTTCGTATAATGTCTTTGTGCAGATTACAGAGACTTTTGTACATCAGATACTCGATGATTATCGCAATCTCTGACTCCCTTATGGGTTGTGAGGGGCTTCCATTCTTATCCCTATCTGGGTGCTCTGATTTCATCTTAGACCTCCTTGTTTCCACAGGAGCGACTGCTGCTGGCTGTGACTGCCTTTGCAGTTCAGCTGGAACCTGGACAGTTGTAACATCTGTGGGTTCCACTGCAGCACCATCAGACTCTCCCTCTTTGAGGCAGGGGGGGTTTCTCACCAGCTGGGGAAATGTACTCCTTCAGCATCTGGCCCATCTCCTTCACCAGAACCCCCACCCAGGCTGGGTGGTTCATTTCTGAGGTGGGCTGTGGGGCAGGGTCAGGCTCTGGGGCAGCAGCATCCCTTGTCTCTGGGGTAGGTGTCAGCGTGGTTATCCAGGTTAATCTGCCCTGATCTCTGAATGCTAAATAGAACAGGCCTATCAGCAACACCAACCACTGCATGATATCATTAGCATTTAGAGTGGATTTGAACCCTTTGAGAACTGGTGGGGCAGACCCAAAGAGATGGTTAAAGAGTTGGGAGAAAAGTTCCCCAGTGTCATTTCCTCAAAGTAAGTGCCATTATTAAAGTAACCCCAAAAACATACAGTTAGTGTGTGATAGCTCTGAATCCATGAGCCTGCCTTCCAGTGGAAGTTAAAGATCCGTTAATTCCTCACCTCATTAAGCCATAAAGCAAACTGGATAACAGCCACAGCAGCCTTAGTTATGGTTAGCCTGTGTTCCAGGGATGGCCGGGGTGCTCCTGATGGGGCAGAAGGAAGAGCTCCAGGCCCTCTGTGAGGGTGATGAGGGCAGCGGGCTGTCAGCGGGGGCTGGCCGGGCGAGCTGCAGTGCCTGGGCAGGGAGCTGCAATCCCTGCCCTGGCTGTGGTGGGCTTTGCTCCTTGTGTGGATGAGGGGTGGTGTGGGCAGAGCACACAGAGATTTCAGGGACATGGATGAGGGGATTCATGGCCAGCACCTTGCAGCTGATCCCCTTGGCCCCTCCTCTCTTGTGGCCATGGCAAGAGCTGGGTGGGATGGCCCTGGCAGAAAGGTCTCCTTGGGTTCCTGCACATCCAGGTTCTGACTGTGGCTCTGTTCCTCTCTCTTCCAGCCCTTCAAGCCCTGAGTTGTAGAGATAAGGGGTCTAGAAGGGGTTTGGAATCAAGAAGTGATTCAGTATGAGGTATGCATCTTGTTCGATTTATTACTGCTTGATAGATTCTTTTATACTATTGTTTGTTGTCCACGCGGCTTTAGCTTTCATTTTATTGGTTACAAATATCTGTTCATGGGGCTTTACTAATGCTATGATTGGTGCAAGCCAGCTGTTCATGCCTCTGTTTACATCTGCAATGGTTTTGCCTTGCGGTTTACTGATAGTCTGCTAGCGGGCCTGGAGGCATTGTGTAATTGACCAACTTCTCTTTATCGCCTGGCCAAGGGCATTTCACGGACTGTCTGCAGGCTTCAGGCCTGGTTGTGCACTCCTTGCAGATAACCGTGCCCTTTCCACATCAGCCAAGCCCGTATGCTTTCTGCACTACAGGTCTCTAGACTCTGTTCACTGAGTGAAGACAACAGCCCATCCCACATAAGCACGTTTGTTCAGGTGATGTTCGAGGGCAGAGCTGCAGAACTACTTTTATCTGCTGGCGCAGAAGAACCAGTGTCTCTTTAAGACCTCCAGATCCCTTGGAAGGTGAGACCACCTGGAGACCAGAGGAGACCAGCTGGAGTTCCAGGCACAGCTGATGACTGGCACAGCTGAGCCTGTGGGAAGCTCCCATAGCTCCTGCCTTCTCCCTCCCCTGTACAGCTCCCTCCCTCCTGCCCTCAGACCCTGCCTGTGGTAGTTGGTGTTTTTCAGTTGTTTTAACATAAAAGTTAGTTTTCCTATGTTAGTCAGTTTATAATGGTTTCTCCCATGTATCCCATTTTGTTCCCCTAATGGTTCAGTTCTAAGTTGTTTACCACAAGGTTTCCCCACCACTTGTCTGCCCATCAGTGTGTCAGTCTCCCTGCTCCTCCCCTCACTCCCTTACAAGCCCTTGTCACTCTCACTTGTACTACCCCTTACTCTTGTCAGTCTCTGTGGTCACTCCCCTTGTATTCTCGAATGTTCTGTGTCAGTTAGCTATGTCTCGATGGTTGATTGGTTTGTGAGGCTTCTTCCCTCCCCTGAATGATCCTTATTGGAGTTGCTAGGTGATGTGTTCCTCCCCTAAGATCCCCTCATTGGGTGAGAGTTGTATCCACCCCTTGTACCATCCCCTCTTTAAAAATGCTAGTCGGACCCATTTTCTTTGTGACTTTCACCTGACCCCTTTTGGGAATAAAGCTTCCTTGGAAACTCAGACAAGTGATCCTTCCTTGTTTCCTTCGCCTCTGATTTCTCGTGCCGTGCTCCTGCTGTGTCACCCACGCCGTAGCGATTACCGCCACCCTGGACGGTCTCGGCAGAGATCAGGGGCGGCCACTCTCGTGTGTGCCCTGGGCCACCAAGGGTGTGCCAGCCAGAGAACCTCCATCCCGTGGCTGCAGAGCGCTTCCACACCTGCCCATCCCCTTTCTTCCCTCCCAGCTCATCCCTTTGCTTTGCCTTCCATTAATAAACAATTTGGTTTCTTCACTTTGCCTGCATCTCTGTGGAGCTGGAGCGATGCAAATCCGGGGCCCTGGGAAACTCAGGCCCCTCCTGCTGTTCTCTTCCACGCCGTGTTTTGTGCACAGACACAGAGGAACGAGGGCAGATCAGGCTGGAAAGGTCCCTGTGCTGAAGGTCCAATTCCACAACACTGTGGAGTTACAGATCTTGCTGAGCACCCTGGAGCCCCTGGACTTTGGAAGAGCCAAGCTGAGGATGCTCTGAACCCCGCTGTGAGGGATTCCTTGGCAAGCATCCATGGAGGGCAAAGGAGCTTGGAATGCTGGAAGGTTTCAAGAACAGCTTCCTGAAAGCACAGCAGTGCTCCATCCCTGCACAGGATCAGGAAGAGGGCAGAACCAGAGACCATCCGGGCTTAACAGAGAGCTTTGGGTGTGCCTAAGAGCAAATGAAGCAGCAGCACGGTGCCCGAGACTGGGACATGCGACCGTGCCAGTGCCAGAAGCGCTGTCAGGCAGTGCCAGGATACCGGGAGGGGTTCTGGTCCCCACAAACGAGGAATGGCAGCCCCAGGCTCAGACCCAGTCAGAAAGCCAACCAAGTGAGACCTGAGGGAGAGCACTCTTCCAGTTTCTCTTGGACACGGCCACAAAACAACCCCTGCTGCTCCTTCCTCCGCCTGTGTTTGGGGTGCGCTGGTGGCAGAGCCAGCCAGGTTGTGCTCTGCGTTCCAAAGCCTGTTGGGAGTGGGTGTGAAAAGCGCTGCGTGCACAGCAGAGAGTCCTGGAAGGTGCTGGCAGGAGCCTCCTGCAGGGACAGGGCTCTGGGCTCTGGCTGGGAACAGCCTGGTTTTGCTGCTGTGAGCGCAGGCAGGAGCTGAGGCAGGTGAAGAGGCAGCGGGCAGCTTGTGTTTGTAGAGGGCCTGGGGCTGCACCTCTGAACCTCCACCTGGACACACACCTGGAGGAACACAAGCTAGAGCTGGAGTGCCTGTCCTGAAAGGACCTGGAGTCATTCAGCCTTGCCAGCTTTTCTAAAGAGTGTGTTGGTGTTCCCCAGGAAAGCTACACATTTGGGGAAATGCCTTTGGAGGAAAGGGGCTTGCTTCTCAAGGAAAGTGCTTCCCAGGGAGCTCCCAGTGAGGCAGGTGCAAGTGTCCCCCTTTGGCTCTCTGTGCTCCTTTCAGTCCTTGAGGCCCGTTGCACTTGGCAGAGGGGCAGGGCAAGGGAGAAGGCTGTGAAGAGCAGGTTTGGCATCTGCCTGGACCTGCAGAGACCAACCCAAGCTCCTGCAGCAGGGTGTGTTCCCCTCTTTGGACAGAGGTGGGAGCAGGAGCATTTCTGTCCACCACGAGCCCCAAAGCTCACTTTGAGAGCTGTGAATTAAAAGGCCTTTATGCACACACTTTTCACATTTTCCCTGTCTGCTGTGTTTCAACTCTTGGCAATATGCATTTGCCTCTTGCTTGGTGGAAGCTGCTGTGGCCCAGGGCCAGCACAGAGCTGGGCTGTGTGGGCCAGGCAGCGTGGAGAGCCTTGGCTGATCTTGGTGTGTCCCTGGCCTCAGAAAAGTCTTGGAAGCTTTGCCTCCCAGGCATCCTGCTCATTGGCTCTCCCTGTGCATCTTGGAGAGAACAAGGTGGGCATTTCTGGCAGCTGGGCATCAGCAGGCCTTCAAATGGGGGCGTGTTGTGGAGCGAGCCCAGCTGAGATACCCTGAGAGGAGCCCAGTGCTCCTTGCTCCCCTCTGCTGACACGTGAGCGTTTGTCTGATTTTGGGATGGCCCTGGCTGTGTCAGGGCTGCTACGTGGACATGAGACAGCCGGTCCTGTCCCGCTGGGTCCCAGCAGTGCCTCGCAGCAGCCCTGCATCCACGTCAGGATGCTGGCCAAGAGAGGTCCTGGAAGCTGAGGCAGCTGATTTTAAGCTTGTGCAGGTGCCTACAGGTCACGGCCAAGGGTGTTCCCTCAGGATACAGCAGTCCTGAGGGCTCTCCCTCATTCAAAGCATTCAAAGCCCTTTTATTGAGCTGGTGGGAGGGCAGGAGTCTGCATCCCACAAAAATGTTTCTCCACCATGTATAAATTTCAGTGGGTTGATGTAGGAATTGTATCAAAAATACCATCCATCCTTACACTGCTGAGGTGATCCATGAGGCAGGGGATTAGAAATACATTGTGTCAGATTCCTAGACTTGAAGCTGATGTCCAGGTGCTGGCCAGGAGAGATCTCCATGCCCTAAAGCAGCACAAAGTCTTCCTCATGGCTTCCCTGCACTGGGCTGATTCCCTACTTGCCCTTATTTCTTCTGCCAGACTATGTCTAAAGCTTTTTGTCAAGTCACTCTCATGTCAAGTTAGGCCTGCCAGGTTTTGCTTATGCTAACTGGTGCTAAGTACTTATGTCTGTCTGTGCTAAGTTCTTGTTTACTAATGTGAATTACTTGTGCTTACTTATGTCAAACAAAGGCCTTGTTCCATTGCCAAAGGTGCCTGAGGCCCCCTGCTCCCTGTGGCACCAATTGCTTTCCTGTGGGATGTTCTACCTCCCTGGACAGTAAACAGGGAGCTGGAGAAAGAGCTGGCCAGGCTGCTCTGGATCCTTTACCAGCAGTCCTGGCTGAGTGGAGAAGTCCGAGCTGAGCGCAGAGGTGCCAATGGAACAGCCGTGCCCAGGAAGGCTCGGTGGGAAGGGTGATCCAGGAGCCACAGGCCTGGCAGCCTGAGCTGCCACCGGGGAAGGCCTTGGAGCAGATCCTGCTGAGTGCCATCCCACGGCACGTGCAGGGAACCAGGGCGTCTGCTGGAGGGTGGGAAAGCTCTGCAGAGGGACAGGGACAGCTGGGGGTCCTGGTGGGGTGTTGAGGGCTTCTGTGTGGGAGTTTGGGGGGGTTGGTGTTGGTGGGTGTTGGGGAAGGCGTTGTCTGGAAGGTGAGAGGTCTAGGCTGGAATTTGAGTCAGTTTGAAGGCAGCATCTGTGGTTTGGCACAGCTTTGGTTATGGAGGGCAGAAAGAATATCTGTGACTTCTCCTGTTCATGGTCCTGATTCTCCTGCAGGGAACAAGAGGGGAGAGCTGTACTTTACTGGCCACTTAGATATCTGTACAAGGGGAGGATTAGCCCCTTTGCCATCTACTCATATGTTTGGGCTACTTTTGTAACACTGAGTGGGCCTTCATTCCTTGAGAGCTTTTATTCCTTAAGAGAATTAGAATATTATCATCCCTTCAGAGAAAACTGTTTGCAAACTAAAGAATGGCCTTTTTTTTACCTCTGTGTAGTGTTATGTTCTGTACAGTGACTCTCAGTGGATGATGTTAAGGCAATTGAGTTGCTGCTTTGAGATAGGAAGCAAAATTCCAACTCTTCACCTTCTCAGGCCATCCCAATGAATTTGGGAAGTTTGCAACTTTTTGGAACTACTTGAGTTGAGCAATCCTGGGTAAAACTCCCCCTGAATTGAGGAGTCCTAAATGACAGATTCTTCTTGGCCTTCTCACCACTAAGGTGTTTTTGTGCTCTTGGATGAGAAAACAATTTCAAACAAAGCTCTGAAAAATTTAAATTGCCAAAATTAAAAAAAAAAGGTGTCTGCTCAGGTGTCATGGTTTGAGCCTGGAAAAATGCAAAGTGCCCCCCATGAAAATAAGTTGTTCCTGGTACTGCTGTGAGATGTGCCTAGAATCTCAAACAGTCCTCTACTTAAAGCTAAATCTCAGATTTTTATTCTCTGTTTCAATAGGAAAGAAAAGAAAAGACAATCTCAGGAAAATCTTCCACAGTTTGTTCCTCCTCCTCCCCCTGCTCCTGTCTCAGGACCAATACAACTTACATCTTTCAGTCCAGCAAAACCACCCTGAAACTACAAGCTGCTCAATCCTGAATTCCATAAGAGGAGGAGTCCTTCAAGTATGCCCTGGTGCTTTTGGTCACATATCCTCAATTTGATTGTTCATTCATCTCCCCCTTCCTCCCATTTCAGTGCTCTCACCACTGAACAGGGACCAGCTGTTACTTTGAGGGTTGTCTTTTAATGGGATTCCACTTTCCCTTTTAAAAACAAAGGCACAGGGTCAGATTTTGGGACATCTGTGAAAAAGTCCATTGGTTTTCCCCTGGCCTTCAGCTGGGAGACTCCCACACTGCCCTCTTAACTCTGGAAGACGGTGGCTCCTATGAAAATAGTCTCTGTGTTCAGGAACAGTCCATGGCTCTTCAAACACCTCCAACTTTAAAGAATGCCACTCCACATCTCTTCCACCCTAGGTTCTTCTTACTTCTCTCCCCTGCTCAGTCCTGAAAAAAACTTGCTTAAATCCTCCTTCATCTTCTCTCCAGGAAGGGTCAGTATGCTCTGCCTTTTTCATTGTCTTCAAAAGGGTTAAAACTCTCACACACGGCTGGACACATCCCTGTTTCCCTCCCAAATATTCCAAGCATTCCCCCTTCTCTGCTCTCTGCGGGCTGCATCTGCCAGCACAGGATATCAAATTTCAAGATAACAGTTCAGTCTCTTGGCTGGCACTTTTCTCTCCCTCTCAAACTCCTGTGTCCTGTTGGCCCACATGCCTCTAAGCTTCTTCCACCTTTCCCCCTCCTCCTTAATCTCTTCACCCCCATTCCAAGTCAGGCCCAGGCCTCCCGAGAGCAAAAAAAGTTGCCCAGCCGGGACAGCTTGGGCAGAACAAGGTCCTCCATCACTGGCTGTCCCAAGAGGGCTTCTTTGGGCAGCTGCTTCACTGTCCCTGTGTGTTCTCAGAGGCGTATCCAACTCTCAGTGGTCAAAACAGGTGTCAATCGCAAATCTACCCCAATTGGACTGACACTGACTCCCAGAATTCCATTTCCCTCAAACCAGGACATTCCACCCCAGCCAGTCTGAGAACACACTTTCCAACATTACTAAAACTATATACACTTCTACAAGACAAATACATGCTTTGTTCTTATTCCTTTTTTCCCCCATCTCACAGCCTTATCTTATCAACTTATCTTATCTCGATTCCCCGGTCAGGGAATTCAAAAGCCCATGGTTTGAGCCTGGCAAAATGCCAGTGCCCCCATGAAAATACTTTCTCCCTGGTTCATGTGAGGTACATTCCAGAAATCAATCCCCCTAAAAGGAAAAAGCACAGAAGTGGATTAACTTAACTAATTATAGAAAACAGAACTTTATAAAAATTGAAACACATTTCCTCACACTACAATTCTAAAGAAAATGTCCCAAATCAAAAGACAATGCCCCAAGTTCAATTTATGAAAACTGTCCACAGAATCCTTCTTATCATCTCCTCCCCTTTCCCAAGTGCTTTCTGAACAGGGACTAATCTACATCTTTTCAGTCCAGTCCAAAATCCACAGTCCTATTTTGAGACATCTCAATCCTCTGTCTGTGCTAGCCTTCTTAACCTAAGGTGGAGCAGCCCTTCTTGTATGCCCTTCCTTTTGGTCACATATCCCTTCTCCATCATGGAGATCGTGGCCCAAGGTTCTTCTCTCCCCTGGACTCAAACTTTCACCACTGAAAGGGTTCAGGCTCCTCTAGGATCTCCTTTGAGGGAAGTCCTCTCTGCAAAGTTCCATTCCCACTCCAAAACAAAGCCAGATGGAACCCCATTCTATCTTGGGACATCTGTCCTTTGATTATTTAACCCAGGCCTGGCAGGGAGGCTCCTGGGGACTGCCTGTTCTGGCAACAAGGAACCTTCCATCCATTTGGCTCAGGGAACCTGCGTCTAGGCAGTCTCTGTATTCAGGAACAGTCCATGGCTGGGGTCCAAAAAGTTGTCCAGCAAAGAATGGGACTTTGGGAGGGTTGGTGTTCCACCTCAAGGGTTCTTGTCAATGGAAGGTACATCTCTCCCTGCTCAGTCCTTTTCAAAAACCTCTAGGAAAAATATCCTTGACTTCTCTCCAGAAAGGGTCCTGATTCTCCTGCAAAAATTCTCCTCCAGGAACAAGAGCTGTATTTTACTGGCCACTTAGATATCTGTACAGGGAGAGGATTAGCCCTCTTGCCATCTACTCATATGTTTGGGCTACTTTTGTAACACTGTGTGGACCTTCATTCCTTGAGAGCTTTATTCCTTTAAGAGAATTAGGATTATCAAATTTCAAGAAACCTTCAGTCAAACTAAAGAATGGCCTTTTTTTACCTCTGTGTAGTGTTATGTTCTGTAAAGTGACTCTCAGTGGATGATGTTAAGGCAATTGAGTTATTGCTTTGAGATAGGAAGCAAAATTCCAACTCTTCACCTTTCTCAGGCCATCCCAATGAATTTGGGAAGTTTGCAACTTTTGGAACTACTTGAGTTGGAGCAATGGGAAGTAAAACTTCCTGAACTGAGGAGGCCTTAAATGACAGATTCTTCTGCCTTCTCACCAAAACCTGTTTTTGTGCTCTCAGGAAATTACTTCAACAAGAAAATAATTTCAGCATGGTCAGAGCTTCTGACAGACCAAGTGTTGCCAGCAGTTTCAATTGGGTGCACACTCCCAACATTCCCTGCAGGAAGGAGCACAGCCCCCAGGGCACGTGGGCTTTGGCTCCCTCTGGCACAGAAGCCCCCTGGGGCACAGGTCTCTGGGGCAGGAGATGGGCACCAGCGCTGCCAGGGCTCAGGGGGTGGCAGCTCTGCTTGGGCAGGGACTCTGCCACACCTGCTGATGTCAGCGCTGCCCGGGGCCCCAGGGGTCAGAGCAGCATTCGTGCCCTGGCCCCACAATTCCTTGTCTGTGTCACACCTGTGGGTTTAGGATGGCCACCAGCTGGGACGTGTCCCAAGGAGGCCGTGCCAGCTTCTGTGGAAGGCCCTGTGCCCTTCCCAGCGTGGCAGCGTTGGCAGCCCTGGGGGCTCCTTCTGCTGCCCTGAGCCCACAGAGCAGGGCAGCGTTTGCTGATGGTCTGAGCCGTTCCTAAAGACCCTGTTGGGCTGCCTTTAGACACTTGGGGTGAGGGATTCCTTCCAACCTGAGCCACTTTGGGAGGCTGGGGGCGGCCCCAGGGCAGGGGGCAGTGTGTGCAGGGGCCCTTTGTGACATGGTGCAGCATGGTCACTGTGGCATGGAACGGGTGTCCAAGGGCCCTTTGTGACACATGGTGACATAGGAGCTGGTGGTGACAAGACCACGCCACAGTGCTCGGAGCACACAACGGGACAGGACGGGACAGAGCAGTGCTGTGAGGAGCCCCTGCACAGCACACTCGTTCCTGTCTCACCCGGAGCCTTTCTGAGGCGTTATTCCTGCAGCTGAGCTCGAGGCCAGACCACAGGACTTGGTGACCTGTGGCCTTCCCGAGGCTTCTCTTCTGCAGGTGCCCTCGAGGGCAGAGCGTGGGACTTGGTGCCCCAGAGGCATCTCCCATCCCTGCCACCAGTGCCCTTGAGGCCAGACCACAATCCTTGACAGGAGTCTCCTGTCCCTGTGGCAGGAGCCCTCGAGACCAGAGTGCAGGACTTGCTGTCCTGCAGCCTTCCTGAGGCTTCTCTCTTGAAGGTGCCTTCCAGGCACAACTGCAGGACTTGCTGACTCAGAGCTTTTCTGAGGCATCTCCCCTGAAAGTAGCCACAAATCCAGTCACTAACATGGAGCAGAGACCCCTGAGAGTGCCCAAGGTGGCCTGGAGGGAAGAGGAGGAAGGAAGGCCCTGGAGCTGCCCCAGCACAGGAGACCAAAGAGGTGGTGCCATTTGAGCTGCCACAGGAGGGTGAGTGGAAGAGCTGGGCCACAGGGTTGGTGCCTGCAGCCAGCTTGGAGCCTTTCCATCCCATTGTATCCCATTGTATCCCATCCCAATTGCATCCCATCCCCATCCCATCCCATCCCATCCCATCCCATGCCCATGGACAGGATGGAAGAGGGGCCGGGCAGACACCCCGCAGGGGCCGGGCTCCATCCCCTGGGGCATCCCGGGGCTCTCCCTGCCTGGGGAGCGCAGGGCTGGGCTGTGTTCTCCGGCCTCTCCCGCAGCCCCTCAGCTCTGGCTGCGCTCGCTCTTTGCCAGGTGCAGCCCTGAGCGCGCACAGGAGCAGGACCCCGCCCGTGGCCTCTTCCGCAGAACAGCGCAGGTACCTGCAGCCATCCCCACCTGGGCTGGGCCTGCTGGCACAGCCCGCTTGGAGCATTCCCTGCAACATCCCTGGCTTCTTGCCCTTCTCCTACAGCTGGTCTGCCAATTCATCAAGAGAATCGGGAGGAAGAGACCAGCACCATGGGCACTGGGATCAGAGCATATTCGCCACATCTTCAAAACCAAGACCAGTGCTGCCCTGCTGGATATGCTTGTAGAGGAGGGCTTTTCCAACCCAAAGCAAGTAAGCAGCCTGTGGCCAGGGTTTGATCCTCCCAGGAATTGCTTGGCCTCCCAAGCCATGCATGCTGGTCACTGTAACTCCATGAGGCCATGGCAGTGTGGTGGGAAGGGCAGCACTTCTCTGGGGAAGCTGGGGACATTCCTCCCTCTGGCACCTTTCCAAGTCTCCTGTGCCTTCTCCAGGTGCCCGCCATGGTCAGGTACATCCACCAGTGGCTCCTGGCCAATCAGTTTGCTGAGCACAGGCTGAACAGGACCCTGCTGGATCTCACTGAAGCACAGCCTGCTGACGTAGTCATGACGCTCCTGCGTGTGGCCCCGTCCTGTGACAGGTATGGGGCCCGCCTGCCCAGAGGGCTCAGGGCTCCCCAGCCCATCAGCCTGTACAGCCTGGCCCAGGTGTCTGACCAACAGAGAGTTCCAGGGCCCTCTGGCTGCTCCCTTTGCCAGCCCTGGCACGTCAGCCCCCGAGCCTGCTGCCATGCTCCCTCGCTGCCCCTCAGGGGCCTGTCCCCACAGGGCTGGGCTGCCTGGGTGCTGCTGGCAAGGGGCAGTGGGCAGAGACAGAGCTGGCAGCCAGCTCAGGTCCCCACTGCTGCCCAGGCCACGGTGCTGTGTGAGATCCCCCTGAGACAGATCTCTTATACCACAGAGCTGCTTCGACCATGTGGAAGAGCATCATGTGCTCGCCCAGGACTGCGGAGCCGGCGCTGCTGATACTCCTGGATGTGCTGGGGAGCTGGCCCAAGCACAGCACGTGCACCTCTGATGGGGACAAAACGGGTGTCTTTGTCCTGGCTGTGAGTTTCTGTAACTGGCCTTTGCTGCCCCAAGGCTGCCTCTCCAGCAGCTCTCCATCCTCCTTCCCCCACTGCATCTCCCTGCCTCAGGCGCTGGGCTGAAACCTGGCCCAGGGGCAGCTTCAGGCCCACCAGGCCCCGTGCTCCCCCTGCGTCTCTCTGGGCCTCCTCCCCTGCTCGGGCCCTGCCACACGGACACCTCGGCACTGAGCGCTGTCTCGGGGGGCTTTGTCCTTTGCAGGCAACTGTGGTGATGTGGAAGATCCTCCAGGTGCCCTGTGTCCCACATATGGTGACGGTGTATTTCCCCACCTCTTTGTGCATCTGCTCTCCCAAGTGTTCTTCAGCACTCTGGATGTGCCAGAGGAGGTCAATGCCTTCTGGAAGGGATGCCAGGAGGAAAACGGCCTTGCCACCAGCCCCAACAGGTGCTCCATCCCACTCCTCCTGTCCCTGCCATGTCCCTGGGCAGGAGCCAGTGCTCCCAGAGTGACCTGGGCTTTGCTGTGCATGCAGGTTTGCAGTGCGGACCCTGAAGTCCCTGCTCTGCCAAATGCAGCACGAGGATGTGGTGGTGGCAATGGAACGCAGTTGTGGCTGGGACACGCTGCTGTGTGCTGACACCCACCACTATGCCGTGGGTCTGCTGGCCAGGTGAGACCCCCTTCTCCCCACTGCCTCTGACATCTGTGCTCCGTGCCCAGGGTGCCCCAACCAGTCCCTGTGGTCGTGGGCCAGAGGGCCTTGTCACTGAGGGATGGCCAAGCAGACTGGAAAAGGCTGGGAGAGGAGGGTGCCCACCAGGAGCTGCCTCCCAAATAGCCCAGGGCCCTTTGCAGGATGCTGGGGAAAGACCAGACCTCTGTGAGTCAGTCCTGGCAGCGGTTTGTCCCCCTGGCCCACAGTCTTGGTTCCTTTATCTCCTGCCAGGGAGATGTCCTGTGTCTCCATGCCCTTGTGTTCCCGCATCGCTCGCTACCTGCTCCGGCTGCTCAGCACACAGCAGCCACGCTGGGAGCTGCCCGCCCTGGCGTTCCTTGTGGAGGTGAGCCTGATGGCCAGCGCTGCCTGGCTGAGCTGCCTCCCAGCTCTCTGCCCTCTCGGAGCTGCAGCTGCCTGGGACGGTCCATGCACCCTGTGCTGCTGCCTGGGCCCTGCCCTCTGCAGCTCTGGGCTCCTGCTGGCCGGGTCCCCCATCACTGCCCTGTGCCTTTCAGGTCCCAGAGTTCCTGGACTTGAGTGAACGTGATGCTAACAGAGTCCTGGAAATCTTGTCAAGGCAGCTGCAGAGCGAGTGCAGGGAGAGGCGTCGCCTGGTGCTCAGGGCCCTTCTTGAGCTCACTGAGGAGCCCTCAATGGTGAGAAGGGGGCAGCGGCTGAGGCTGAGCTGGGGAATGCAGTCGCTTGGGCTTGGCAGGGCTTTGGGCCCCGGGGCAGCTGCTCCCAGCTCTCCTGCCTCCCAGTTCAGCTGCCCGAGTGCTTCGGGACAGGCCTTTGGCCTCTGGGCCTTGAGGCAGCAGGATGGCATTTCACAAACTTGTGTTCCACACAGAACAAAAAAATGTGGAGCCTGACTGAACGTCTTGTGGAGTTCCTGTGGGACGCAGATGGAGAGATAGTCAGCATGGCAGTCATGCTACTCAGCTTTATCATCTTGGACAGTGACACGCTAATGCCCAGCCCCATCACACTGCAGCTGCTTGAGGCGCTCCTGCCACTCTTTGACCACGTAAGGCTCACTGCTCCCAGCCACGGCCACTGGGTGCTGCCTGGACACTTTGTGCCCTGTGGATTTGCAGATCTGTGCCAAGCTGAGCCCCGTGCAGCCGATGCTGAGGTCTTTTTCTCTTCCTTTCATACAGGACTATAGCCAGGTGCAGCAGATCTCCATACTGCTCTTCCAAACATTGGTGACTCATCCACAGGAAAATGAAAAAAAGGCCCTGAAGACACCCCTGCGCCAGAGCCTGCTGCCCCTCTTCTTCCACTGCCATGATGAGAATCGGCTTGTGGCACAGGTGAGGGCTCCTGGGCTGCTGCTGTCCCCCTGGCAGGGGGCTCGGCTGCCTCCTGCCCTGGCGCCTGCTGGGCTGCAGCCTCCTCCAGGCCTTGGCACAGGGACGCGGGTCCTGCACCCTGGGTGGTGGGGCCATCTCCGCATCTCTGCTGCTCTCCAGGCTTCTCGGGAAACGCTGCTTTGTGCGACCGAGTTCCTGAAGAGGAGGGATCTTGAAAGACTGGTGAAGAACCAGAAGCTGTGGAAGTTCAGCGAGTGCCTGGTAAGGACGGGCTGCAAGCCCCAGCCTCAGCCCGGAGAAGCCCCCTGAGTGCGGTGCTCAGGGTGCGGGGCTGGCAGCTGTGCCCCTGCCCGCTGCTGCACCCAGAGGCCGCGCGGGCTCTTCTCCAGGCTCCCGTGGGCCCCGAGCCGGGGCCGATGGAGCCCGGCCCGGCAGGGCTGCGGGCGGGCCGGCACCGCTGCTCCCAGGCAGCAGCCGGCCCTCTGCCCCTCCCCTCGGGAGCCCGGGCAGCGGCTGCTGGCCGCGCCTCAGGGCTGTGCGGCCAGGGAGGCCGGCGCTGGGCGCAGGCAGCGCCCGGCCCAGGGGCTGAGCCTGCGCCAACCCTTCCCTCCTGCCGCTCTCTCCAGCTGGCAGAGGACGGAGCCGAGCGGCCGAGCACCTGCGCCGGGCCCTGCCCTACCTGCAGAGCCCACAGGAGTCCCCTGAGCGGCGGCCATCAGGTTCATGGGTGAGCCACGAGCCCAGGCTCCCTCCCGGCCCGCCGCAGCTCGGCCCCAGCCCTGCCTGCTGCCCCGGGCAGCGCCAGCCGGGCCTGGCGCCGTGGAGCCCGCCCGGCCTGGGCATTGCTGCTGCCGCCCTCTGGCAGCCGTGCCCTGGGGCGGCAGCGTGCGGCAAGGGCCGGGCTGAGCCCTGCCGGGCCAGCAGCCCATGTGGCCAGCGCCGGCAGCGCCGCTGGCAGGGGGAGCTGTGCCGCTGGGGCCGTGACAGGCTCTGTGTTCCCAGGGATGGCCGGGCGGCACCTGAGGGGAAGAAGGAAGAGCTCCGGCTCATCTGCAGCGGTGAGTGAGGGCAGCGGGCTGGCAGGGGGGCTGGGGGGAGCTGCAAGCCCTGCCCCGGCTGCGGAGGGCTCTGCTCCCTGTGCGGACGAGGGCGGCGTGGGCAGAGCACACAGAGATTTCAGGGCCACCTGGGGGATTCGTGGCCAGCAGCTTCGGGCTGGTCCCGTTGGTCCCTGCTCCCTCCTGGCCATGGCTGGAGCCGGCTGGGATGGCCCTGGCAGGGGCTCTCCTCGGGTCCCCTCAGATCGGGATCTGACCATGGCTCTGTCCTTTCTCTTTCAGCCCTTGAACACCTGACAGAGGACACCAGCAGTGCCGTGTCAGACGTGGCACTTCAGACATTGTATGTCCTCCAGGCACTGCAGAGTGAGCGATATTCCATCTTCCAGAGGCTGCAAGATCAGCTCCGCAGGGCATGGAGGACACGGCCTCGACTGTTGGGGCTCGGCTGGCTGCGCTGCTGGAGCTCTGCAGAGAGCTGATCCCAGAGGCTCTGTCTGCTGGGGCCACCTGAGCCAGCAGGAATTTTCTGTTTCTTTTAGATTGTTCTTTTTCTTTTCTTTCTTTTTTTTTTCTTTAGTATATGAATATAGAGTGTGTTATAATATACAGACTCCCAGGAGCTTTCTTTTGCTACCCAGGGTCTGCAGGGCATAGGGGAAGAGGGGAAAAAGGGTGCTTGGGCTCAGCAAGCTGCCCAGGCGTGCAGTGTTGCAGGGAAAATGGCCAGAAGCCCCTTGGCCTTTGGTGGTTCTGCTGAAGCCTTTGTGCTGGTGACAGAGCAGCTGGGCAGGGGCCGGAGCTGTGGGGATCCCTGTGAGAGCGGTGCCTGGAGATGGCCACAAGCCCTGTGCCAGGCAGGAAGCGCCATCCGTGTCCTCCTGCCCGTGTGGTGCTGGCTGGATTGCTGAGGGCTCCCAGGTGCCTCTGGATGGGGCTCCTCTGGAGCTGCTGTGGGGCTGCGGTGCTGCTGCCGGGCAGCTTGGCCGGGCTGGGGGAGACCCTGAGGAGATGGGGCCCGGAAGGGATGAGTGGCTGGGAAGCCCTGACAGGACACGGCAGTGGGAAGGCACAAGGGGGATGTGTGAGGGCGGTGGGTGACTCTAATGTGGGCAGGGGCGGTGAGTGGGTTGGCGACAGGGAGATCACTCACCCTGATGTTAATGTGGCAAACAGAGAGCATTTATTCTCCAGCCCTTCCTTCTAAAGGGCCTTTGAAAAAGCCAGTCTGGATAATTCCATTGCTCTGATCTCTATGCCTTGTCAGACTCTGGCCAGTGAAATGCTGCAGCCCTGGGAGAGATGTGACTGGGCGCGGCCCCTGGCAGTCAAACCAGGGCTGGTGCATTCACACAGCACGAGCCAGCCTGCACTGTGACACACGGCAACAGAGTGCAAGGCACAGCTCCGGGTGCTGCCCAGGAACCTCAGCTCTGGGAGCACTGTCTGCCCCAAGCTCCAGGGGCTGCAGTGGGAGCCCAGCTGGGCTCTGCCCTGGGGCCATCCTGCAGGCACAGCTGGAAACAGGGGGCATTCCCTTGCCACACACAGCCAAGCCAGGGCTGCAGGGCAGCTGCTCCAGCCCGGACTGCACTGTTGTGTGCTGTGCTCTGGGGCTGGGGCTCCCTGCACAGGGCACTGGACTGGTGTGCCACAGGAGACAGAGAAGCTTCAGCTTCAGCCTAACTGAGGGGGTGCGTGGGCTGGGAAGAGTGGGGAGGATTCAGAGAGCTCATCCTGCTGCAAGGACGAGGAAAAGGGAGTGGGAACTCAGCAGTGAGGAGAGCTGAGGGCTGGAGAGTGGCTCTGAATGACACTAAAATCCCACTGGACCTCTGAGACATTGCTGCTCCTCAGCCAGTGACAGGATGAGTCCCTAAGCCTGGGGCTCTGCCTTCCTCGTGGTGAGGGGCACCAAGGAAGGCAACAGTGTGATGGAGACTGCGATGGGCTGGGAACTCCCTGGGGGAAAAGAGGGAGCAGTTGGGAAGTAAAAGGAGGAGAGAACTGTTCAGAGAAGGGCTGAGCTACAGCTTGAGCAAGCTGAGAAATGTCATTTGGGGTCATCCCAGATTGATTTAATTTCAGAAGTTACTGAACAAGTTTATTTTTTTGGGTGGTGTCATGTTTTCCCTTGGAGCTGTACACTCTGCAAACTCGAGCTGTGCTGCCAAAATGCTCAAGCAGGTCTGTGCTGCAGGTCTGCCACACCGTTTTTTGGCTGATTCTGCCCAGGGCTGAGCTCCAGCAGAGCCCTGGCAGAGCCCAGAGCAGCCTCAGCACCCGCAGAGCCCGGCTGCAAGGAGAAAGCAGAAACCGCCCGTCAGCTGAAGGCTCCTGTGCCTTGTCCCAGCTGCCCGTGGTGCCCAGGCCATGCTGGCCGTGCCCAGAGCAGTGCCCAGAGCTGCCCATCCCTGCTGCCTTTGGCACAGAGCAGGAGGGCAGGACATGTGCCCAGCCTGCAGCCAGCCAGGGCACATCCACCTCCTCAGCAGCTGCCCAGAGCAGGCTGCTCCTGTGCTCGCTGCCATCTCCCAAAAGCTCTGATTCCACCATGCCAAGCAAATAGGGACCCACCTCATGCCCTCCCCCACTGGAAGAAAAGCTGGTCCCAAACGATGTCCTCAGCCTTCTCCAAGGGCACGGCCCATCCATGCCCCAGCTGGCCCCAAGCACTGCCCAAGCCAGGCTGGAGCCCACCTGGAACGCTTCCTCTAGAAAAACAATCAACAAAGTATTGAAAATAGATTACAGACAAAAGGGGGAAACAAGAAAAAAGGTCAAAAATCTTACGTCTGTCAGGGCCTTGAAGAAGGTCCAACCCCTGCATGCCAGGGAAAAACCCACCCATGGGTGAGGGATGCCCAGGCTTTCTCCCTTCCCCCCTGCACTGCACCCCACAATAACGGTGACCCCAAAGAAAACAAGGGCAGTGGAGCAGCCCAAGCCCTTCCTTGCCTGCACAGCAAAGCAGCCCCAGCACAGGTTCTGGAGTCCCACCTCTGCTCCCACCATGGGGTTTGTTTGTGTCGGGCTGGCTGCCCCAGCCCCAGCCGGGGTGCAGCAGTGGGTGCTGGGGCTGTTGGCAGGCCAGGAGCCCCTCCCATGGGCCCACCCCAGCCCATCCCCCCCCCCTGCCAAAAGCAGCTGGGCAGCGACTGAAGGATCAGCTGCACCCACCCCAGCAAAGGGGAACCTTTGGTTTGGGCCAGGCTGTGCAATGCCCAAATCTGGGAGCACCCCCTGTGTGTGGACTCATCTCCAAATTCCCTGAGCCTGGCTTTGAAGAAGGTGCCACAATCCAAGTCCATCATCTTCAGC
>JALJVW010000090.1:0-55200 GCA_024865655.1 Emberiza elegans | reverse complement strand
TTCTTTGGCGGTGTGAGAACAGGGATCGCATGTTGCCATGATGGAACAAACCAGTTCCCAGGGCTGCTCCTACCGAGAAAGCAGGGAGCTGGACCAGGCGGCAACAGTGCCTGGATCAGACAGTGTTGTTTGTGATGAGCTTCAGAGGCTGAGCCCAGGGCTGTTGGCCAAGGCCGAGGCAAGGGCATTTCTCAGCTGTCAGGGCAGCCTGAGAGGAGAATGCCTTGTACAGGGCCATGGAACCAAGGGAGCATTGTGACAGCGTGGGGGCCCTGAGACAAGGACCATTGTGACACTGTGGGGCCCTGTGAGACCAAGGGACCATTGTGACATTGCTGGGTCTCATGGAGACAAGGATGCCATGGCTCCATGGAATCTGAGATCATTGTGACACTGGACAGCTCCATCAAACCAAATGGAACTGCTAGTCTCAGCGGAAAAGGTCCATTGTGACATTGCATGGCCTCATGTCATCATTGTTTTATTGTGACACTGGGTAAAAAAGCTGCCACCAACAATCCTGGCTGCTGTTGCTCCTGAGGCTGGGTCTCATCTGTCTTCAAACACTGAGGGGCCTGTGCTTTTCCTGGAAAAGAACCATCCTCCTCCACAGGGACCCATGGCCCAAAATTGGTATTTTCCTCCAAAATTCCTATATCCAAGGGTCTCTCACAGACAAAAGCTGCCAGGACAGACAGCTCTGGCTGGCCTTGGCCTCTGGTGATTGTCTCTATCTGCCTTGAAACACTGGGGCTCCAGGCTTTCCTTCCTATGGAGAACTGAAGCATGGAACCTTCTCCAGGTGCCCATGGCTGAGATTGGGCCTCCACCTCTAAATGTCCTATATCCAAGATTGCTCCTGCACAAAAGCTGCCATTTGGCTGGCCTTGGCCTGAACCTGAGGGCTGCAGGGCTCTCACCTGCCCCCTCCAAACATGGGGGGCCTCCATGCTTTCCATTTCTGTGAAAAAGAACATTGGTCTTGTCCTCCAGGCACAAATGGCTGAAATGGGATTCAACATTCAAAATTTGCCCCAATATCCAAGAGTCCCCTAAAACAAAGACAAACCTGCCAGGACAGACAGAAGAGGTTGGCCTTGGCCTCATGGTGACTGAAAGAAAAGGTTCATCAGCCCATGTGGGAGGGGGCCTCTGTGGTTCCTTCCCGACACCAGGAGCACTGTGGATCCATGGAGAGCACTCTGTGGCCTCATGGAATCATGGAGACCATTGTGACACTGTGGGGCCCCAGGGAACCAAAGGGCCACTGTGACCCTGCAGGGCCTCATGGAAGCAGGGCCATTGTGACACTGCAGAAGCAAGGAGAACATTGTGACCCTGAAGGGCCCTCATGGAACCAAGGGGACATGGAACAGGTCTGGCTGGTTTGGCCTCCCAGGGGCCACCTGACAGGTTCAGTTCATCTTGGAATGCTGAGGGCTGCCTCTCATCAGCTCTTGAAGCACTGGGGCTCTGTGCTTTCCTTCCTATGGAAAAGAACCATCTGTCTGCCCATGGCAGAAATTGACATTCCGTTGAAAAATTCCCTATATGCAAGGGTTCTCCCAGACAAAAGCTGCCAGGACAAAGAGCTCTGGCTGGCCTTGGCCTCTGGTGGTCACTCCTCTCATCTCAAGACAAGGAAGCTCTGAGGAAAGTATTTGAACAGGGTTTGACTACTGGAACATCTATGAGTCTCTCATCCTCTGAAAAACTCAGATGCTCTTCTGATCATATGTGCTTTTTTTTTTTCTCATTGTATATTATGCATGAAATATTATTTTCAGCTAGATAATATTATTCTTCTCACTCTACCAGTGTTATCTGACACAAAAACACCTCCTCTACATATGGATCCTGGTCACCTGTACAAGCCAAACACAAGAAAGAATGCAGCAGGAATGATTTGTCTGTGCTCCCATCTGTCCCATCTCCTCTGGAGCTGGAGGTGCAGCCCAGCCCTTGGCAGGGCTCAAGGGCTCACAAGCTCAGCTCCCACCCAGAGAACTTGCAGACCCTGGGCTGCTCTTCTTGGCCCCTGCACGCTCAGCCAGGCTGAGATGGACACTGATGGTTTCTGGGCCAGGCTCTCGGAGCCCAGCCCAGCTCCCTGCAAGCTCTGCCAGCTGCCCTGAGCTCTGGGCAGCACCAAGGGCCTCTCCCCAGCCCAGCCCAGCCGGCTCTGGCCCCACAGCTCTGCTCAGGCCAGGCTGCTCTGGGCACTGCCCCACGGCCTCAGCCCCTGGCAAGGGCACAGCAGCAGCTGCAGCTGCCACAGGACTCAGCCCCACCATGGGGGAACGTGCCTGGCCAAGGGAAAGGAGGCTCCCTGGGTGCCCTGCTCTCCTCTGCAGGAGATGCTGAGAGCTCTGCAGCCCCTGCTGCCATCCCATCTGCCCAGGGCAGCACAAGAGCCCCGGCCTTGGGGCCCTCAAGAGCTGCTCCTGCTCCAGGCCCAGGGCCCATCCCAAAGCTGGGGCAGCCACAAAGCTGTGCCCATTTCTGTTCATTCCTGCTCTGATCAGGATGGATCCTCAGCACCTTGGATGTTGCTGATGAACTTCATTTTTCCAGAGGCCTCTTCTTTCTTGAGTTCTTCAGTTCAGAAATTCAGTGAGAAAAGCTGATTAACATTTGTTCAAAACACCCAAACAAGACTAGCCCATGGGAATAATTCAAATCTTCAGTTCTTCTGTGGTTAATTAGACAAATTTCTGAAGTGTATTCAAAGTGAATCTACTATATTTGAAACAATGAAGAGAAAAATGTTTTTTCCTGTTTAGTTTTCTTTCCCTGTTTATAGATTGCTATCAACAATCCCCAGTTGATATTGATCCCCAGTCCCTCCTCATGCACTCTGAACAGATATGAAAATCAAGACCCTTCATGGCTGACAATCAATCCCACTTTGTCCCTACCCCCTCCCCACCATTTCCCCCATCCAGCCCCTGGCACTCAGAGCAGCTGAGGAATGGAGTCACATCCAGGGGTGTCCCCAGGGCTCAGGACTGGGGCCAGCTCAGTGAAATCTCTTTATTGCTGATCTGGACGAGGCCATCGAGGGCAGCCTCAGTCAGTTCCCAGGTGAGCCCAAGCTGGGTGGCAGTGTGGCTGTGCTGGAGGGCAGGGAGCTCTGCAGAGGGATCTGGCCAGGCTGGAGCCATGGGCCCAGGACAATGGGATGAGGTTCACCAAGGCCAAGGGCCGGGTCCTGCCCTGGGCTCACAACCACCCCAAATCCCTGGCTGTGCCCTGCCCCTGATCCCCACAGCCTGTCCTGTTTCCTTCATCCCTGCATTGCCAGGGACTCTCTGGGACAAGGGAGCTCTGCTCTGGCTATGGAGGGAGGTGCAGGTGCCACCACTGGAGTGGGAACCAGAACTCATCAGGTTTGTGTCCTTTGGGGGTCAGGAACTGGTGGCACTCAGAGGCACAGGAAGTTTCTCTTCATGGCCAACATAACAAATATAAACATGACACAATGTAAGACACATTGAAACTCTTCTCTCAGCAATGTGAGACATCCCAGCAACATCTGACATGTCCACCATTCACAAGGGATTTTTGTACAAACCCAATTTTAGACAAAGATGATTCTGTGACAGATATAAAACACAGTTAAGTTGCTGTATCAGGATGCCATCTGGGTGAAGTGGGATAAAACAGCCTGAAAAATTCCCAATTTGCCAAGCTGTCAGTGGTGGATGGAGAATGGGCTCAGGCTGTTTTTGGTATTGAGGAAATGCTGAAACCAGCCTGACTCATTTCATCTCCTCCTGTCCTGGCTGATCTCCCCTCTTTCCCCTTCCACCCATTGGCTTTTGTCTCCCCAGGCCCCTGGTGAAGAGCCTGGCTCTGTGTTCTCCATCCCCTCCAGGCTGGCACTGCCAGGTTTGGGATGAGGAGCCCCTCAGCCTTCCCTGCTCTGGGCTGGACAAGCCCAGCTCCCTCAGCCTCTGCTCACAGCCCAAGGGCTCCAGTGCTGTTGGACAATACCCTTTTCCTGACCCAGAGATGGGGCAACTGAGAGGTTTGTTTAAAACTTTTTATTCCATTTTCAATCTCATGAGAAGTGTGAGACAATACAGATGTTGTAATTCATGCCATCACAATCAAGCCAGCTATTTCCTAATTACAATACATTATAAGGGTTTCTTGGCCTCTCAGCTTTAGCCAGTCCATGTTGCAGATGCCTTAAAGCCAATCATCTAAAACTACCCCTCGTGGGTCCCACTACAATGCATCTTTCATAGTTCTATTTCTCCAAAGTATTTAGTCTTATTTGCAAGGTCATCCTCTGAAACTCTTTTTCTATCTCCATTTCTCTCTCAACAACATCTGTCCTATTCCATGGCATTTCTAAGTCAGCATTTCTTATCTCAAAATTTGCATATGGATGTGTACTGTGTGGACCTTCTGTCAGACCCTGAGAACGCTCTACAAATCCATTTCCCACACAGCCCCACCATCTTGGAGGCCCTTCCCAGACCCTGCTCCAGCTGCCAGACATCTTTCCTGCCCTGGGAACCCAAACCAGGCCACAGTGACCTGGATAATCCACGTCCTTGATGCCCTGGTCACACAGCCCAGCCCCTTGTCCCTGTGTCAGGCTCTGGGGGTTGATTTGTGGAACATCCCTGGGGAGGCTGTGGCTCCAGGTGGACCAGGGGATATCATCTGATAAATTGGGGACCTGCTGGGCATGAACAGCTTTGGACTTCTGGGGGAATCTGTGAGGGAAGCTGGGGCAGAGTGACCAACCCAGTGACTGTAGGCACACAGTTTGTGGTAATTGGGAGTGGGGCTGTGCCTGAGCCTCATCCTTAAGGGCTACAACCATGCAGGGCAGGTGAACAGTATTAAAGGTAATGAGACATGGAGTGCTGAGGTGTACTGACCAACCACAAAAGGGTACAGAGGGCACACAGGTGCAGTGCATGTAAGATGAAGGTATAAAATTTTGTACTGAGGAACAACAAAGGGCTGATGCTTTGATGCCTTTATTGGTGTCAGTTGTACCCCCCAGCAGTGACATCTGGTGACCCTGATGTGTGATCCTGAGGTGAGTTGGGCAGACCACTGTGGACCCAAGAGCAGTAAGGTGGTGGAGCCAGGCAGACTAGGAGCCTGGGATCTGAGCCAGGTGGACCAAGAGCTGGATGAGTTATAGCCAGGCAGACCTGAGAGCCTGAAAGAAATGTAGGCAGACCTGAGAGGTGTTTAGAAGTCTGGACATTGTATGAAACACCACCCCAAGAGGAAGGGTGCTGGATATGAGGACAGGCATGCCATCACAACTTTGCTCATTTGGTAATTTGGAAATAGACTGAGGCTATGTTTTTTGCTTGTTTGGAAGGAGATGGCTTGGGAGGTAACATACAAACTGCTTTTTATTAAAATGTGGGACAGTACCAGCCACACTCCAACTTGTGCCACTGCCTGCTGCTCTCTGCAAAACTTTTTGGATCGAGCCCTGCGCCCCTGCCAAGGGATGGCCTATCAGGCAGGGACCATTTCTAAGTGCTGGGTTCCCCTGAATGGCAGTGCGTGCAGTGGGACACAGAAACAGTGGTGTCATGGAGGTGCCAAATGGCATGGCCACAGCAGCACCGGTGCCTCAGCAGCAGCACGGCCCCTTTCCTGAGTGTGGGGAGGCTTGCTAAGTCACTGCTGCATGAGCACTGGAACAAAAACAACATCAAACCCTGAGAGGCAGAGTCAGAGCTGCACAGAAAGCACATAAGAGAAGCTTTCTGAAAATTCTATGGTGGCCAGCTCCACAGTGACCCGATGTGATTTGGGATTGGGCTGTGGAGGAGGGTACAGCCAGAGATGGAGCCTGGTGTAGCATTGAGAGCAGTGGGGGATGCTGCTTGGTCTGGACCAGACTGATGTTTGACACCTGGGGTACAGGTGAGTCCCTAAGGGGACAGAATGGGATGCAAACCTTATCAAGTGAAGAACAGGATTGTTTTGTCTACATGGAAAGCTTTGTTGGAAAGAAAAGGTATTAAGATTACTGACTATGCCCTTCGTAGTGTTTTACTATGAGCAAAGTCACAAGATTTTGAGACTGATGCAAGTACTGCTTTTTGGTGTTAAAGCATGAAAAGAAGTTGGGGAAAGTCTATGGGACATGAGTATCAAAAGAAACAAGACGATTCTGTGACAGATCATAAACACAGTTAAGTTGCTGTATCAGGATGCTCTGGGTGAAGTGGGATAAAACAGCCTGAAATAATTCCAAATTTTTAAGCTGTCAGTGGTGGATGGAGAATGGGATCAGGCTGATTTTGGTATTGAGGAAATGCTGAAACCAGCCTGACTCTTCATCTCCTCCTGTCCTGGCTGATCTCCCTCTTTCCCCTTCCACCCATTGGCTTTTGTCTCCCCAGGCCCCTTGGTGAAGACCCTGGCTCTGTGTTCTCCATCCCCTCCTCGCTGGCACTGCCAGGCTGGGATGAGGAGCCCCTCAGCCTTCCCTGCTCCGGGCTGGACAAGCCCAGCTCCCTCAGCCTCTGCTCACAGCCCAAGGGCTCCAGTGCTGTTGGACAATACCCTTTTCCTGACCCAGAGATGGGGCAACTGAGAGGTGTTTAAAAAACTTTTATTCCATTTTCAATCTCATGAGAAGTGTGAGACAATACAGATGTTGTAATTCATGCCATCACAATCAGAAGCCAGCTATTTCCTAATTACAGTACATTATAAGGGTTTCTTGGCCTCTCAGATTTAGCCAGTCCATGTTGCAGATGCCTTAAAAGCCAATCATCTAAAACTACCCCTCGTGGGGTCCCACTACAATGCATCTTTCATAGTTCTATTTCTCCAAAGTATTTAGTCTTATTTGCAAGGTCATCCTCTGAAACTTTTTCTATCTCATTTCTCTCTCAACAACATCTGTCCTATTCCATGGCATTTCTAAGTCAGCATTTCTTATCTCAAAATTTGCATATGGATGTGTACTGTGTGGACCTTCTGTCAGACCCTGAGAACGCTCTACAAATCCATTTTCCCACACAGCCCCACCTTGGAGGCCCTTCCCAGACCCTGCTCCAGCTGCCAGACATCTTTCCTGCCCTGGGAACCCAAACCAGGCCCCAGTGGCCTGGATAATCCACGTCCTTGATGCCCTGGTCACACAGCCCCAGCCCCTTGTCCCCGTGTCAGGCTCTGGGGGTTGATTTGTGGAACATCCTTGGGGAGGCTGTGGCTCCAGGTGGACCAGGGGATACAGGGGACAGGGGACCCTGCTGGGCATGAACAGCTTTGGACTTCTGGGGGAATCTGTGAGGGAAGCTGGGGCAGAGTGACCAACCCAGTGACTGTAGGCACACAGTTTGTGGTAATTGGGAGTGGGGCTGTGCCTGAGCCTCATCCCTAAGGGGCTACAACCATGCAGGGCAGGTGAACAGTATTAAAGGTAATGAGACATGGAGTGCTGGGGTGTACTGACCAACCAAAAAGGGTACAGAGGGCACACAGGTGCAGTGCATGTAAGATGAAGGGTATAAAAGTTGTACTGAGGAACAATAAAGGGCTGATGCTTGATGCCTTTTTATTGGTGTCAGTTGTCCCCCCAGCAGTGACATCTGGTGACCCTGATGTGATCCTGAGGTGAGTTGGGCAGACCACTGTGGACCCAAGAGCAGTAAGGTGGTGGAGCCAGGCAGACTAGGAGCCTGGGATCTGAGCCAGGTGGACCAAGAGCTGGATGAGTTATAGCCAGGCAGACCTGAGAGCCTGAAAGAAATGTAGGCAGACCTGAGAGCCTAGAAGTCTGGACAATGTATGAAACACCACCCCAAGAGGAAGGGTGCTGGATATGAGGACAGGCACTACACTTTTGCTTATTTGGTACAAAGAAATAGAGTGAGGCTATGCACTTGCTTGTTTGGAAGGGATGGCTTGGGAGGTAATGTACAAACTGCTTTTTCATTAAAATGTGGGAGAGTACCAGCCACACTTTCACTTGTGCCACTGCCTGCTGCTCTCTGCAGGTGCGTTGGATCGAGCCCTGTGCCCCCTGCCAAGGGATGGCCACAGTCAGGCAGGGACCAAGGACAGTGCTGGGTTCCCCTGAATGGCAGTGTGTGCAGTGGGACACAGAAATGGTGCGATGGAGGTGCCAAATGGCATGGCCACAGCAGCAGCCGGTGCCTCAGCAGCAGCAGGGCCCCCAAAGAGTGTGGGGAGGCTTGCTAAGTCGCTGCTGCATGAGCACTGGAACAAAAACAACATCAAACCCTGAGAGGCAGAGTCAGAGCTGCACAGAAAGCACCTAAGAGAAGCTTTTTTGAAATTCTATGGTGGCCAGCTCCACAGTGACCCGATGTGATTTGGGGATGGGGTTGGGATTGGGATGGGCTGAGAGCAGGTACAGCCAGAGATGGAGCCTGGTGCATTTGAGAGCAGGGGGGATGCTGCTTGGTCTGGACCAGACTGATTTTGACACCTGGGGTACAGGTGAGTCCCTGGGGACAGAATGGGAAATAACTTATCAAGTGAAGAACGGATTGTTTTGTTTTTGTGGAAAGCTTTGTTGGAAAGAAAAGGCATTAAGACTACTGACTACGCCCTTCATAGTGTTTTACTGTGAGCAAAGTCACGAGATTTTGAGACTGATGCAAGTACTGCTTTTAGTGTTAGAGCATGGAAAGAAGTTGTGGAAAGTCTATGGGACATGGTATCAAAAGGGGACAAGACAGCTCCAGATTTGGCACCCACGTGGAGATTACACTATGAGACTAGAAAAGAACGGAATACAGAGCAGGACAAGAGGCTTGCAGTGACCAATTAATACAAATAAACTATAAAAGGAAGAAGAGAATTTATGAAAGCAGCAGTGGGAGCTGGGGACAGAGTGGCTCTCTTGTTCAGTATGGTGTGTTTGTTTGCTGATGAAACGTGTATTTTGTTTGTGAATTGTAGCTACTAATCTTTGATTAGGCATAAGTGTAAAAGTTTATATTCCATATGCATAAGTACACTCGACAGATACTGGAGTTCAGTGGGTGCCTGCTCATTGCATTCAGCTTGTGTTGGATGACACCCCTCAAAGCAATGAACCTGCCTATGGCTCACTTGACTCCCTGGAATAGGCAAAAATGTGTGGGTGATAGGAACATGTAGACTCTATCTTATCCTTGTATGTTACTTTTATGAAATTGTATAGTTATTGATGTTGTTCAAGTTGTATATCTATTGATAAAATTATGTAGCTGTTGATTTTGGTACTATCCTAATATATGGCCTTTAGCTTATTCTTGTGTGTTGCCTTATAAAGTTGTACAACTATTGGTATTGTCAATAGTCTAGAAGTGGAGGTATAAGTTTTTTTTTGATGATAGATAATGTAAGTTTGGGGAATAAATCAAGGTCAGCACATGGATGCATTCCAGAGTTAGTGGAATCTACACAAGGGATACTTGTACCATGTTTGCTATTTCTTCTGCAAGGGCCCTGTAGAGGGATGGTAGACATGGCATTTATTTAAAAAAAAAAAAAAAGGGGAATTGTAGGCACACAGTTTGTGGTAATTGGGAGTGGGGCTGTGCCTGAGCCTCATCCCTAAGGGGCTACAACCATGCAGGGCAGGTGAACAGTATTAAAGGTAATGAGACATGGAGTGCTGAGGTGTACTGACCAACCACAAAAGGGTACAGAGGGCACACAGGTGCCATGTATGTAAGGGTATAAAAGGTTTTACTGAAGAACAATAAAGGGCTGATGCTTGAAGCCTTTATTGGTGTCTGTTGTACCCCCAACAGCAACAAGTGATGTCACAAAGACCCCTGTGATGTCACAGCCCTTTCTCAAATGTCACACAGCTGATCTCCAATGTCACAGCCAACTCTGTGATGTCATAGTCTGCTCTGTGATGTCTGACCTCTGCACTGTGATGTCACACCTGGCTCTGTGATGTCACAGAGACAGTCTATGATGCTGTAGTTGCTCAGTGACCTCACATAACCCACTCTGTGATGTCATAGCCCACTCTGTGACCTCATGTTACCAGATGATAAATTGTCTACACCAGGTGAGCACACACAATGCTGGTTCTCCAAAACCCTGGCCTATGGAAACAAAAACAATGCCCATTGTGTGAGAAGGGGAACTGAAATTCACCAGCCTCAGTGTCCTGCCAGCTCAGCCAGGCCCACTGGAACATTGGGGTCCATGAGCACCAGGGACCACCAGAGAGACCCCTAGGACAGAAGAACGAATGCAAAAGGGGAGGGGAAATAGGTTAATGATTTTGGAGAAATGATTATCATTTGTATGTTTAGTCCAGGACAATCAATGAATATGTATGCAAAATACAGAATATAAACAGAAACTTTCCTGCACTCAGCATGCACGGTTTTGGGAGGAGCTCTCCCCCTGTGCATCTGGCCAAATAAAGAATGCTGCTTCTTAATGCTACATTGGGGTCATGGAGTTTTATTATTTTGCTGAATTTTTGGTAACACTCCCAACCCAAGGAAAGCTCTGTCTGCTGCTGGTCACAAACAGAGAAGGGCTGGTGGGAGATGGGGTGGTCGGAGGCTGCCTGAGGTACAGTGACCATAAAATAATTGAGTTTTCAATATCCTGTGAAAGAAGGAGCGGCATCAACAAAATGTCTACCCTGGAATTACGGAGGGCAGACCTTGGCCTGTTCAGGATGCAGATTTGGAGAGTACTGAATCAGGTACTGATTTTTAAAGGAAACAGCCAAGCAAAAAACAAAGGTGTCCAGGAAGGATGGACACACTTAAAGAAACTAATTTAAGGGGAAGGAGCAGCCTGTCCCTCTGTGCCAAAAAAAAAGATGAGCAGGCAAGGAAAATTACTGTCCTGGCTGAGCTTTTGTGGGAACTGAGGAGAAAAAAGAGGGTGCATCACCTTTGGAAAGAAGGTCAGGCAACTCAGGAAGTGTTTTAGAATGTTGTTAGGCCATGGAGAAAGAAAAGGAGAGATATGAAAGCTCAGTTAGAGGTAAACCTGGCCACTTTGGTAAAAAAAATAAAAAAATATTTTTATAAATAAATTAATAGCAAAAGGAAGTGTAAGGAGAACCTCTATGCATTGTTGGATGCAGTGGGGAATAGAGTAACTAAAGATGAGGGAAAGGCTGAGGTATTTAACCCTTTCTTTGCCTCAATTTTCAACATTAGGACAGGTTGTCCTCAGGACAAGTGTTCTCCTGAGCTGGTGGATGGGCACAGGGGAGCAGAACAGCCCCCTGTAATCCAGGAGGAAGCAGCTGGGGACCTGCTGAGCCACTCAGATGCTCCCAGGTGTCCTGGGGGAGCAGATGGGATCCATCCCAGGGGGATGAGGGAGCTGTGGATGAGCTCCCAAGCTGCTCTCCATCATTTACCATCAGTGCTGGCTCAGCAGGGAGGTCCCAGAGGACTGGAGGTGCCAATGTGAGCCCATCCCCAAGAAGGGCTGGAAGGAGGAGCTGGGGAACTCCAGGCCTGTCAGCCTGACCTGGGTGCCCGGCAAGGTGATGGAACAGATCACCTTGAGTGCCATCACAGGGCACCCACAGGATGGCCGAGGGATCAGAGCCAGCCAGCGTGGATTTCAATATCTGCACTGATGATCTGCATGAGGGGACTGAGTCCAGCATCAGCAAATCTGCAGATGACACCAAGCTGGGTGTGAGTGTGGATGTGCTGGAGGGTAGGAGGGCTCTGCAGAGGGCCCTGGACAGGCTGGATCCAGGGCCCAAATCCAACAAGGTGAGGTTGAACAAGACCAAGTGCTGGGTCCTGCACTTTGGCCACAACAACCCCTGCCCTGCAGTGCTACAGGCTGGGGACAGAGTGGCTGGACAGCGGCCAGGCAGAAAGGGACCTGGGGCACTGATGGACAGCAGGCTGGACATGAGCCAGCAGTGTGCCCAGGTGGGCAAGAAGGCCAATGGCTCCTGGCCTGGATCAGGAATGGTGTGGCCAGCAGGAGCAGGGCAGTGATTCTTCCCCTGCACTCAGCACTGGTGAGGCCACACCTCGAGTGCTGTGTCCAGTTCTGGGCCCCCAATTTAGGAAGGCCATGGAGGGGCTGGAGCGTGTCCAGAGAAGGGCAACAAGGCTGGTGAGGGGTCTGGAACACAAGTCCTGTGAGGAGTGACTGAGGGAGCTGGGGTTGTTCATCCTGGAGAAGGAGGCTCAGGGGAGACCTCATCACTCTCCGCCATCCCTGACAGGAGGGTGCAGCCAGGGGTTCGGGCTCTTCTCCAGGGAACAGTGACTGGACAAGAGGACACAGCATTCAGGTGCACCATGGGACATTTCAGCTGGACATTAGAAAAGGTTCTTCACAGAAAGGGTCATTGGGCATTGGAATGGGCTGCCCAGGGAGGTGGTGGAGTCACCATCCCTGGAGGTGTTTAAGGAATGACTGGATGTGGCACTCAGTGCCATGGTCTGGGTGACAAGGTAGTGTTGGGTCACAGGTTGGAGGTGCTGATCTCAAGGTCTTTTCCAGCCTGGTTAATTCTGTGATTCTGTGATGATTGTGACACTGCAGGGCCCTGGGGAAGCAAGGGGCCATTGTGACACTGCAGGGCCTCATGGAACTAAGAGGATCACAGTGACACTGCCTCCTGAAGGGCCACCATAGAACCAAGGCCCCATTGTGACACTGTGGGGCTGAATGGAAGCCAGGAGTCCAGTGTGACACTCTGGGTCCTCATGGAACCATGGAGGCCACTGTGACACTGCAGGGCCCTGGTTGAACTGAGGGGCCATTGTGACACTATGGAACCAAGGAGACCCCTGGTGAGACCCTGGGGCCCAATGGAACCAAGGGGCCATTGTGACACTGCAGGGACTGGTGGAACTAAGGTGTGGTGGGTTCAGTGCTGGCTAAATGCCAGTGCCCCCACTAGAATATACTTACTCATTTTCTGCTGTGAGATAGGATTAGAAGGAAAGCAAAACAGGGTTAAGACTTTAAAAGGGCTATAAAGAAAACTTTATTAACAGTAACTAAAAGAAAAAATAATGAGAATCAGAATCAAACTTTTAAAACACTCCTCCTTCCCCCTACAATTTTTTCTTTCCCACTCACAACACACAGAAACAATTCAGTCAGTTTATCACCTCTAGAATACTTTTTCTTCAGTTCACTTAGGGGAGAGTCCCCCTCTCATTTTATGGAAACTTCTCCACAAAAACCAGTTCTCTCATGGCTTTTGATTTCCACGAACAGCAGCTGCCCAGGACTCTGCAATTGTGAAGTCCCTCCCATCTTTTCACAGGCTTCCCACAGCTGTGTTTATGGACTATGTTCACTTATGGGATATTAATTTATGATGAGCTATTCAAGAGCAAAGGTTCTCTTTATCTATTTCTGAGATCATCTTCATCTCTGGGAACAGAGGTCTTTTCTTCTTTGCCTGGAGGCAAAGGGTCTTCATCACTCCTCTCTCAGTTCAAATTTCTCATGGGATCACAGCTACTTCAGCATCTGCTTGCTTTAGCAGAAATGCCTTTGCTCATATCTGCAATTTGAACACTTCATCCCCGCATACTTTCAATGAGTTACAGGGTAAAAAGAGTCTGATGTATCAATTATATTTTCTCCTTAACCTTATAAGAGGATTTCAGCCCAGGACTGAGGCATCTCCTCAACCCTCCCATCTGGGACTTGACTTCTTACTGACCTTCATGTCTCATGTTGTTCTCTACGTGTCTTCACTCTGTCCTTTTCTCTCACCCAAGACAGGACTGAAGGTCTGTAAGCCTTATCCATGCACTGAAAGAGTTAATATCTCACCCAGGGCCTGCAGATGGTCATGTCATTCCTGCTGTGTGGCAGCTGAAGCAATCACAGTGATGGATTTTTCAGGCTGCCCTGGGGGCTGTGTCAGGATCAGCCCCATGGCCGGGCTCTGGCCCCTGCTGCGTTCAGTTCCAGGCACAGGGCCACTCTCTGTGTGGGCTACAAGGCCGCCTCTGGCCTCAGCCACATGATCTTGTGCAGCGGCCACACTGGGGGAAATGGCTGAGATCTCAGCTGGAACACGCCACGGGCTGATGGCCTCCCCTGCCCCTGCCTGGCAGCTGCTGGTGCCTGGCTCTGCTGGGACAGGGCTGGGCAGGGTCCCTGAGAAGGGGCCTGGGCCCCATGGCAGGCTCCACCTGGCCTGGCCCGGCTGAGATGGGAGCCAGTCTGGCCTTGTTACCTGTTCCCAGGCTGGAAAGGGAGAGGGAGCTTTTCCAGGGTTTGTTTGTTTTTAACATGTGTGTTCATAGAGGCTGTTCAGCTTTCTAGTGGTTTAACAAGGTTTCAGTCTTCAAAACCAGTCACTGATTGCTGTTGGGCACAGAGGAATTTCTCAGCAGCTCTTCTCAAAAACCAACAGCGTGGTGGCTTCTTCCCTCCTCACCAAATGTCAATTAATGCAAAACCAGCACATAATGGAACCAGTGCTGACACTCTCTGTGCCCCATGGAACCATGGGTCCCACCTGTGGCACTGCAGGGATCTTGTGTCACCAGGGCTCCATTGTGGGACTGTTGCGCCAGGGAATCCACTGGGGCACTCTGGGGGCCTCATGGGAACCAAGTTGTGTGGCACTGGGACACTGTGTGACCCCAGGACCTGTGCTGAACCTTGGGGGCCACTGTGACACTGCAGGCCCTCATGGAACCAAGGCCAGTGTGTTGCTCTGCAGGGACTCATGGAATGTAGGATGATGGGGCCATGGGTGACCTGCAGGGCCCCATGGAACCAGGGGGCCAGTGTTGCCATTTTCTGTATAGACTCCTGAGACTCATTGGCCTGAAGGAAACATGTTTGACAGCCTGGGCCCCAAGGAGCCTGGAGCCCCAGGGCCTGGGGAAGGCCCCAAATCATTGCTGCCCTGAGCAAGACCCATGGCCTGTCCAAGGATGCCATTGGCACTGCCACCCCAGGGGCTGGGACATTGTGACCCTGGACAGAAGACCTGGGGCACTCAGGCCCAGCAGCAACACCAGGGCCAGGGACCCCAGGGGGCAGGGAGGCTGCAATGGCACTGGCCTGGACTCTAGGGTGCTGCTGCTGCTGGGCACAGCTGCTGTGCCAGCCCTGATCTGCCCCAGCTCTGCACACAGACATTGCTGCTGCAGCTCCAGAGAAGGCAACAAAAGGGGGATCTCTGGTGAAAACTCTGCTGGGAGATCCTTTAGTTCATTTAAACCCCACAAGAGCACAGCTCCTCATTGACACAGTCTGTGGGTCACAGCAAAGATGTGGAGGAAACAAAATGAGAAATGGCAGGATCAACAACATTTTTTTTAGGGACAATATTAAAAAGTAAAAAAAAAGGAAAAAAAAACCAAAATGAAAAAACAAGAACTATCAAAGATGACTTTTATTACAAGTGATTTGCAGAAACTGGCCAGCAGTTTAATGTTTCTGAAATTGTCCAGTCATCAGTCTCCACACTGCAGCCTTGAGCTCCTGGTTCCTCAGGCTGTAGATGAGGGGGTTCAGGGCTGGAGGCACCACTGAGTACAGAACTGACAGGGCCAGATCCAGGGATGGGGGAGGAGATGGAGGGGGCTTCAGGTAGGCAAATGTGCCAGTGCTGACAAACAGGGAGACCACAGCCAGGTGAGGGAGGCAGGTGGAAAAGGCTTTGTGCCGTCCCTGCTCAGGGGATCCTCAGCACAGCCCTGAAGATCTGCACATAGGAGAAAACAATGAACACAAAACAACCAAAATGCTAAACAGACACCAACACAATAATCCCAAGTTCCCTGAGTTTGGATTTGGAGCAGGAGAGCTTGAGGATCTGGGGGATTTCACAGAAGAACTGGCCCAGGACATTGCCATGGCACAGGGGCAGGGAAAATGTATTGGCTGTGTGCAGCAGAGCATAGAGAAAGGTACTGGCCCAGGCAGCTGCTGCCATGTGGGCACAAGCTCTGCTGTCCAGGAGGGTCCCGTAGTGCAGAGGTTTGCAGATGGACACGTAGCGGTCATAGCACATGACAGTCAGGAGGTAAAATTCTGCTGACATGAAAAATACATACAGAAATAGCTGTGCAGCACATCCTGAGTAGGAGATGGTGCTGGTGTCCCAGAGGGAATTGTGCATGGCTTTGGGGACAGTGGTGCAGATGGAGCCCAGGTCGCTGAGGGCCAGGTTGAGCAGGAAGAAGAACATGGGCGTGTGCAGGTGGTGGCCGCAGGCTACGGCGCTGATGATGAGGCCGTTGCCCAGGAGGGCAGCCAGGGAGATGCCCAGCAAGAGGCAGAAGTGCAGGAGCTGCAGCTGCCGCGTGTCTGCCAATGCCAGCAGGAGGAAGTGCCTGATGGAGCTGCTGTTGGACATTCCTTCACTCTGGGCATTGTGGTCTGTTGAAAAGAAAGACATTGACAAACTGGGGACAATTCTTTGAGTCAATCAATGTATTTTATTTGGAAACTCTTTCCTGCCACTTCTCTTTCCCTTTGGGAATTTGAGACCTTCCTTAAACTTTTTTTTTTTTTTTTTTGATTTTGAATGTTTGTTGCTGAGTTGGCCTGCAGGACACCTGGGAGTCAGCCCTTACCCCCATTGCTCTCAGCCTGAACAGTGAGGGGGGCCAGTCCAAGGAAAACAGGGCTCCCTGTGCCCCAGAGCAGTCAGACCTGCTGGGTCCCCACACAGGTGCCCTTTGCTCATTGGAACACCTCCCTCTAGGAGGCAGGAGGTGTCTGCATTTTTTCTTGAAAAAAGCTGTGGACTTTTTTTGAGATCCACTCCATTTTAAAAATAATTTTCTTCAAACCTTCTCTCTCTCTCTGTGCTGCCTGGACAGGATGGGATGGGCCAAGGGTTGGTCTGGCTCTCTGCTGCCTGGAGTTGCCCGGGCACTGGGGAGCTGTTTCTCTCTATCCAAGCCCTGTCCCTGCCAGTGCTGCCAGAGCCCAGCCCAGCCCTGGGGGCTCAGCTCTGCCCTGCAGAGCCCTCCCAGCACAGGGCACTGCCCAGGGGCATCTCCCTGGCAGCAGGGCCTTAAGGGCAGGCCCAGACAAACAGAGATGCTGCAAGCCAAGATGCTGCTGCTGCTGTCTGTAGGGGGAGAGGAGGCTGAGGAGGCACTTTCTGAGGGAGATCTGAGGCCCATCTGCTGATGCCCAGGCTGACAGTGCAGGAGTCTCAGTGACACAGCCAAAGCTGACAGCCCCTTTCCCTTCCCTGCCCAGGAGAAAGCTGAGAGCAGCCCTGGCCATGCAGCACCATCTCCAGCAGCAGGAGGAATCTGCCCTGATGGGGTGGCTCCTTCCACCTCCAACTTCTGCCCTGCAGCATCCATGGGGAGCTGCCAGGCAGGCTGAGAGCTGCCCCTGGCAGGTGGCACATGCCCTGGGCTGGCCAAGAGCCCTGAGGGCTGCAGGAGCTGCTCTGCAGGACAGCCCTGGGCAGCCCTGGCTGCAGCCCCAGCTTCAGCCCCTGCAGCCGTCCCTGGCAGCAGGAGCCGTCCTGCCCTGTCCCTCTGACGGTGCCCAGGGCAGCCCCAAGTCCTCAGAAGGGCACACATCCTCCTCCTCCTCCTCCTCCTGTGCCACAGAGAAACTGGGAGAGTCCTCCTGACACATCCCCCAGGCTGTGGGGTGTGCTGGCTTCAGGAGATCCCTCCAGGAGCACAGGGGACATTGCCCTGCACCCACACACTCACTATGCACAGGGCTGTGAAGATCTTTCCCCAAGTGAAGTCTCAGCTCAATGTCTTCCCAATCCTGATTGCCTTCAGCCTGTCTCTGCCTGGCTCCTATCCCCTCAGTGCCTGCAGGCTGAGCCCACAGCCCTGCTGGGCTGGGAGAGGAGCTGGTCCTGGGAAGAGCTGTTCCTTTAAAGCTCAGCAGCACAGACACAGCACAAGGACTTTAATGAACCTCTTGGGGATTTGGTGGTGTTTAGATCAGACTCAGTCCCTGAGAGAGTGCTCAAAAATCTTTTCAAGAACTCAAAGTTAAATTGAAACTCCAAAGTTTCTTGAAGTTTTAATGGGTCCCACTGAGGGACACAAATCAGAAAGTTTCCCCAGGTTCCTGTTAGAGCAGAACACTGGAGGCAGTGATGACAGCTGGGCACAAACAAGGCCAAGGTGTCTCTGGTGCTGAGCAAAGCTGGATGTGTTTGAGGAATGCCAAGGGCCAAGGCCTGAGCCCCAGCCCCTGGCCAGGCAGATGCTGTCCCTCCCTCCTTGCTCAGGGCTCTTCCCGGGATGGGCACTGGCATGTGGGGATGTGCAATGCCAAGGGCAGGAGCATGGGGGGCGCCCCCCTGCCAGGCTGCTGAGCAGGGCCAAGGAGGCAATGAGGCCCCAGGCCTGCAAGGGTCACTTGTCTCCTGCTCCTGGCTCAGTGCTTTCCTTTTTATGGAAAAGAACCATCCCTCCTTCCCAGGCACCCATTGTGGAAAAACAGGACTCCCATACAACTAACCAATATGATTAAGCAGAAGCCATTGATTGTTTTCATTATGCACTTTTTAATACATTTTTTATATATATACATTTGTATAAATATAGTTATTTATACATTCTAACCCTACTTCATACACCGATCATGCTCTTCTTCATTGGTGCCTCTGCCTTGTCCTTGTGTTCTGCACGCACTTCTCAGAGTTGGTGATTGGTTCCAGTCCAGGTGGTTCTCAGCCCTCTGTTATCTAGTTCTTCTGCTCTTGGTATTCTGTTTCTCAGCCTTTTCTTTCTTCATTTAGCACAGTTTATGTCTTAGTAACCTTGATGAATTTCAGAGGGCTCTGATAAGAATAACTACTACAAGCAATATGGCTGGTGCACAGTGTGGCCTAAGTTGTTCAGATACATTGCTACAACTCCCCCTTCTTCTTCTTGCACCAGCCAAACCCTTTTCACTGTATTTTCTACCAAGCAGGTCACCAATTTCACTATGCATGGAACAGCACAAAGCAATATAATAATAACTACTAGTAATAACAAAGCTCCCTTTAAGATATCTTTCAATCATCCAGTTATTCCCCATCCCTCAAACCATTCATCCAAGCCCCAGTAATTCAGAGTCAATTTCTTCATGTTGTCTTGTAGTTTTTTGAGTTTCCTCTGAATGGATGCAGAATGGTCAGAGAGGTTCATAAAACACATTCCTTCAAAATTGTCAAACCTGTGCCCATGTACTAACAGCAAAAAATCTACAGCAGCTCTATTTTGTAGTGTGCCATGTCTAATACTATCTACATCAGTGAGCATTTAATTTAAAATAGCTGAACTTGTGTTCAGTGTGGGAATCCACAAAATCAGAGGGTTTTGGGAAAGCTGCAAAAGGCAGGCCTCAGAGACACAGAGAACTGTGATTAGAGCTAAGCAGCAGCCATGAGATAGATCAGCAGAAAAATTATTTAAAAAGTAGAAACGCAAGGACAAACAGAACAATGGTCTGTGTATTAACTTTTGTCTAGAAAAACTCCCTAAGCTACACAAAAGTTTTTCTAGCAAGATATTTGGAAGTTTGAAGATTAATAATGGAGCTCTGTGCATTGTGTTTTAAGGCTTGCAAGCAGGTATTGTATTCAAAATAAACAAGCATTGTTTTAACCAAAGCTACGTGTTCTTATAGTGGTTGGATAGAACTACTGTCAATGTGCTTTTGCTTTGTGTGATTGGTCAAAAAATTTATAAAGTAAGTCGTAACATTAAGTTCTTGATCTGCTGTTTGGGATGTGAGCTGGTGGCATCTTCCCATTGTCATGACCATGTAATGAGACTGATGCTGAAATAAAAACCAGCTCAAGGCACGTTCCACAGCAGCCCCGTCCCATTTGTGGTTTGTACATGGCCCCCGGCTCTCTCTATACAAGAGAGACTGTGCAAAGTACTTTACGTTATTCAAATTTCATGAATTCCAATATCATATATATTTCATGATTTGCTCTCAAAAAGAACCAAACCCCCCTGTCTTAAGGCACTTTCATAACAACATGTACCCACACCTCAAAGAAAGACCTCCAGTACTTGACCAGAATCATGAATCTAAAGTTATTGAAGGGCCATACCCTCTCATTATGGGGGGGAGAGGATATGCTTGTGTTTCTACAGATACAGGACCCCGGTGGATTCCCTGAAGATTTATCAGTCCCTACGTAGACCACAGATCTGAAGACAACCCCTCGAATGAACACGAAGTCAGCTGCCTCTCCCACCATGCCACAGAAGCAGCTTTCTCTTGGAGATGAAGAAAAAAGAAATTCACATATCCAAACATTGTGGCAAGGACACTCATCACACGTAGATATATCCCACTGATAACGTCCATGTCAATCTCAAATGCAGACACACCCCTGCCTTTTCCACCATCCCTCTACCAGTGACCCTTTATCCCTACCCCCTCCCTCTTTCCCCTCTTGAAACTACTCCTTTTTCCCTTCCTCAAACTTCCCTCAAAAAAGAGAAGGGAGTGATTGGGAGGAGTTGGTAAGAACTATAGGGGGAACTTAAGAATATTTAAGAATGTCTTAAAATAAGTCAACTAATGTGTGTTTCTACCATCCACAAGTGAAAACTACCCAGTGGGAAAGAAGAAGTATGATTCTTTCTGTGACACCCTCCAGGGCACCCCACAGCAGTACCAGTGCCACCATTGCCATCGTCTTTATCAGTGCCCTCATCTGTATCCAAGTGACCACCAGCTGGATCATCCCTCAGCCAAAACAAAACATCTGGGTCACTTTGGTGAAGTCATTAAAGCCAGACAATCTTTGCATGGCCATGGGAAGCGTGGGTGATCCCCTCTTAACATGCCTGGTGGGAGTTCCCCTGTCACCAAATGACTGCCTGTATGTAGGTAAGAAACCCAACCCCGTGGACACCTGGGACGAATGGACAAAGATCCTCCCACACCATGTCTCCACAGGACCTGCTTTTCCAGGCCCAGGGTGGTGTTCTGGGCAGTGGTGTGAGGCACAGGGTGGGTCTCCAGCCATCCAGTGGTGGCTTCCACCATGGTCAGCACGTAGCGCTTGCCCTGGCGTGTCTGGGGCAGTGTGATGGAGTCAATCTGCCAGGCCTCCCCATACTTGTACTTGGACCACCGCCCACCATACCACAGGGGCTTCACTCGCTTGGCCTGCTTGATGGCAGCACACGTCTCACAGTCATGGATAACCTGAGAAATACTGTCCATGGTTAGATCCACCCCTCGGTCTTGTGCCCACTCATAGGTGGCATCTCTGCCCTGATGGCCTGAGGCATCATGGGCCCATCGAGCTGGGAACAACTGCCCCTTATGTTGCCAATCTGAGTCTATCTTTGACACCTCTATCTTTGCAGCCTGATCTACCTGCTTGTTGTTTCAGTGTTCCTCACTAGTCTGACTCTTGGGGACATGGGCATCTACATGGTGGACATTCACAGATAGATTTTCTACCCTAGTGGCAATGTCTTTCCACTCATCAGCAGCCCAGATTGGCTTTCCTCTATGTTGCCAGTTGGCCTTTTCCCACCTTTCCAGCCAGCCCCACAGAGCATTGGCCACCATCCATGAATCAGTATAAAGGTAGAGCTTGGGCCACTTCTCTCTTTCAGCAATGTCCAGGGCCAGCTGAACTGCTTTGAGTTCTGCAAGTTGACTTGATCCACCTTCTCCTTCGGTAGCTTGTGCAGCCTGTCATGTGGGGCTCCATACTGCTCCTTTCCCCTTCCGGTTCATCCCTACAGAGTGACAGGAACCGTCAGTGAAAAGAGCATAGCGTGCTTCCTCTGATGGTAGCTAATTGTATGGTGGAGCTTCTTTAGTCCTTGTCACTTACTCCTGTTCCTCTTCATCAGTGAGACCAAAGTTCTCACCTTCCAGCCAGTTTGTAATTATCTCCAAAATCCCAGGGTGATTCACATTTCCAATACAGGTGCGCTGTGTGATGAGGGCAATCCATTTGCTCCATGTGGCGTCAGTGGTGTGGTGGGTAGAGGGAACCTTTCCTTTAAACATCCACCCCAGCACCGGTAGTTGGGGTGCCAGGAGGAGTTGTGCTTCTGTGCCAATCACCTCTGAGGCCCCTTGAACTCCTTCACAGGCAGCCAAGATTTCCTTCTCTGTGGGAGTGTAGTTGGCTTTGGACCCTCTGTAACTTTGGCTCCAGAATCCCAGTGGTTGGCCTCGACTCTCCCCAGGCACCTTCTGCCAAAGGCTCCAGGACAAGCCATTGTTCCTGGCTGCAGAGTAGAGCACGTTCTTCACCTCTGGTCCTGTCCTGACTGGGCCAAGGGCAACTGCATGAGCAATCTCCTGCTTGATCTGGGCAAAGGCTTGTTGCTGCTCAGGGCCCCAGTGGAAATTGTTCTTTTTGTGGGTGACCAGGTAGAGAGGGCTCACAATCTGACTGTACTTGGGAATGTGCATTCTCCAAAAGCCTATGGCGCCTAGGAAAGCTCGTGTTTCTTTCTTGCTGGTCGGCAGAGACATTGCTGTGTTCTTACTGATGACCTCAGTGGGAATCTGACACTGTCCATCTTGCCACTTTACTCCCAGGAACTGGATCTCTCAGGCAGGTCCCTTGACTTTGCTCTTCTGGATGGCAAAACCAGCTTCCAGCAGAATCTGGATGATCCTCTCTCCTTTCTCAAATACTTCCATTGCCATGTTCTCCCACACAATGATGTCCTCGATGTACTGCAGGTGTTCTGGAGCTTCACCCTTTTCCAGTGCAGCCTGGATCATCAGTCCATGGCAGATGGTGGGGCTTTGCTTCCACCTGATTTGTGGAAGCAAACAAACTCCACAACTTTTGGGAAAGTTGTAAAGCTGGTATGTTTATTTCAGGGCTGGACACATGTGGGAATTGTTCCCCTTAAATGACATGTGTACCTCTGGGAACTCCAGATCCATTTTTGTCTCCCTCTCAAATACATATGCATGCAATTTCACAACAGATTCATAGATATTCATTCTACTATTTTGCATGACATTTGCCGCTAATTTTTCTTTATCAGAAAAAAATTCCTGTGTCATTTTTTGCCCTGCTCTCAGTAACAGCCTTTCTGTCTGTTTCAGAGTTCAAGCCCCCCCCCCCCCCCTTATCTCTGTCCTTTGGCTGAAGCAGTTTCTCTGAGCATAGGCTTTTTGCAAGAACAGGCAGTCAGACTAAACAGCTATGTTTGCAAGCTACAGACTCAATTCAAATGTGTACATTTCACCTAAATCAAAATGGATTTCTACTCTGGAAAATTTCCACTCTGTCTCACACCCCTGGGGCAGTTGGTTCCAGGTGTACTGCACACCCCTCCAGGTGAAAGCAAACTGAGGCCTGCATTCTGCTGCCAGAGGAATGGAGAAAAATGCATTGGCAATGTCAGTGGTGTCAAAGCACTTTGCTGCCTTGGACTCCAGCCCGTACTGGAGTTCCAGCATGTCCGGCACAGCAGTGCTCAGCAGTGGAATCACTTCATTGAAGGCATGATAGTCCACAGTCAATCTCCATTCTCTGTCAGACTTTTGCACAGGCCAGATGGGACTGTTGAAGGGTGAGTGGGTTTTGCTGACCACCCCCCTTGGCTCTCCAGCTCACGGATCATTTTGTGGATGGGGATCACGGCATCTCAATTCGTTCAACACTGCTGGTGGTGCACTGTTGAGGTGGCAATTGGCACTCGCTGCTCCTCCACCCTCAGCTGTCCTACTGCAGATGGGTTTTCTGATAGTCCAGGCAAAGTGTTCAACTGCTTAATGTTCTCTGCCTCAACAGCAGCTATTCCAAACGCCCACCTGAGTCCCTTTGGGTCTTTTTGTAAGAGCCATTCCAGAGGAAGTCCATGCCCAGAATACAGGGGGCCTCTGGGCCAGTCACCATAGGATGTTTCTGCCACTCCTTCCCAGTCAGGCTCACCTGGGCTCCCAACAGGGTCAATTGCTGTGATCCCCCCATCACCCCAGCAATGGAAACAGGTTCTGCCCCCACATGTCCTGATGGCATTAGGGTACACTGCACACCAGTATCTATTGTATTAGTGGGGTGCCCTGATGAAGGAAGGAATGGTGAATCTGACTCCATGTTCTCAGAAGGCTAATTTATTATTTTAAGATACTATACAATATTAAGGAATACTAAACAAAACTATACTAAAGAATACAGAAAGGATACTTACACAATGCTAAAAAGCTAATTATGAAAACTTGCGACTCTCTCCAGAGTCCTGACACAGCTTGGCACTGATTGGCCAATCAGTGAAAATACACCAGAAACCAATGAAACAATCACCTGTTGGTAAAAAATCTCAAAACACATTCCAAAGGAGCAAAACACAGGAGAAGCAAATGAGATAATTCTTGTTTTCCTTTTTCTCTGAGGCTTCTTAGCTTCCCCAGAGAAAAATCCTGGGCAAAAAGATTTTTCAGAAAATGCCATTTCCACAAGTATCAACTAAGGCATCAAATTTTTGTGGCTCTGATGTGCCAGGCCATCAGATCCACACCGTACAGAAGATCTGGTTTTCCCATGCCTCTAACCCTGGTTATCATTTCTATCCTGGGCATACATACTAGAGGTCCCTTCAAGGGAATCTGACAGATCACACCTGGCAGCTCAGTCATGGGATGTTGAGGCTGCCTTCACTTTAGTGGAACTCCCTCAGTCAGTGTTTCCCTCCTTGAGTTGATGCACCCGTGCTGCCAGGACAGAAGTGGGTTTCCCATCCCTCCTTCCCATGTCTTCCCCATGGTCACACAGGAAGAAACACAGGTCAGCCTGTGGGGTGAACCCTCTCTCTTGCTGGGGATGTTGGGGACTCTGTTGGGCTCTGACTCTGGGGCCTGTGACTCACACTGGTGCTGCACTGATCTTCCTCACCTCCTCCTTCATCTCCCTCATCTCCTCTTTGAGGTCCTTGATCATAGCAGAGACATGAGCCTGCATGGGGCCATTGATCACACTCTCACAATTTCTAAGCTTGTTGGTGACAGACCCCACTGTCTCTCGGTTGGTATCAGCATTAATCGTTGCAATGAAGGTGGTGTATTGAGATGGCCCCAGATTTGCCAGACTCCACAGCATTTGCCCTGTGCACCTGACCCTGTTGGGGTCATTATCATGCTGTCCATCCCTCCCAAAGAGTACCTCCAACACTGCCACTTCTCTCAGCTCTTGGATCCCTTCCTCAAGGGTCTTCCAGCACATTCTATGGTGGTGCTCCTGCATTCTCTCCCTGTGGACAAACCTCTCTCTGACACTCATTAGAAGCCGCTCCCAGAGGGAAAGGGACCCTGACTCCCTTACAAAAATCTGATTCACACCTGAGTCCGGGGTCAAGGGTCCCAAATTCCTTGCCTCACCACCATCCAGTTGCACGCCTGTACCCATAAGGTCCCAGACCCAGAGTAACCAGCTTGTATAAGCCTCATGTCCCCGTAATACAATGCCTTTGTGCAGATTACAGAGACTTTTGTACATTAGGGACTCAGTGATGATCTCAACCATTGGCTCTCCTGTGGGTTCTGAGGGCCCACTGTTCTTATCCTTATCTGGGTGCTCTGATTTCATCTTAGATCTCCTTGTTTCCACAGGAGCGACTGCTGCTGGCTGTGACTGCCTTTGCAGTTCAGCTGGAACCTGGACAGTTGTAACATCTGTGGGTTCCACTGCAGCACCATCAGACTCTCCCTCTTTGAGGCAGGGGGAGGGTTTCTCACCAGCTGGGGAAATGTACTCCTTCAGCATCTGGCCCATCTCCTTCACCAGAACCCCCACCCAGTCTGGGTGGTTCATTTCTGAGGTGGGCTGTGGGGCAGGGTCAGGCTCTGGGGCAGCAGCATCCCTTGTCTCTGGGGTAGGTGTCAGCGTGGTTATCCAGGTTAATCTGCCCTTATCTCTGAATGCTAAATAGAACAGGCCTATCAGCAACACCAACCACTGCATGATATCATTAGCATTTAGAGTGGATCTGAACCCTTTGAAAACTGGTGGGGCAGACCCCAAGAGCTGGGTGAAGGGTTGGGAGAAAAGTTCCCCAGTGTCATTTCCTCACAGTAAGTACCATTATTAAAGTAACCCCAAAACCACACAGTTAGTGTGTGATAGCTCTGAATCCATGTGCCTGCCTTCCAGTGGAAGTTAAAGATCCATGAATTCCTCACCTCATTAAGCCATAAAGCAAACTGGATAACAGCCACAGCAGCCTTAGTTATGGTTAGCCTGTGTTCCAGGGATGGCCGGGGTGCTCCTGATGGGGCAGAAGGAAGAGCTCCAGGCCCTCTGTGAGGGTGATGAGGGCAGCGGGCTGTCAGCAGGGGCTGGCCGGGCGAGCTGCAGTGCCTGGGCAGGGAGCTGCAATCCCTGCCCTGGCTGTGGTGGGCTTCGCTCCTTGTGTGGATGAGGGGTGGTGTGGGCAGAGCACACAGAGATTTCAGGGACATGGGTGAGGGGATTCATGGCCAGCACCTTGCAGCTGATCCCCTTGGCCCCTCTTCTCTTGTGGCCATGGCAAGAGCTGGGTGGGACGGCCCTGGCAGAAAGGTCTCCTTGGATTCCTTCACATCCAGGTTCTGACTGTGGCTCTGTTCCTCTCTCTTCCAGCCCTTCAAGCCCTGAGTGAAGATGACAGCCCCTCCCACAGAAGCATATTATTTGGGGGGATGTTCAAGGCAAGAGCTGCAGAACTACTTTCATCTGCTGGCTCAGAAGAACCAGTGTCTCTTTAAGACCTCCACATCCCTTGGAAGGTGAGACCACCTGGAGACCAGAGGAGACCAGCTGGAGCTCCAGGCACAGCTGATGATTGGCACAGCTGAGCCTGTGGGAAGCTCCCATAGCTCCTGCCTTCTCCCTCCCTGTTGACAGCTCCCTCCCTCCAGCCCTCAGACCCTGCCTGTGATAGTTGGTGTTTTACAGTTGTTTTAACATAAAAGTTAGATTTCCTGTGTTAGTCAGTTATAATAGTTTCTCCCATGTACCCATTTTATTCTCCCTAATGGTTCAGTCATAAGTTGTTTACCACAAGGTTTCCCCACCACTTGTCTGCCCATCAGTGTGTCAGTCTCCCTGCTCCTCCCCTCACTCCCTTACAAGCCCTTGTCACTCTCACTTGTACTACCCCTTACTCTTGTCAGTCTCTGTGGTCACTCCCCTTGTATTCTCGAATGTTCTGTGTCAGTTAGCTATGTCTCGATGGTTGATTGGTTTGTGAGGCTTCTTCCCTCCCCTGAATGATCCTTATTGGAGTTGCTATGTGATGTGTTCCTCCCCTAAGATCCCCTCATTGGGTGAGAGTTGTATCCACCCCTTGCACCATCCCCTCTTTAAAAATGCTAGTCGGGCCCATTTTCTTTGTGACTTTCACCTGACCCCTTTTGGGAATAAAGCTTCCTTGGAAACTCAGACAAGTGATCCTTCCTTGTTTCCTTTGCCTCTGATTTCTCGTGCCGTGCTCCTGCTGTGTCACCCACGCCGTAGCGATTACCGCCACCCTGGACGGTCTCGGCAGAGATCAGGGGGCGGCCACTCTCGTGTGTGCCCTGGGGCACCAAGGGTGTGCCAGCCAGAGAATCTCCATCCCGTGGCTGCAGAGCGCTTCCACACCTGCCCATCCCCTTTCTTCCCTCCCAGCTCACCCCTTTGCTTTGCCTTCCATTAATAAACAATTTGGATTCTTCACTTTACCTGCATCTCTGTGGAGCTGGAGTGATGCAAATCCGGGGCTCTGGGACACTCAGGCCCCTCCTGTGTTCTCTTCCACACCGTGTTTTGTGCACAGACACAGAGGAACAAGGGCAGATCAGGCTGGAAAGGTCCCTGTGCTGAAGGTCCAGTTCCACAACACTGTGGAGTTACAGATCTTGCTGAGCACCCTGGAGCCCCTGGACTTTGGAAGAGCCAAGCTGAGGATGCTCTGAACCCAGCTGTGAGGGATTCCTTGGCAAGCATCCATGGAGGACAAAGGAGCTTGGAATGCTGGAAGGTTTCAAGAACAGCTTCCTGAAAGCACAGCAGTGCTCCATCCCTGCACAGGATCAGGAAGAGGGCAGAACCAGAGACCATCTGGGCTTAACAGAGAGCTTTGGGTGTGCCTAAGAGCAAATGAAGCAGCAGCACGGTGCCCGAGACTCGGACACGGGACCGTGCCAGTGCCCGGAGCGCTGTCAGGCAGTGCCAGGATCCCGGGTGGGGTTCTGGTCTCCACAACCAAGGAATGTCAGCCCCAGGCTCAGACCCAGTCAGAAAGCCAACCAAGTGAGACCTGAGGGAGAGCACCCTTCCAGTTTCTCTTGGGCACGGCCACAAAACAACCCCTGCTGCTCCTTCCTCCGCCTGTGTTTGGGGTGTGCTGGTGGCAGAGCCAGCCAGGTTGTGCTCTGCGTTCCAAAGCCTGTTGGGAGTGGGTGTGAAAAGCGCTGCGTGCACAGCAGAGAGTCCTGGAAGGTGCTGGCAGGAGCCTCCTGCAGGGACAGGGCTCTGGGCTCTGGCTGGGAACAGCCTGGTTTTGCTGCTGTGAGCGCAGGCAGGAGCTGAGGCAGGTGAAGAGGCAGCGGGCAGCTTGTGTTTGTAGAGGGCCTGGGGCTGCACCTCTGAACCTCCACCTGGACACACACTTGGGGGAATACAAGCTAGAGCTGGAGTGCCTGTCCTGAAAGGACCTGGAGTCATTCAGCCTTGCCAGCTTTTCTAAAGAGTGTGTTGGTGTTTCCCAGGAAAGCTACACATTTGGGGAAATGCCTTTGGAGGAAAGGGGCTTGCTTCTCAAGGAAAGTGCTTCCCAGGGAGCTCCCAGTGAGGCAGGTGCAAGTGTCCCCCTTTGGCTCTCTGTGCTCCTTTCAGTCCTTGAGGCCCGTTGCACTTGGCAGAGGGGCAGGGCAAGGGAGAAGGCAGTGAAGAGCAGGTTTGGCATCTGCCTGGACCTGCAGAGACCAACCCAAGCTCCTGCAGCAGGGTGTGTTCCCCCCTTTGGACAGAGGTGGGAGCAGGAGCATTTCTGTCCAGCCATGAGCCCCAAAGCTCTCTTTTTGAGAGCTCTGAATTAAAAAGCCTTTACACACACACTTTTCACATTTTCCCTGTCTGCTGTGTTTCAACTCTTGGCAATATGCATTTGCCTCTTGCTTGGTGGAAGCTGCTGTGGCCCAGGGCCAGCACAGAGCTGGGCTGTGTGGGCCAGGCAGCGTGGAGAGCCTTGGCTGATCTTGGTGTGTCCCTGGCCTCAGAAAAGGCTTGGAAGGTTTGCCTCCCCAGGCATCCTGCTCATTGGCTCTCCCTGTGCATCTTGGAGAGAACAAGTGGGGGCATTTCTGGCAGCTGGGCATCAGCAGGCCTTCAAATGGGGGCGTGTTGTGGAGCGAGCCCAGCTGAGATACCCTGAGAGGAGCCCAGTGCTCCTTGCTCCCCTCTGCTGACACGTGAGCGTTTGTCTGGTTTTGGGATGGCCCTGGCTGTGTCAGGGCTGCTACATGGACACGAGACAGCCGGTCCTGTCCCGCTGGGTCCCAGCAGTGCCTCGCAGCAGCCCTGCATCCACGTCAGGATGCTGGCCAAGAGAGGTCCTGGAAGCTGAGGCAGCTGATTTTAAGCTTGTGCAGGTGCCTACAGGTCAAGGCCAAGGGTGTTCCCTCAGGATACAGCAGTCCTGAGGGCTCTCCCTCATCCAAAGAAATCATTAGACAAATGCATTCAAAAGCCATTTTTTATTGAGCTGGGGGAGGGCAGGAGTCTGCACCCCACTAAAAATGTTTCTCCACCATGTATAAATTTCAGTGGGTTGAGGTAGGAATTGTATCAAAAATACCATCCATCCTTACACTGCTGAGGTGATCCAATAGGCAGGGGGTTAGAAATACATTGTGTCAGATTCCTAGACTTGAAGCTGATGTCCAGGTGCTGGCCAGGAGCGGTCTCGATGCCCTAAAGCTGCAGCACAAAGTCTTCCTCATGGCTTCCCTGCACTGGGCTGATTCCCTACTTGCCCTTAGTTCTTCTGGCAGACTATGTCTAAAGCTTTTTGTCAAGTCACTCTCATGTCAAGTTAGGCCTGCCAGGTTTTGCTTATGCTAACTGGTGCTAAGTACTTATGTCTGTCTGTGCTAAGCACTTGTTTACTAATGTGAATTGCTTGTGCTTACTTATGTCAAACAAAGGCCTTGTTCCATTGCCAAAGGTGCCTGAGGCCCCCTGCTCCCTGTGGCACCAGTTGCTTTCCTGTGGGATGTTCTACCTCCCTGGAGAGTAAACAGGGAGCTGGAGAAAGAGCTGGCCAGGCTGCTCTGGATCCTTTACCAGCAGTCCTGGCTGAGTGGAGAAGTCCGAGCTGAGCGCAGAGGTGCCAATGGAACAGCCGTGCCCAGGAAGGCTCGGTGGGAAGGGTGATCCAGGAGCCACAGGCCTGGCAGCCTGAGCTGCCACTGGGGAAGGCCTTGGAGCAGATCCTGCTGAGGGCCATCCCACGGCACGTGCAGGGAACCAGGGCGTCTGCTGGAGGGTGGGAAAGCTCTGCAGAGGGACAGGGACAGCTGGGGGTCCTGGTGGGGTGTTGAGGGCTTCTGTGTGGGAGTTTGGGGGGTTGGTGTTGGTGGGTGTTGGGGAAGGCGTTGTCTGGAAGGTGAGAGGTCTAGGCTGGAATTTGAGTCAGTTTGAAGGCAGCATCTGTGGTTTGGCACAGCTTTGGTTATGGAGGGCAGAAAGAATATCTGTGACTTCTCCTGTTCATGGTCCTGATTCTCCTGCAGGGAACAAGAGGGGAGAGCTGTACTTTACTGGCCACTTAGATATCTGTACAAGGGAGAGGATTAGCGCCTTTGCCATCTACTCATTTGTTTGGGCTACTTTTGTAACACTGAGTGGGCCTTCATTCCTTGAGAGCTTTTATTCCTTAAGAGAATTAGAATATTATCATCCCTTCAGAGAAAACTGCAAACTAAAGAATGGCCTTTTTTTAAACCTCTGTGTAGTGTTATGTTCTGTAAAGTGACTCTCAGTGAATGATGTTAAGGCAATTGAGTTGCTGCTTTGAGAAGGGAAGCAAAATTCCAACTCTTCACCTTCTCAGGCCATCCCAATGAATTTGGGAAGTTTGCAACTTTTTGGAACTACTTGAGTTGAGCAATGGGAAGTAAAACTTCCCTGAATTGAGGAGTCTTAAATGACAGATTCTTCTTGGCCTTCTCACCACTAAGGTGTTTTTGTGCTGAAGGAAATTACTTCAATGAGAAAATAATTTCAGCATGGAGTGAGAGCTTCTGACAGAGACCAAGTGTTGCCAGCAGTTGCTGCTACCAACAGCCCCTGCAGGAAGGAGCACAGCCCCCAGTGCACGTGGGCTTTGGCTCCCTCTGGCACAGAAGCCCCCCGGGGGCACAGGTCTCTGGGGCAGGAGATGGGCACCAGCGCTGCCAGGGCTCGGGGGGTGGCAGCTCTGCTTGGGCAGGGACTCTGCCACACCTGCTGATGTCAGCGCTCCCCGGGCCCAGGGGTCAGAGCAGCATTCGTGCCCTGGCCCACACGTTCCTTGTCTGTGTCACACCCGTGGGTTTAGGATGGCCACCAGCTGGGACGTGTCCCAAGGAGGCCGTGCCAGCTTCTGTGGAAGGCCCTGTGCCCTTCCCAGCGCGGCTGCGTTGGCAGCCCTGGGGCTCCTTCTGCTGCCCTGAGCCCACAGAGCAGGGCAGCGTTTGCTGATGGTCTGAGCCGTTCCTAAAGACCCTGTGGGGCTGCCTTAGACACTTGGGGTGAGGGATTCCTTCCAACCTGAGCCACTTTGGGTGGGCTGGGGACGGCCCCAGGGCAGGGGGTGGTGTGTGCAGGGGTCCTTTGTGACACGGTGCAGCATGGTCACTGTGGCATGGAACGGGTGTCCAAGGGCCCTTTGTGACACGTGGTGACATAGGAGCTGGCGGTGACAAGACCACGCCACAGTGCTCGGAGCACACAACGGGACAGGACGGGACAGAGCGGTGCCGTGAGGAGCCCCCGCACAGCACACTCGTTCCTGTCTCACCCGGAGCCTTTCCGAGGCGTTATTCCTGCAGCTGAGCTCGAGGCCAGACCACAGGACTTGGTGACCCGTGGCCTTCCCGAGGCTTCTCTCTGCAGGTGTCCTCAAGGGCAGAGCGTGGGACTTGGTGCCCCAGAGGCATCTCCCATCCCTGCCACCAGTGCCCTCGAGGGCCGACCACAATCCTTGTCAGGAGTCTCCTGTCCTTGTGGCAGGATCCCTCGAGACCAGAGTGCAGGACTTGCTGTCCTGCAGCCTTCCCAAGGCTTCTGTCTTGAAGGTGCCTTCCAGGCACAACTGCAGGACTTGCTGACTCAGAGCTGTTCCAAGGCATCTCTCCAGCAAGTAGCCACAAATCCAGTCACTAACATGGAGCAGAGACCCCTGAGAGTGCCCAAGGTGGCCTGGGGGGAAGAGGAGGAAGAAGGCCCTGGAGCTGCCCCAGCACAGGAGACCAAAGAGGTGGTGCCGTTTGAGCTGCCGCAGGAGGGTGAGTGGAAGAGCTGGGCCACAGGGTTGGTGCCTGCAGCCAGCTTGGAGCCTTTCCATCCCATTCCCATCCCATCCCATCCCATCCCCCATCCCCCATCCCATCCCATCCCCATCCCATCCCATCCCATCCCATCCCATGCCCATGGACAGGACGGAAGAGGGGCCGGGCAGACACCCCGCAGGGGCCGGGCTCCATCCCCTGGGGCATCCCGGGGCTCTCCCTGCCTGGGGAGCGCAGGGCTGGGCTGTGTTCTCCGGCCTCTCCCGCAGCCCCTCAGCTCTGGCTGCGCTCGCTCTTTGCCAGGTGCAGCCCTGCAGCGCACACAGGAGCAGGACCCCGCCCGTGGCCTCTTCCGCAGAACAGCGCAGGTACCTGCAGCCATCCCCACCTGGGCTGGGCCTGCTGGCACCGCGCTTGGAGCATTCCCTGCAACATCCCTGGCTTCTTGCCCTTCTCCTACAGCTGGTCTGCCAATTCATCAAGAAAATTCGGGCGGAAGAGACCAGCACCATGGGCACTGGGCTCAGAGCATATTCGCACATCTTCAAAACCAAGACCAGTGCTGCCCTGCTGGATATGCTTGTAGAGGAGGGCTTTACCAACCCAAAGCAAGTAAGCAGCCTGTGGCCAGGGTTTGATCCTCCCAGGAATTGCTTGGCCTCCCAAGCCATGCCCGCTGGTCACTGTAACTCCATGAGGCCATGGCAGTGTGGTGGGAAGGGCAGCACTTCTCTGGGGAAGCTGGGGACATTCCTCCCTCTGGCACCTTTCCAAGTCTCCCCGTGCCTTCTCCAGGTGCCCGCCCTGGTCAGGTACATCCACCAGTGGCTCCTGGCCAATCAGTTTGCCGAGCACAGGCTGAACAGGACCCTGCTGGATCTCACTGAAGCACAGCCTGCTGACGTAGTCATGACGCTCCTGCGTGTGGCCCCGTCCTGTGACAGGTATGGGGCCCGCCTGCCCAGAGGGCTCAGGGCTCCCCAGCCCATCAGCCTGTACAGCCTGGCCCAGGTGTCTGACCAACAGAGAGTTCCAGGGCCCTCTGGCTGCTCCCTTTGCCAGCCCTGGCACGTCAGCCCCCGAGCCTGCTGCCATGCTCCCTCGCTGCCCCTCAGGGGCCTGTCCCCACAGGGCTGGGCTGCCTGGGTGCTGCTGGCAAGGGGCAGTGGGCAGAGACAGAGCTGGCAGCCAGCTCAGGTCCCCACTGCTGCCCAGGCCACGGTGCTGTGTCTGAGACCCTCCTGAGACAGAGCTCCAACCCCACAGAGCTGCTTTCACCATGTGGAAGAGCATCATGTGCTCGCCCAGGACTGCGGAGCCGGCGCTGCTGATACTCCTGGATGTGCTGGGGAGCTGGCCCAAGCACAGCACGTGCACCTCTGATGGGGACAAAACGGGTGTCTTTGTCCTGGCTGTGAGTTTCTGTAACTGGCCTTTGCTGCCCCAAGGCTGCCTCTCCAGCAGCTCTCCATCCTCCTTCCCCCACTGCATCTCCCTGCCTCAGGTGCTGGCCTGAAACCTGGCCCAGGGGCAGCTTCAGGCCCACCAGGCCCCGTGCTCCCCCTGCCTCTCTCTGGGCCTCTCCCTCCCCTGCTCGGGCCCTGCCACACGGACACCTCGGCACTGAGCGCTGTCTTGGGGGCTTTGTCCTTTGCAGGCAACTGTGGTGATGTGGAAGATCCTCCAGGTGCCCTGTGTCCCACATATGGTGACGGTGCATTTCTCCCGCCTCTTTGTTCATCTGCTCTCCCAAGTGTTCTTCAGCACTCTGGATGTGCCAGAGGAGGTCGATGCCTTCTGGAAGGGATGCCAGGAGGAAAATGGCCTTGCCACCAGCCCCAACAGGTGCTCCATCCCACTCCTCCAGTCCCTGCCAGGTCCCTGGGCAGGAGCCAGTGCTCCCAGTGTGACCTGGGCTTTGCTGTGCACGCAGGTTTGCAGTGCAGACCCTGAAGTCCCTGCTCTGCCGAATGCAGCACGAGGATGTGGTGGTGGCAATGGAACGCAGTTGTGGCTGGGACACGCTGCTGTGTGCTGACACCCACCACTATGCCGTGGGTCTGCTGGCCAGGTGAGACCCCCTTCTCCCCACTGCCTCTGACATCTGTGCTCCGTGCCCAGGGTGCCCCAATCAGTCCCTGAGGTCGTGGGCCAGAGGGCCTTGTCACTGAGGGATGGCCAAGCAGACTGGAAAAGGCTGGGAGAGGAGGGTGCCCACCAGGAGCTGCCTCCCAAATAGCCCAGGGCCCCTTGCAGGATGCTGGGGAAAGACCAGACCTCTGTGAGTCAGTCCTGGCAGAGGTTTGTCCCCTGGCCCACAGTCTTGGTTCCTTTTTTCTCCTGCCAGGGAGATGTCCTGTGTCTCCATGCCCCTTGTGTTCCCGCATCGCTCGCTACTACCTCCGGCTGCTCAGCACACAGCAGCCACGCTGGGAGCTGCCCGCCCTGGCGTTCCTTGTGGAGGTGAGCCTGATGGCCAGCGCTGCCTGGCTGAGCTGCCTCCCAGCTCTCTGCCCTCTCGGAGCCGCAGCTGCCTGGGACGGTGCCCGCGCCCTGTGCTGCTGCCTGGGCCCTGCCCTGTGTGGCTCCGGGCTCCTGCCGGCCGGGTCCCCTGTCACTGCCCTGTGCCTTTCAGGTCCTCGAGTTCCTGGACTTGAGTCAACGTGGTGCTAAAAGAGTCCTGCAAATCTTGTCAAGGCAGCTGCAGAGCAAGTGCAGGGAGAGGCGTCGCCTGGCACTCAGGGCCCTTCTCAGTCTCATTGAGGAGCCCTTGATGGTGAGAAGGGGGCAGTGGCTGAGGCTGAGCTGGGGAATGCAGTCGCTTGGGCTTGGCAGGGCTTTGGGCCCCGGGGCAGCTGCTCCCAGCTCTCCTGCCTCCCATTTCAGCTGCCCGAATGCTTTGGGACAGGCCTTTGGCCTCTGGGCCCTGCAGCAGCAGGATGGAATTTCAAAACTTGTGTTCTGCACAGACCAAAAAAATGTGGAGCCTGACTGAACGTCTTGTGGAGTTCCTCTGGGATTCAGATGGAGAGATAGTTTTCATGACAGTCATGCTACTCAGCTTTATCATCTTGGACAGTGACACGCTGATGCCCAGCCCCATCACACTGCAGCTGCTTGAGGCGCTCCTGCCACTCTTTGACCACGTAAGGCTCACTGCCCCCAGCCACGGCCACTGGGTGCTGCCCAGACACTTTGTGCCCTGTGGATTTGCAGATCTGCGCCAAGCTGAGCCCCGTGCAGCCGATGCTGAGGTCTTTTTTTCTTCTTTCCATACAGAACAATTGGCAGGTTCAGCTGATCTCCATACTGCTCTTCCGAACATTGGTGACTCTTCCACAGGACAGGGAAAAAAAGGCCCTGAAGACACCCCTGCGCCAGAGCCTGCTGCCCCTCTTCTTCCACTGCCATGATGAGAATCGGCTTGTGGCACAGGTGAGGGCTCCTGGGCTGCTGCTGCTGTCCCCTGGCAGGGGCTCGGCTGCCTCCTGCCCTGGCACCTGCTGGGCTGCAGCCTCCTCCAGGCCTTGGCACAGGGACGATGGGTCCTGCGCCCTGGGTGGTGGGGCCATCTCCGCATCTCTGCTGCTCTCAGGCTTCTCGGAAACGCTGCTTTGTGCGACCGAGTTCCTGAAGAGGAGGGATCTTGAAAGAATGGTGAAGAACCAGAAGCTGTGGAAGTTCAGCGAGTGCCTGGTAAGGACGGCCTGCAAGCCCCAGCCTCAGCCTGGAGAAGCCCCTGAGCGGTGCTCAGGGTGCGGGGCTGGCAGCTGTGCCCCTGCCCCTGCTGCACCCAGAGGCCCGGCGGCCTTTTGCCCCCATGGGCTCAGGGCAGGGGCTCTCCTCCAGGCCCCCTGGGCCAGAGGATGGGGGATGGAGGCCCCGGCCCGGCGGGGCCATGCCCGGGGCGGCAGGCCGGCACGCGGCTCCCGGGCAGCAGCCGGCCCTGCCCCCCCTCCCCTCGGGAGCCCGGGCGCCGGGGGCTGCTGGCAGCCCTCAGGGCTGTGCGGCCAGGGAGGCCGGCGCTGGGCGCAGGCAGCGCCAGGCCCAGGGGCTGAGCCAGCGCCAACCCTTCCCTCCTGCCGCTCTCTCCAGCTGGCAGAGGACAGGAGCCCAGCAGCCGAGCACCTGCGCCGGGCCTGCCCCACCTGCAGAGCCCACAGGAGTCCCTGGAGCCCCGGCGGCCATCAGGTTCATGGGTGAGCCACGAGCCCGGGCTCCCTCCCCGGCCCGCGCAGCCGGCCCCCAGCCCCGCCTGCTGCCCCGGCAGCGCCAGGCCGGGCCCGGCCCCGTGGAGCCCCGCCCGGCCTGGGCATTGCTGCTGCCGCCCTGGGCCCTGGCAGCCGTGCCCTGGGGGCTGGCAGCTGGGGAGGCGCAGGGGCGGGGCCGGGCTGAGCCCTGCCGGGCCAGCAGCCCGTGTGGCCCAGCGCCCGGCAGCGCCGCTGGCAGGGAGCTGTGCCGCTGGGGCCGTGACAGGCTCTGTGTTCCCAGGGATGGCGGGTGGTTTTGGTTCGCCAATTGATGATTTCCTGGCCAATGTTCCAATTAGTGTGGTAAGTTCCGTGCTGGTTAATCACCAGTTCACCCAGTAGAATGTATTTCATAATTTTCTGTGTGAGATAGGATTGGGAGAAAGGCAAAGCAGGCTCCAAACTTTAAAAGGGTATGAAGAAAAATTTATTAACAGTAACTAAATGAAGGAGTAATAATAATCAGAACAAAACCTTCAGAACACTTCTCTTCCCCCTACAACCTCTTCTTTCCCACTGACAATGTAAAGAGAGAAAATCAAAATTTTGAGTCACTTTACTACCTCTAGAATAGTCTTTCTTCTGTTCACTTAAGGAGAGTAGTCCCTCTTGTTAATGTTATGGAGACTTTTCCACAAGAAAACAGTTCTCTGGTGGCTCTCAATTTCCATGAATAGCAGCCACACTGCAGGGATATCTGCAATTCTAAAATTGCTCCCATTTTCCACAAGCTTTTCCCACAGCTGTGTTTCTGTGCCATGTCAACTTATGGGGTACTGTTCTAAAGATGAGCTGTTCAAAGGCAAAGGTTCTCTTTATCTATCTCTAAAATCATCTTCCATCTCTAGCAAGAGAGATCTTCTTCTGTTCCTGGGGGCACAGGATCTTCATCACTCTTCTCTCCGTCTCTGTTCAGACTTGTCATAGAATCACAGCTATGTTAACATCTGCTGACTGTAGCAAGGAGGTTTTGCTCAATACCTTCCATTTGAACACTTTCATCTCCCCATACCTTCATGCGTTATAGGGAAAAAAGTGTAGTTCCCCATTTATTTACAAGAGGATTTCCGCCTAAAACTAAAGACATCTCCTCATCCCTCCCATCTGGGACTTGACTTCTTCACTGACCTCAGCCAGGCCTAGGCTGGGTCAGCCGTGTTACCTCTTTGTCGGCCAGAAGGGAAGAGAGAAAGTTCCCGAGTTTCTTTGTTTGTAACGTGTTTTTCACAGAGGCTTTCATGTACAGCTTTTCAGATTATCAATTCCCAAAGCCAAGCCTTGATTGGTTTCCTATCAGACACGGAGGAACCTGCCAGCAGCCTCTCCCAAATCATCATGTCCGTGATGCACAAACCAGCACACCTTGGCAGGAGCGTCTCCTAGGATTCCTGCAGGTGTGGGTGCTGACTGTGGCTCTCTTCCTCTCTGTTCCAGCCATTTAAGTCCCAAGGAAAGACACTAGTCCATCCCACTGTAACCTGGATATTCACACCCAATTTGCCAGAAGAGCTGAAGAATTAGGTGCATCGTCAGGATACAGTGAAGCAGTGTCCCAAGAACAGCACCAGGAGACACTGAAGAGGACACCATCTCCCACTGCCACTGGAGCTCCAGGCACAGCTGATGCCTGGCACAGCTGAGCCTGTGAGAAGCTCCCGTAGCTCCTGCCTTCAGCCTGCCTGTAGATAGCTCCCTCCCTCCAGCCCTCAGACCCTGCCCGTCCCCTTTCTTCCCCCACCACTCCTCCCTTTGCTTTCCTTCCATTAATAAACAGTTTGGCTTCTTCACTTTGCCTGCATCCCTGTGGATCTGAAGCCAATCCGGGGCCCTGGGACACACAGGCCCCTGCTGCCGTTCTCTCTCCCAGGCCGTGTTTTGTGCACAGAGCCAGAGGAACGAGGGCAGGTCAGGCTGGAAAGGTCCCTGTGCTGAAGGTGCAGTTCCACAGCACTGTGCAGTTCCAGATCTTGCTGAGCACACTGAAGGCCAGCAGTGGGACAAGGAGCCTGTGTGTGTCAGCACCAAAGTCCTGTCTAAGGCCCTGCCATATTTGGTCCCCTGTTGTGCACCTCAACAAGATAATGAATAAAACCAGGTTCAAAACCACTCCCCAGAAAGGCAAGATCCCCATTTTAGCAGCTTTTTCCACCACCATGTTGCAGGAATTCGTGGGTCTGCTGGATAGGGAATGTTCATCCCAAATTTTCTGCCCATTTGTCTAGGGACACTCTAATGATAATGTGCTGATGTGATTCAGTCTTCTGAGGTTTTTGGGGATATTTTTAGAGGATTTCAGGGGCCTTGGATGGGGGGAGAGAGCAGGACACCCTCCAGATCCGGAAAAATCCCATATAGCACTGGAAATGAGGAAAACTTGGTGGAAACATACACAAAAGAACTGGGAAAAAAAAAGAATTTTTAAGAAGGAAAAATGGGGAAAAGGAAGCATAAATTTCCAAATTAATCCACTTGTAAAGAATAACCTGGAGGCGCAATAGGAGAAATTCCAACACAACAGGATACCAGGGCCTGGGAGATCCCAGTTTTTTTTTTTATTTAGGAACATATTAGAGGTGTTTTTAAGTGTTACTGGATTTTTTTCAAAGAGAATCCTACTTTTCCTTTCCGAATGGACTGGAAGTTGCCTCCTGTTCATGCTATGCTGGTTTTGCCCATCTTCATTCCTGAACTAAAATTAAAAAACAGAAAAAAGATTTTTAAAAAGAAGAAATATTATTAACATAACAATAATATTAATAATGATAAGATGAACAGAACTAGTAATAAAAAAAGTCATAAATAAATTGTCAAGATCCCGAATATTTCCTCTTTGTAGATGTTTTGGGGAGTAAAAAGTTTAGTGTTTTCTTTTGCTATTTAAAAGATGTTATTTTGCTATGTGTTATCCTGGAGATAAAAACTGCTTTGGTTTCTGGGATTGTTTGGGTTTCTTCCCTTCAGTTGCTGGGAATTTTTCTGGTTGAAAATTTAAAGCTGTTGGAAATTTTTTATAAACAGGGAGAAAAGGAAAAAGGGAGGAAATTGGGAAAAAAGTAAAAAACAAAGGGAAAATATCTTAAAAATATAAAAAGCAAGCAAAAAAAGAACAGTTACACTTTGTTTCAATTGTGTGCCTGAGTGCCTTGATTTTTCCATGTTTTTTGGTGTAGTCCTGAGTTGTAGAGTTCTCCAGACAGGATGCTGAGCTTGGTGGAGATTATGGAGCGGTGGGAGCCATTCCCAATTTTCCTTGCCACCAGCAGTATCCAGTGCCATCACACATGTGTTCATTTTGGAGAACAAAAGGTGCCATTTTTGTAAATTCCCAAACCACAGAACAACATGAATCCATGGAAATTTTTGAGGGGAACTGGAAGATTCAAAATTCCTGATGCCCGGATTGTTGTTATTCCATGAATTGCCAGTGTTGATGGGAAGTTGTGAGGGGAAAAAAATGACTCTAAACTCCCAACCCCAGAATGCTGTTATTCCATGGCATCCCAGTGTTGCCCACCAAATGCAAGCCTGGACCATCAAATCCAAATTTTGTACCATCAAATCTAACTTTTGACCAATAAATCCAACTGTTCACCACCAAATCCAGCCTTGGACCTTCAAGTCCAAACTCTATCAAATTCAGCCTTTGACCACCAGGGACAAGATGGGATGGGATGGGATGGGATGGGATGGGATGGGATGGGATGGGATGGGATGGGATGGGATGGGATGGGATGGGATGGGATGGGATGGGGGATGGCATGGCATGGGATGGCATGGGATGGCATGGGATGGGATGGGGCCAAGCTGGCTGCAGGCACCATCCCTGTGGCCCAGCTCTGCAACTCACCCTCCTGCAGTGGCTCAAACGGCACCACCTTTTTGGTCTCCTCTACTGGGGCAGCTCCAGGCCCTTCTTCCTCCTCCTCCATCCAGGCAAGCTTGGGCACACTTGGAGGTCTCTGCTTCATGTGTTTTCCATCTCTCTCCATTCTCTCTGGAAATTCTGGATGGGATGGGATGGGATGGGATGGGATGGGATGGGATGGGATGGGATGGGATGGGATGGGATGGGATGGGATGGGATGGGATGGGATGGGATGGGATGGGATGGGATGGGATGGGATGGTGTTGCAGGCACCAGCCCTGTGGCCCAGCTCTGCCACTCACCCTCTGGCAACAGCTGGATCGGCACAACGTCCTCGGTCTCCACTTCTGGGTCAGGTTCAGGCTCTTCTTCCTCCTCCCCCACCCAGGCCAGCCTGGGAACTCTGGGGGGTTTCTGGTCAAAGATCTTGCCATCCCTGTTCGGTTCTGTCCATGGGAATGTCCCTATGGGATGGGATGGGATGGGATGGGATGGGATGGGATGGGATGGGATGGGATGGGATGGGATGGGATGGGATGGGATGGGATGGGATGGGATGGGATGGGATGGGATGGGATGGGATGGGATGGGATGGGGCCGAGCTGGCTGCAGGCACCAGCCCTGTGGCCCAGCTCTGCCACTCACCCTCCTGCAGCATCTGGATAGGCACAACCTCCTCGGTCTGCAGTTCTAGGTCAGTTTCAGAGTATTCTTCCTCTTTCTCCACCCAGACAAACTTAGGCAGTCTTGGGGGTCTGTGCTCCATGTCAGGGATTGAAATACCAGCTAATTGCAAGAGAGATGCCTCTGGAAGGCCACGGGTCACCAAGTCCTGTGGACTGGCCCCGAGGTCACTTGTAGGAGTAAGGCCTCAGAAGAGCTCCGAGTGGGACACGAATGAGCGCGCTGTGCGGGGGTTCCTCACGGCACCGCCTGTGTGTGGCCCTGTTCTGGTCGTGTGCTCCGAGCACTGTGGGCTGCTCTGGTCACCACCAGCTCCTTTGTCACCACGTGTCACAAAGGACACCCTGTCCCATTCCATGCCACAGTCACCGTGCTGCACCGTGTCACCAAGGGCCCTTGCACACACTGCCGCCTGCCCTGGGGCCACCCCCAGCCCAGCCAAAGTGGCCCAGGCTGGAAGGAATGCCTGGCCCCAGGTGTCTAAGGCAGCCTGACAGGATCTTTAGGAAGGGCTCAGAGCATCAGCAAACGCTGCCCTGCTCTGCGGGCTCAGGGCAGCAGAAGGAGCCCCCAGGGCTGCCGACGCAGCCGCGCTGGGAAGGGCACGGGGCCTTCCAGGGAAGCTGGCACAGCCTGCTTGGGACACGTCCCGGCTGGTGGCCATCCTAAACCCGTGGGTGTGACACGCACAAGGAACGGGTGGGCCCAGGCACGAATGCTGCTCTGACCCCTGGGGCCCGGGCAGCGCTGACATCAGCAGCTGTGGCAGAGTCTCTGCCCAAGCAGACCTGGCACCCCCCGAGCCCTGGCAGCGCTGGTGCCCATCTCCTGCCCCAGAGAGCTGTGCCCCTGGGGGGCTTCTGTGCCACAGGGAGCCAAAGCCCACGTGCCTTGGGGGCTGTGCTCCTTCCTGCAGGGGCTGATGGCCGCAGCACCTGGAGCAACTGCTGGCAGCACTTGCTGTCTGTCAGAAGGCAGAAGCTGTTAGTCAGTCCTGAAAGGATTTTTTCATGGAAGGGATTGGCAGTAGCACCACAAGACCATCAGCTGCTGAGTTTCCCTGGGCGATTCAATTGTTCAGAGGCGCTGTCATGTTTAATGTGATCCTCCATCAGTTCTTCTGGGAAAAACACGAGCTCAGTCCATGATGTTCAACGCTCCAGTTGCTGCCCGCCTGTCTGTGTCGTAGCTGATGCAAGGCAAATATTTCCTCCCAACCCAAAGAGCCTGAAAAGACACAGGGCTACATCTCTTTTTGGTTTTTGGGTTTTTTAATCTTTTCCAGAGCTGCTGATCATTCTCAAGGTTTTCTCCTTATCCCTAGGGCACCTTCTCCAGAAGTTCTGCTGTTCTATCCTTTTGCATTGAGTGAAAGCTACCTGCAGTGACCAGTCGATCAAAGCCCTGGGAAAACCTGAACTCCTTGGTGAAGGTGGGCAAAACATTTCTCTCCCAGATCTGAAGCCATTAAGTGCCAAGGACTGTCCCCAGTGTCATACCCTGTCCCTTGGAAGTGTGCTGATGCCATTTAAGAGGGGTTGCCAATGAAAACTACTCTTAACAGTTTTGTAATTTCTGCATTAGCATTCAAATCCTTGACCAGAAGAATCCCATGTCAACATTATGGCTGCAAGCCATGCCATTTCTGGGATTCTTAAATATCAAAGCTGTCATTTTACACTGGATTTGGGAGGCTCTGAACAGTCACACAAAGGGTTTCTTTTTAAACAATACAGAAAAATTCCCTGGCCTTCAGCTATAAATTTTACATTGGCATATACTCCTGATGACTAATTTAGGCAAGAGCAGCAAACCCAAGAATGAGCCAAAGAGGCAATTCCTGTGTTCTAATGTGTTGCACAGCACTAACTGGGAATTCAAGAATGGATTCGTGTCACCGTTGAACAAGGAACGGTAAACAAGTGACACACTCCATGCATTGTAAGATGGCATAAATGCTTCCTTTATTACAATCTCCTGATACTTTTAACCAACATTGTTCACCCAGAGCCTGATTGGCTCTTAACCTGTCACCCATTGATTTATTAGGGACCACCCCTTTGCTAATCCATCTTGTGAGAAAACAACTGTTCCAAACACCAGCTGCAAGATTGTTTTCATTCTTTCTCTCCGCCTTCTCAAAACTTGTTAGAACAATTTCTGGGAAAGTTTATCTGGCTTTTTCTCTGACCAGGCTGTCAGTATCCACAGGATTCAGGAGCCTCAGGGTGCACAGGAAGCCGCAAAGAGTTTGGGATGCTGAAATGGACCAATCTGCTGCCTGTGCCTGGGCTGCACAGGGCTGAGCTCCATCTGGATGGTCTAACAAAGGCTAAATAAACCTACAATGGCCCACTGGAGACTCCTATTCCAAATCCTGTGAGCTACACTATTCAGCTGTAACCAGCTGAATTTTTCATGTCAGCTTGAAATCCAGGAGAGGAAATGGTAAACATGGAAAAGTGTTCTTTGTGTTCTAGTGACAGCTGTGCCTGCACAGCACCTGTGCCCACAGCAGGGTGGTGGGAACTGGATGATCTTTGTGATACTGTGCAACGCAAAGTGTTGTGGCATTCTGTGATTCCCCAAGAGGAGAGGAAAACTGACCCATAGAAGTCCCAGGTTTTCTCCAGTGCCTCCTTTGTTCCAAGCAAGTGCAGGATTTCATTTCAGAGCTGACACATGTGTCTTTAAGGTGCCTGCATGGAGGAGAGGGAGGGCAGCTGCAGCGCAGGGCTGGTGGCCCCATCAGAGTGTCTCTCTGCCCATGGCACCAGTGCCGCTGCCTCAGGGGACGCCGCCTGTGGAAGGCGAGTCTGCCCTCAAGCCTGGCCAAAAAGCCAGTCAGGGCCACAGGCAGCAGCTGAAGCAGCCAAGCGTTGCTGTGAGGCTGGCAAGTCAAAGAGAGCCATTGTGGCCAGCTCTGCTGAGCCTTTTGCCAAAGCAGGGGCAATGGTGGCCCTGGGCTCCCTTTTCTGGCATCCTGGTGCGTGCGGATGCCTGGCCGAGCAGGTGCCTGCCTGTCCAGGTGCTGCTGTGGCTGAGCAGGCTCTGGTGCTGTTTCTGTGGGCTCCAGAGCCGTGGGGCAGCAGCGACTTAGAAAGCCCTGCTGGAGGAGGCACGGCTCCCTCCCCATGGTGGCAGCAGCTCAGGGCCCAGAGCTCTGGGTCAGGGGGGCCTCGGTCACGGCACTGTGGCCTGGGCAGCCCCAGGGCCTGGGGCTGGCCACCAGCCCTGCCTCTCTTCAGTGCCCTGCCCCTTATTGGCAGCACCCAGTGGCCGTGCCCTGGCAGCGGCCCCCTGCCCTCCCTGTCCCCAGCCAGCCCAGCCTGGGCACCTTGGGGGTGTCCCCACCCTCCTGCTGGGGTGGTGTCCCAGCCTCGAGGGCTTCTGCCGCAGGCCTGGGAGACGCTCTGGGGAAGCGCCAGAGCAGCCGGGTGCCAGGAACAAGGCGGCTGCCTGGGCTTGTGCCCTCTGACACCCAATTCCGCAGGGCTTCCCAGCACCCCAGCTCCTCAGGAGCCTCCTGTCCCCTTGTAGCTTCCTGCCACCCACTCCCTCACACGTCCCCCTTGTTCCTTCCCACTGCCTCGTCCTGTCAGGGCTTCCGCAGCACCTCATCCCTTCGTGGCCCCGTCTCCTCAGGCTCTGCCCCAGCCCGGCCAAGCTGCCCGGCAGCAGCACCGCAGCCCCACAGCAGCTCCAGAGCAGCCCCAGCCAGAGGCACCTGGGAGCCCTCAGCAATGCAGCCAGCAGCACATGGGCACGAGGACACGGATGGCACTCCCTGCCTGGCACAGGGCTTGTGGCCATCTCCAGGCACCGCTCTGGCAGGGATCCCCGCAGCTCCGGCCCCTGCCCAGCCGCTCTGTGGGCAGCACAAAGGCTTCAGCAGAACCACCAAAGGCCAAGGGGCTTCTGGCCAGTTTCCCTGCAGCACTGCATGCCTGGGCAGGATGCTAAGTACAAGCACCCTTTTCCCCCTCTTCCCCTATTCCCTGCCAGTCCTGAGCAGCAGAAGAAAGATCCTTGGTGTCTGTGTATTGTAAGATCATCTATATTTACATACTAAACAAGAATGAAATTATGAAATCAAAAATCTTAAAGAAAAAGAAAATCCCTGCTGGCTCAAGTGGCCCCAGCAGACAGAGTCTTCCAGATCAACTCTCCACGGAGCTCCAGCAGAACAGCAAAGCTCTGCTGCAGAGACGAGGCCATTTCTTCCATGCACTGCGGAATTGATCTCGTAGTTTAGGCCATGTGGAGATGGGAGCTCTCTGTACAGCGCGGAGAACTAACCAAGAGTCAACTGCCAGCTTTCTGACGGCAGGACTGCTGTCAGCTGCCATTTCTTCCAGGGCTGCAAGAGAGAGGAACAGAGCCACGGTCAGATCCTGGATCTGCAAGGAGATGAGGAGAGCCCCCTGCCAGGGCCATCCCGGCGGCTCTTGCTTGCCATGGCCAGGAGGGAGCAGGGACCAAGGGGATCAGCATGAAGCGCCTGGGAAACGAATGGCCCACGTGGCCCTGAAATCTCAGTGTGCTCTGCCCAGGCCAGCCCTCGTCTGCACAGGGAGCAGAGCCCTCCGCAGCCGGGGCAGGGCTTGCAGCTCCCCATGGCAGCCCCCCGCTGTCAGCCCGCTGCCCTCACTCACCAGTGCAGATCAGCTGCAGCTCTTGCTGCTGCCCCTCAGGTGCCGCCCGGCCATGCCTGTGAACACAGAGCCTGTCACGGCCCCAGCGGCACAGCTCCCTGCCAGCGGCGCTGCCGGCGCTTGTGGCCACATCGGGCTGCTGGCCCGGCAGGGCTCAGCCCGGCCCTTGCCGCACGCTGCCGCCCCAGGGCACGGGCTGCCGGAGGGCGGCAGCAGCAATGCCCAGGCCAGGCGGGGCTCCACGGCGCCCGGGCCCGGGCTGGCGCTGCCGGGGCAGCAGGCGGGCTGGGGCCGAGCTGCGGCGGGCGGGGGGGAGGGAGCCCGGCTCGTGGCTCACCCATGAACCTGACGGCCGCCCTCGCAGGGGCTCCTGTGGGCTCTCCAGGTACTGCAGGGCCAGGCGCAGGTGCTCGGCTGCTCGGCTCCTGTCCTCTGCCAGCTGCAGAGAGCGGCAGGAGGGAAGGTTGGCGTGGGCTCAGGCCCCTGGGCCGGGCGCTGCCTGCGCCCAGCCCCGGCCTCCCTGGCCGCACAGCCCTGAGGCGCGGGCCAGCAGCCGCTGGCCAAGGGCTCCCGAGGGCAGGGGGGCAGAGGGCCGGCTGCTGCCCGGGAGCCGCGGTGCCGGCCCGCAGCCCCGCCGGGCCGGGGCTCCATGGGCACCCGGCTCGGGCCCACGGGAGCCTGGAGAAGAGCCAGCGCGGCCTCTGGCTGCAGCAGCGGGCAGGGGCACAGCTGCCAGCCCCGCACCCTGAGCACTGCCCTCAGGGGCCTTCTGCAGGCTGAGGCTGGGGATTCTGGGCTCTCCTTACCAGGCTGTCTGCTGAACATGCACAGCTTCTTCTTCTTCACCAGTTTTTTAAGGTCCCACCTCTTCAGGAACTTGCCACACAAAGCAGCGTTCCCACAGAAGCCTGGAGAGCAGCAGACACGTGGAGATGGCCCCACAGCCCAGGGCACAGGACCCCTGCATCCTGGTGCCACAGGCTGGAGGGGGCTGCAGCCCGCAGGTGCCAGGGCAGGAGGCAGCCCAGCCCCCCTGCCAGGGGGGACAGCAGCAGCCACAAGTCCTCACCTCTGCAACAATCTGATTCTCATCATGGCAGTGGAAGAAGAGTGGGACCAGGCTCTGGCGCACATGGGTCTTCAGGGCCTTTTTTCCATCTTTGGTTAATAAGTCCATCATCTTTGAAAAACATACATGCAGCTCAGCTGCACCTGGATATCATCCTGTATGAAAGGAAGGCAAAAGACCTCAGCATCAACTGCTTCAGGGCCCCCAGGGCACAGGCCTGCATCTCCACAGGGCACCAAGTGTCCCGGCAGAGGCCAGTGGCCGTGGCTGTGGGCACAGAGCCTTACGTGGTCAAAGAGTGGCAGGAGCGCCTCAGCCAGCTGCAGGGCGATGGGGCTGGGTATTGGGGCACCATTATCCAGGAACAAATATCTCAGTAGGAGAATGGTCATCCTGATCATGTCTGCTATCATTTCCTGCAGGAGCTCCACAAGCCTTTCAGTCAGGCTCCACATTTTTTCAGCCTGTGTGGAACACAAGTTTGTGAAAGGCCACCCTGCTGCCGCAGGGCCCAGAGGCCAAAGGCCTGTCCTGAAGCACTGGGGCAGCTGAAGCAGGGGAGGCAGGAGAGCTGGGAGCAGCTGCCCCAGCGCCCAAAGCCCAGGCAAGGCCAAGCGACTGCGTTGCCCAGCCCCACGCTGCCTGCACGGCTTCAGCCACTGCCCCCTCTCACCATCAAGGGAAATGGTTGCTGAGCACCACGAGGCCCTGAGTGCCCAAAAAAATGTCTGCCCTGCTCGCTCTGCAGGTTCCTTGACAAGATCTCCAGAACACTGTCACTGCATTCCTCAAGTCCAGGCACTCGAGGACCTGAAAGGCACAGGGCAGTGACAGGGGAGCCTGGCTGGCAGGAGCCTGGAACCGCACAGGGCTGGGCCCAGGCAGCAGCACAGGGTGCGGGCACCGTCCCAGGCAGCTGTGGCTGTGAGAGGGCAGAGAGCTGGGAGGCAGCTCAGCCAGGCATGCTGGCCTTGAGGCTCACCTCCACAAGGAATGCCAGGGCAGGGAAATCCCAGTATGGCATCTCTTCACTGAGCATGGGAGCAGGTAGAATGCAATCCGGGAACAAGGGTGATGGATGAATGGCAAATCTTCTGACAAGAGGAAAAAGGAAACAAGACCCTGAGCCAGTGGGGGCAAGCCTCTCCCAGGACTGACTCACAGAGGTTCTGGTCTTTCCCCAGCACCCTTCCAGCAAAGGGGACCTGGGCCATTTGGGAGTTGGTTGCTCATGGGCACCCTCCCTCCCAGCCTTTTCCAGTGTGCTTGGCCATCCCTCAGTGACAAGGCCCTCTGGCCCATGGCCCACAGGGACTGTGTGGGGCACCCTGGGCACAGAGCACAAATGTCAGAGGCAGTGGGGGGAAGGGGGGTCTCACCTGGCCAGCAGACCCATGGCAAAGTGGTGGGTGTCAGCAGAGAGCAGCGTGTCCCAGCCACACTTGTCTTCCATTGCCACCACCACATGCTCACAGCTGGAGGAGGCAGAGCAGGGACTTCAGGGTCTGCACTGCAAACCTGTGTGCACAGCAAAGCCCAGGTCACACTGGCAGCACTGGCTCCTTCACAGGCCACGTGGCAGGGACAGGAGGGTGGGATGGAGCACCTGTTGGGGCTGGTGGCAAGGCCGTGCTCTTCCTGGCATCCCTTCCAGAAGGCATCAACCTCCTCTGGCACATCCAAAGTGCTGAAGAACACTTGGAAGAGCAGATGCACAAACAGGCGGGGGAAATACACCTTCAATATACGTGGGACACAGGGCACCTGGAGGATCTTCCACATCACCACAGTTGCCTGCAAAGGACAAAGGCCCCGAGACAGCGCTCAGTGCTGAGGTGTCCGTGTGGCAGGGCCTGAGCGTGGCAGGGAGAGGCCAGGAGAGACCTTGGCAGGGGGGAGCATGGGGGCCTGGTGGGCCTGAAGCTGCCCCTGGGCCAGGTTTCAGGCCAGTGCCTGAGGCAGGGAGATGCAGTGGGGGAAGGAGGATGGAGAGCTGCTGGAGGGGCGGCCTTGGGGCCAGCAAAGGCCACTTGCAGAAACTCACAGCCAGGGCAAAGACACCCGTTTCGTCCCCATCGGAGGTGCACGTGCTGTGCTCTGGCCAGCTGCCCAGCACATCCAGGAGGATCAGCTGTGCCAGCTCCGCAGTCCTGGCTGAGCCCATGATGGTCTTCCACATGGCCATGGCAGCTCTGTGGGGTCAGAGCTCTGTCTCAGGGGGGTCTCAGACACAGCACCATGGCCTGGGGCAGTGGGGGCTGGGCTGGCTGCCAGCTCTGCCTCTGCCCACTGGCCCTGGCCAGCAGCAGCCAGGCAGCCCAGCCCTGTGGGGACAGAGCCCTGGGGGGCAGGGAGGGAGCATGGCAGCAGGCTCTGGGGGCTGACGTGCCAGGGCTGGGAAAGGCAGCAGCCAGAGGGCCCTGGAAGTCTCTGTTGGCTCAGACACCTGGGCCAGGCAGCACAGGGTGATGGGCTGGGGAGGCCTGAGCCCTCTGGGCGGGTGGGCCCCATACCTGTCACAGGACGGGGCCACACGCAGCAGCGTCAGGACTGCGTCATCTGGCTGTGCTTCTGTGAGATGCAGCAGGGCCTTGTCCAGCCTGTGCTCAGCACAGTCATTGGCCATGAGCCACTGGTGGATGAACCTGACCATGGCGGGCACCTGGAGAAGGCACGGGGAGACTTGGAAAGCTGCCAGAGGGAGCAATGTTCCCAGCTTCCCCAGAGAAGTGCTTCCCTTCCCACCACACTGCCATGTGGCCTCAAGGGCTTACAGCAAACAGCATGCCTGGCCTGGGAGGCCAGCATTTCCTGGGAGGATCAAACCCTGCCCACAGGCTGCTTACTTGGTTTGGATAGTAAAAATCTTCCTCCACGAGCATAGACAGGAGGGCAGCACTGGTCTTGGTTTGGAAGATGGGCGATGATGATCTGATCCCAGTGCCCATGGCGATGGTCTCTTCCTCCTGAATTCTCCTTATGAATTTGCAGATGAACTGCAGGAGAGGGGCAGGAAGCCGGGGATGTTGCATGGAGTGCTGCACACACGGTGCTGGGCTGAGCAGGGACAGCAGGCCCAGCCCAGGTGGGGGTGGCTGCAGGTACCTGCGCTGTGCTGCGGAAGCGGCCACGGCTGGACTCCTGCTCTTGTGTGCGCTCCAGGGCTGCATCTGGCAAAGAGTGAGCGCAGCCAGAGCTGAGGGGCTGCGGGAGAGGCCGGAGAACACAGCCCAGCCCTGCGCTGCCCAGGCAGGGAGAGCCCCGGGATGCCCCAGGGGATGGAGCATGGCCACTGCAGGGTGTGCCTGCCTGCCCCTCTTCCATCCTGTCCATGGGCATGGCCCCATGGGATGGCATGGCATGGCATGGCATGGCATGGCATGGCATGGCATGGGATGGCATGGCATGGCATGGCATGGGGTCAAGCTGGCTGCAGGCACCAGTCCTGAGGCCCAGCTCTGCCAGGACCCCTCCTGTGGTGGCTGGAACAGCAGCACCTCTTTGATCTCCTGTGCTGGGGCAGCTCAGGGGCCTTCTTCCTCCTCCTCCACCCAGGCCATCTTGGGCATTCTCAGGGGTTCTCTGCTCCATGTCTCTGACTGGATTTGTGGCTATTTGCAGGAGAGATGCCTTGAAAAGCTCCAAGTCACCAAGTCCTGCAGTTGTGCCTGGAAGGCACTTTCAAGAGGAAGCCTCAGGAAGGCTGCAGGACAGCAAGTCCTGCACTCGGTCTCACGGGCTCCATCCACAAGGACAGGAGACTCCTGTCAAGGATTGTGGTCTGGCCTCGAGGGCACTGGCAGCAGGGATGGGAGATGCCTCTGGGGCACCAAGTCCCACGCTCTGCCCTCAAGGGCACCTGCAGAAGAGAAGCCTCGGGAAGGCCACAGGTCACCAAGTCCTGTGGTCTGGCCTCGAGATCAGCTGCAGGAATAACGCCTCAGAAAGGCTCCGGGTCAGACAGGAACGAGCGCGCTGTGGGGGCTCCTCACGGCACCGCTCTCTGTCCTGTCCTGTCCCGTCGTGTGCACCGAGCACTGTGGCATGGTCTTGTCACCGCCAGCTCCTTTGTCACCACGTGTCACAAAGGGCCCTTGGACACCTGTTCTATGCCACAGTGACCATGCTGCACCATGTCACAAAGGGCCCCTGCACACACTGCCCCCTGCCCTGGGGCCACCCCCAGCCCAGCCAAAGTGGCCCAGGTTGGAAGAAATCCCTGGCCCCAAGTGTCTAAGCCAGCCCAACAGGGTCTTTAGGAACGGCTCAGACCATCAGCAAATGCTGCCCTGCTCTGTGGGCTCAGGGCAGCAGAAGGAGCCCCCAGGGCTGCTGACGCAGCACAGGGCCTTCCAGGGAAGCTGACATGGCCTCCTTGGGACACGTCCTGGCTGGTGGCCATCCTAAACCCACAGGTGTGACATGAACAGGGAATGTGTGGGCCAGGGCACGAATGCTGCTCTGACCCCTGGGGTCCAGGCAGAGCTGACATCAGCAGCTGTGGCAGAGTCCCCGCCCAAGCAGACCTGCCACCCCCCGAGCCCTGGCAGTGCTGGTGCCCATCTCCTGCCCCAGAGACCTGTCCCCCGGGGGGCTTCTGTGCCAGAGCGAGCCAAAGCCCACATGCACTGGGGGCTGTGCTCCTTCCTGCAGGGGCTGTTGGCAGCAGCACCTGGAGAAACTGCTGGCAACACTTGGTCTCTGTCAGAAGCTCTCACTCCGTGCTCAAATTATTTTCTCATTGCAGTAATTTCCTTCAGCACAAAAACACCTTAGTGGCGAAGGCACAGAAGAATCTGGCATTTAAGACTCCTCAATTCAGAAAAGCTTTACTTCCCATTGCTCAACTCAAGTAGTTCCAAAAAGTTGCAAACTTCCCAAATTCATTGGGATGGCCTGAGAAGGTGAAGAGTTGGAATTTTGCTTCCCTTCTCAAAGCAGCAATTCATTTGCCTTAACATCATCCACTGAGAGTCACTTTACTGAACATAACACTACACAGAGGCAAAAAAAAGGCCATTCTTTGGTTTGCAAACAGTTTTCTATGAAGGGGTGATAATATCCTAATTATCTTAAGGAATAAAAGCTCTCTCAAGAAATGAAGGTCCACTCAGTGTTACAAAAGTAGCCCAAACAAATGAGTAGATGGCAAAGGGCTAATCCTCGCCCTGGTACAGATATCTAAGTGGCCAGTAAAGTACAGCTCTCCCTCTTGTTCCCTGCAGGAGAATCAGGACCATGAACAGGGTCACAGATATTCTTTCTGCCCTCCGTAACCAAAGCTGTGCCAAACCACAGATGCTGCCTATCGAATCATCTCAGCAGTGTAAAGATGGATGGTATTTTTGATACAATTCCTACATCAACCCACTGAATTTCATATGTGGTGGAGAAACATTTTAGTGGGGTGCAGACTCCTGCCCTCCTGCCAAGTCAATGAAAGGGCTTTTGGCAGACAATGCATTTGTCTGCCAATTTCTTTGAATGAGGGAGAGCCCTTAGGACTGCTGTATCCTGAGGGAACACCCTTGGCCTTGACCTGTAAGCACCTGCACAAGCTTAAAATAAGGTGCCTCAGCTTCCAGGACCTCTCTTGGCCAGCATCCTGATGTGGATGTAGGGCTGCTGCGAGGCACTGCTGGGACCCAGCAGGACAGGACCGGCTGTCTCATGTCCATGGAGCAGCCCTGACACAGCCAGGGCCATCCCAAAACCAGACAAACGCTCATGTGTCAGCAGAGGGGAGCAAGGAGCACTGGGCTCCTCTCAGGGTATCTCAGCTGGGCTCGCTCCACAACACAGCCCCATTTTAAGGCCTGCTGATGCCCAGCTGCCAGAAATGCCTACCTTGTTCTCTCCAAGATACACAGGGAGAGCCAATGAGCAGGATGCCTTGGGAGGCAAACCTTCCAAGCCTTTTCTAAGGCCAGGGACACACCAAGATCAGCCAAGGCTCTCCACGCTGCCTGGCCCACACATCCCAGCTCTGTGCTGGCCCTGGGCCACAGCAGCTCCCACCAAGCAGGAGGCAAATGCATTTTGCCAAGAGTTGAAACACAGCAGACAGGAAAGATGTGAAAAGTGTGTGTGTAAAGGCCTTTTAATTCACAGCTCTCACAAAGAGTTTTGGGGCTCATGGCTGGACAGAGACGTTCCTGCTCACACCTGTCCAAAGGGGGTAACACATCCTGCTGCAGGTGCTTGGGTTGCTTTCCACAGGTCCAGGCAGATGCCAAACCTGCTCTTCACTGCCTTCTCCTGCCCCTCTGCCAAGTGCAACAGGCCTCAAGGATTGAAAGGAGCACAGAGAGCCCAAGGGGGACACTTGCACCTGCCTCACTGGGAGCTCCCTGGGAAGCACTTTCCTTGACAAGCAAGCCCCTTTCCTCCAAAGGTGTTCCCCCAAATGCACAGCTTTCCTGGGGAACACCAACACACCCTTAAGAAACGCTGGCAAGGCTGAATGACTCCAGGTCCTTTCAGGACAGGCACTCCAGCTCTAGCTCGTAATCCCCCAAGTGAGTTTCCAGGTGCAGGTTCAGAGGTGCAGCCCCAGGCCCTCCACAAACACAAGCTGCCCGCTGCCTCTTCACCTGCCTCAACTCCTGCCTGCGCTCACAGCACCAAAACCAGGCTGTTCCTGGCCAGGGACCAGAGCCCTGTTCCTGCAGGATGCTCTTGCCAGCACCTTCCAGGTCTCTCTGCTGTGCACACAGATCTTTTCATGCCCGCTCCCAACAGGCTTTGGAACACAGAGCACAACCTGGCTGGCTCTGCCACCAGCACAGCCCAAACACAGGCGGAGGAAGAAGCAGCAGGTGTTGATTTGTGGCCATGGCCAAGAGAAACTGGAAGGTGCCTCCTCTGGTCTCCCTTGGTTGGCTTTCTGACTGGGTCTGAGCCTGGGGCTGTCATTCCTCACTTGTGGGGACCAGAACGACACCCAGGATCCCCGCATTGCCTGACAGCGCCCGGGCACTGGCATGGCCGCGTGTCAGTCTCGGGCACCGTGCTGCTGCTTCATTTGCTCTTAGGCACACCCAGAGCTCCCTGCTAAGCCCGGATGGTCTCTGGTTCTGCCCTCTTCCTCATCCTGTGCAGGGATGGAGCACTGCTGTGCTTTCAGGAAGCTATTCTTGAAAACTTCCAGCATTCCAAGCTCCTTTGCCCTCTGTGGATGCTTGCCATGGAATCCCTCACAGCTGGGTTCAGAGCTAACTTGGGCTGGCTCTTCCAAAATCCAGGGGCTTCAAGGTGCTCAGCAAGATCTGGAACTGCACAGTGCTGTAGAACTGCACCTTCAGCACAGCGACCTTTCCAGCCTGACCTGCCCTCGTTCCTCTGGCTCTGTGCACAAAACATGGCGTGGGAGAGAACGGGAGCAGGGGCCTGTGTGTCCCAGGGCCTCGGATTTGCTTCAGCTCCACAGGGATGCAGGCAAAGTGAAGAATGAAAACCATTTATGGGAAAAAAGGCGAAGCAAAGGGATGAGCTGGGAGGGAAAAAAGGGAATGGGCAGGGTCTGAGGGCTGGAGGGAGGGAGCTGTCAACAGGGAGGGAGAGTGGAGGGAAAAAAGGTGATGGACAGTCTGAACAGAGCTATCAAAAGGGAGGGAGAGTGGAGGGAAAAAATGGGGATGGGAAGTCTGAGGGCTGGAGGGAGGGAGCTGTCAACAGGCAGGGAGAGGGAAAAAAGCCACAAGAACTATGCCCAGCATCAGCTGCCATTAGCTGTGCCAGGACTTCCAGCAGCACTGGGAGGTGATGTCCTCTTGAGTGTCTCCTGGTGCTCTTCTTGGGACACTGGTTCACTGGATCCAGAAGATGTCCCTAATTCTTGAGCTCTTTGGGGAAACTCGGCTTGATTTTCCAGGGCACAGCAGGATGGGCTGGCATGTTGCCTCCAGGCTTGAAAGGCTTGAAAAAACAGAGCCATGGCAACAGCCCGGATCTGAGGGAATCCTACAAGACCTTCTGAACAGGGCCATCCCACCCAGAAGGGAATAGGAGACATTGGAATCAGCTGGGAGGTACTTGCCATGATTCCCCCACGTGGCCCTGAAATCTCAGTGTGCTCTGCCCATGCTGCCACTAGTTTGCACAGGGAGCAGAGCCCTCCGCAGCCGGGGCAGGGCTTGCAGCTCCCCCCGGCAGCCCCCGCTGTCAGCCCGCTGCCCTCACTCACCAGTGCAGATCAGCTGCAGCTCTTGCTGCTGCCCCCTCAGGTGCCGCCCGGCCATGCCTGTGAACACAGAGCCTGTCACG
>JALJVW010000089.1:47811-63419 GCA_024865655.1 Emberiza elegans | reverse complement strand
CAAAGTCAATCAATTTGGCCTGCCCGGTGGCCAGGTCAACCAGGATGTTTCCTGGTTTGATGTCCCTGTGCAGGACCCCGCAGCTGGTGCAGTGCCGCACGGCCTCCAGCACCTGGCGGAACAGTTCCCGCGCCTCCTCCTCGGGCAGGAACTGCCGTGCCCCAATGAAATGCTGCAGGTCCTGACACCGCTCTGGCCGCTCCAGCACCATCACGATGTACTTGGGGAGCTTGGCCCACTCCAGCAGCTGGATGACACCAGGGAAGCCAGTGGACACCTTGTCCAGCAGCACGATCTCCAGGGGTGCTCTGGTGCCGTCGGGCTGCGGGAGGAGCGCGGTGCCATCAGTGGGGCTGAGGCTGTGCCGGGGCTCTGGGAGCCCTCAGCCAGCCCGGAATGCTCTGCGCCCTGCGCTGGGCCCACGCCCGCTCTTCCCGCAGGGCTCCCAGCGGCTCCCGCCCTGCCGGGCCTCGGCTCCTCCCCGCCCGGCACGGCCCGGCTGCTGCCGCTGGCCCCGCTCACTCACCAGCTCGCCCCAGTGCCGGACGCAGTTCCGTGGCACGCGTTTGATGGCCACCTGCAAGCCAAGGGCAGCAGCGGGCTGAGCTCGCCGCCCGCTCTGCGCAGCCCCATCCTCCTCCTCCGCCCCCTCAGCCCGCTCTCCCCAGCCCCATCCTCCTCCTCCTCCGCCCCCTCCGCCCGCCGCCCGGCCGCGCTCACCGGGCGCCCGTCCGAGAGCCGCGTGGCCCCGAAAGGCAGACGCCAGCCGCCCGGCCCCCAGCAGCGAGCCCTGCCTGTACTCCTCCTTCAGGCCCTGCTGCGCCTTCCCCTGCGGGCGGGACGTGGCTATCCAGCGCTCGGCCTGGGCCAGCACCGGCCCCGAGCGCCCCCACCCGCCCAGGCCAGCCATGCCCAGGTGTTCGCTCCGGGAGCGGCCGGGAAGGCGGGGCGGCAGCTGCGCTGCAGCGGAGCTCGGGCGAGGGAAGCCGCAGCCGCCGGGAGCGGCCACGCCGCCTGTGTCCTCGCGGGCCCCAGGAGGAGCGGGGCCGGGTCGGGGTCGGGACTGACCCCGCGCCGGGTCCGGGGCCGGACTCGCCCAGGCGGAGCCAAGGCGGCGATGCTGCCCCGCACCAGGCACTGATGCCCGCCCAGCAACGCCACCGCCAATGCGGCCAGAGCCGGGCGGAGGCGAGACCGCGGGGACGGGCCGGGCCGGGCACGGGGGGCAGCCCCCCAAGGGGGGCCGGGGGCGGGCCAGGGGCATGGCCTGGCCCGAGGGGAGAGGGGCGGGAGAGGGAGGGACGCCGGGCAAGGGAAGGAGAAGGGTGCCCGACGGCGGAAAGGGACAAAGAGAGAAACGAAAGAGAAAGAAGAGAGAAAGAGAAAGAAAGAAAGAAAGATTCCTGAAGGGAATCTGCTTTTGCTGCTTCTTCCGCCCCTGCTGCTGCCGCTGCTGCGCTGCTGCTGCCGCCGCTGCTGCCGCCGCTGCTGCTGCCGCCGCTGCCGCCGCTGCAACTGAAGCACCGGCGCCGTTCGTCCCCGTGTCCGTTCCCCGCTCGCCCCACGAGCCCCATGTTCGAGCCCCGCGCGCCCCGGGGACGGCCCCTTCGTCTGTCCAAACACGGGAACTTTGCAGCGCTGAGCCCGGATGCAGAGCCCTGACTCCTGCACAGGGGCACAGCAATCCCCTCGCTGGCTGCTGTGCATTGGCCTTGCTGAGGGGCAAACAGTGTCAGGGCACCTTCCCTTGGGGCAGGATTCCTGCCTGACCCCAGCACTGCACTTACATCTCCAGTGTTGCCTTCCAGTAAAAACAGGGGAAGGAAAACTGTGTGTGTGTCTCATGGTATTTTAGAGTGTCTAAAAATCACTAAGTCACTGATCTTAGAGGTGAGATGCATCTGGAATTATTGGGATGGAGAAGTAGTGCAAGATGGAAAAGGGGAGCATAGAAATAAATAGGGGAAATCATATTGGATTGTTTCTTTCATTTTCATTTCACTTCTGGAAGGCTGTTTCAGTTTTCCAGGAATCCTCTCCTTTCTGCTCTTCCCAAGAATCTCTCATGGACAACACGGTCGTGCTTCTGTCACAAGATTTGCCACCAGGAAATTATGCCACGGGTGAAATTTTCATTATGACTGTTTGTGCTGGCTTAGGGCAAATTCTGGGAGCAAACCTCCAAAAGGGTTCAGTCTAGAAAGAAGTTCAAGCAGCCCCTTCCCCTACTAGCTCAGGAAAAGACTTCCCTCGAGAAAAGTGAAAAAAAAACCCCAGTTTATTTAACAAGTAAAGTATTCACAAGCATGAAAAATGAATAATATTAAATAAAACCTCTGACAGTGCTGAAGAGAAGGCAAATTCAGAAAGTCCTTTCTGTGGGTTGTAGTTGGCTCACTCAGTCTTTTCTAAGTCCCTGTGGTGCTGCAATCCAGCGTTCCAGCTCTTGGTGGGCCACAGGTGTGAGCTGCCGGTGTTTTTCTGGGTTTTCAGTCCATGGCAGGTTTAAACAGTTCCAAGAAAAAGGAAAGTCCGAGGAACTTCTCTGCCTAAGCTAGCTAAAACCAAATTGCTGGACCTGGGCTGTGAAGGCATCGGGAAATTTCCAAATCTGGGCACTGGCGGTCCCAGCAAACACCAGATCTGGATGGTACTGGAGCCAGAGTAGGGAAATTTCCAAATTTTAGCTTTCTGTGCCAGCAAATCACAGGACTTGGGCTGTGCCAGCACCAGGGTGTTTTCAGATCTGGGCACTGGTGCTGCCAGCAAACACCAGATCTGGGTGGTTTCGTTGGCAGCGACAGAAATCTGCCGGATTTGGGCTCTGCTGGCAGCGGGAAATTTCCAAATCTGGGTACTGGTGCAGCAAACACAAGAGGTGAGCGGTGCCAGACCCAGTAGCAGAAAGTTGCTGGATTTTGGATTTCTGTGCCAGTAAATTGCTGCGCTTGGGCTGTGTCAGAATAGGGAAATTTCCAGATCTGGGCACTGACAGTGTTTTCAGGCTCCAGGCTCCAGGAAGGACTGGATCTGGACCTTTTCTTCTTTTCCTTCCTTCTTTCTTCCTTCCTTGGTGGGATCCTGCTGAATGGGGATCTGCTGAAGAGGGAAGGGCAACCAGGGATGGGCTGTTTGCAGGGGAGGGAACAGCAGTGGGACATAGGAAGAAATTTGTATCAGGAAGAGTAAAGAAAGTGTTCAACTGCTTGATGATTTCTGCCTCCACAGAAGCTATGCCAAAAGCCCATCTGAGTCCCTTTGGGTCTTTGTAATAGCTGTTCCAGAGGAAATCTATGCCCAGAATACACGGGTCCTCTGGGCCAGTAACAATAGGATGTTTTTTCCACTCTTTCCCAGCCAGGCTCACCTAGGCTTCCAACAGGGTCAATTGCTAGGATCCCCTGTCACCCCAGCAATGGAAATAGGTTCCGCCCCCACATGTCCCGATGGTATCAGGGCACACTGCACATCAGTATCAACTAAGGCATCGTACTTTTGTGGTTGTGATGTGCCAGGCCATCGGATCCACACCGTCCAGAAAATCCAGTTTTCCCATGCCTCTCCCTGGCTAGAGGCAGGGCCCCTCTAACCTTGGGTATACATAGTAGAGGTACCTTCCAGGGGATCTGACAGATCATACTCAGCAGCTCAGTCATTGGAGGCTGAGGCTACCTTCACTTTACTGGAGTTCCCTCGATTAGTGTTTCCCTCCTTGAGTTGACGCACCCATGCTGCCAGGACAGAAGTCGGTTTCCCATCCCACTTTCCCATGTCTTCCCCATGGTCATGCAGAAAAAACAACAGGTCAGCCTGTGGGGTGTACCTCCTCTCTCTAGCTGGGGAACACTGGGCTCTGACTTTGGGGCCTGTGACTTGCACTGGTGCAATGTGGGAACTGTTCCTCCTCACCTCCTCCCTCATCTCCCTCATCTCCTCTCTGAGTTCTTGGACCACGGCAGAGACATGAGCCTGCATGGGGCCATTGATATACTTTCATAATTCCTAAGCTTGTTAGCCACAGAACCCACTGTCTCACGGTTGGTGTCGGCATCAATCGTTGCAATGAAGGTGGTGTATTGGGATGGCCCCAGATTGGCCAGGCTCCACAACCTTTGTCCTGGGCACCTGACATTGCTGGGGTCATTATCATGCTGTCCATCCCTCCCAAAGAGTTACCTCCAATACTGCCACTTCTCTCAGCTGTTGGATCCCTTCCTCAAGAGTCTTCCAGTGCATTCTATGGTGCTGCTCCTGCATTCTTTCTCTGTGGACAAACCTCTCTCTGACACTTATTAAAAGCTGCTCCCAGAGGGAAAGAGACCCTGGCTTCCTTACAAAAATCTGATACCTGAGTCCTGGGTCAAGGGTCCCAAATTCCTTGCCTCACCACCATCCAGCTGGACGCCTGTACCCATAAGATCCCAGACCTGAAGTAGCCAGGTTGTATAAGCCTCACTTCCCTGTCGTACAATGCCTTTGTGCATATTACGGAGACTTTTGTACGTCAGGGACTGGGTGATGATCTCAACCTCTGGCTCCCCTGTGGGTTGTGAGGGCCCTCCCCTATCTGGGTGCTCTGCTTTCATCTTAGATCTCCTTGTTTCTACAGGGGCAACTGCAGCTGGCTGTGGCTGCCTTTGCAATTCAGCTGGAACCTGGACAGTTGTAACATCTGTGGGTTCCACTGCTGCACTGTTAGACTCTCCCTCTTCAAGGCAGGGGGAGGGCTTCTCACCAGCTGGGGAAGTGTATTCCTTCAGCATCCAGCCTATCTCCTTCACCAAACCCCCCACCCAATCTGGGTGGTTCATATCTGGGGTGGGTTGTGGGGCAGGGTCAGGCTCTGGGGCAGCAGCATCCCTAGGCTCTGGTAGCGTATTGGGTTCTGGGGTAGGTGTCAGGGTAGTTATCCAGGTTAGTCTCCCCTTCTCTCTAAATGCTAAATAGAACAGGCCTATCAGCAACACCAGCCACTGTATGATATCATTAATATTTAGAGTGGATCTCAACCCTTCAAAAACTGGTGGGGCAGACCCAAAGAGATGGTTAAAGGGTTGGGAGAAGATTTCACCCGGTGTCATTTCCTTACAGCAGGTGCCATTATTAAAGTAACCCCAAAACCATACAGTTAGTGTGCGATAGCTGTGAATCCATGTGCCTGCTTTCCAGAGGAAGTTAAAAATCCATGAATCCCTCACCTTATTCACCCATAAAACAAGCCGGATAACAGTCACAGTAGCCTTGGTTATAGGACCCATGTTTAGATAAGGGCCTACAAATGGGAGAAATACAGCCATGATCATGTGCCACCCAAACCAGGGCAAGCTGGACCACATGGTGTCGCTTAATGAGGTTTCTATAGCCACACACACAAAAAATTAGATTACTCAAGAACTGTTATTCCCTTTTGGTTTCTCTGCCCTTGAGCTGCACGTTAGGCGCCAAAATCTGTCTTGGTTTGGAAAGACAGGAGTCTGCTAAGGAAGGCAGGAACCTCCCCTGAAATGGAGAATGTAAACCCTCCCCACCTCCCCAAATTGCTATAAATTTTAAATTAAGGGGCTCTCAGGCAAAAATATGGGAGGGGGAAATAACAGTTCTTTAATAGGCAAGAAAAATAAAAGGATAAAATAAACAATGCAGTACACTAGAACAACACTGACAGAGTCAGAACCCAACCTGACACTGTGTGGGTCAGGGTGTTGGTGACAGTCCAATTGGAAATGTGGCTGCAGCCCTCCGGAAGTGTCAGGTGTGGTTCTGTTGGAGCAAGGGGGTCATATAGAGAAGGATGTATTCTTCCTCTGAAGATCCAGTGGAAGAAGAGACAACTGCTGTTCCTCTGGGGAATCCAGTGGAGAAAGCAGTGATGGTGTCTCAAAAACCTCTGGATTATATTTGGGTAGCAATGCTTGGCTCCTCCCTCTGGGTGGAGCATCTCACAATGGGATGTTATAGTTCTTATCAGTCATGTAGTGACATTCAATAGTCTGTTATCAGCAGATGTCCCCTCCTGAGGGAGGTGTGATTGTGGTCACTCAAAGAGAGAGATAAGGCAAACTGCCCACTTGACAAAGGTAATCTGCCATACAGATGGCAATTGAATACATCTTGCATTGCAATCTTCAACACTGGGACCATGCTGGGAAGAACTGGGATCATATGGGGAGTTATGGGGATGATAGAAGGGACAACTGGGTTCAACTGGGATCATACTGGGAGGAACAGGGAGCAACTGGAACCATGCTGGGGGCAACTGGGATCATACTGGATCATACTTGGAGCAACTAGGACTGCACTGAGGGTGAATGGGAGTGGCTGTGAACAGTTGGGATCAGGCTGAGGACAGCTGGGACTAACTGGGAACCTGCTGGGAGTAACTGGAATATGCTGGGAGTGATTGAAACCACAGTGGGGATAAATGGGGACAACTGGAACCACACTGGATGATAATGGGAGCAGCTGTGCCCATTCTGGGGTCATACTGGAACTGACTGGGATCATACTGGGAGTGACTTGAAAAGTATTAGGAGTATCAGAGAAGGACTGGGATCCTACTGGAACCAGACTGGGAGTGACTGGAAAGGTGCTGGCTATGACTGGAACCATGCTGGAGGTGACTGGGAGCAACAGGGCCCACACTGGGAGTGACAGGGAGTCACTCTGAGCATGACTGGAATTATAGTGGGAGGATCTGGGAGGGACTGGGGTCATACTGGGGGTGGTTGTAATCATACTGGTGGAGACTGGGTGCAACTGGGATCATCCTGGGAGCCACTGGGTTTACAGCAGGTGAGAATGGATCCTGACTGGGGGTTACTGGGAGCTACTGGGCCCATGTTGGGAGGAAAATGTGGAAACAGTGGGAGCAAATGGGATCAACTGGAAGGTACTGGAACCATGCTGAGGGGACTGAGATGACAACTGGGACAACTGGAATCATACTGGGAGCAACTGGGACCACGCTTTGGGCAACTGCCAGAAACTGGGATCATGCTGGTGGCAAATGGGAATAACTGGGGAAAAACTGGGATCATTCTGAGGTCACCAGAACCTTCCTGGGCACACTGGGATGTACTGGGAGTGTCTGTGACCATGCTGGGGGGACAGGAACCACACTGGGAATAGCTGGGATCATGCTGGGGGCAACTAGGAGTGAGTGGGACCATGCTGAGAGGGACTGGAACTATTCTGGGAGCAACTGGGATCATACTGGGATGACAGTGGGAGCAGCTGGGTCCATGCTGGCTGAGACTGGGATCACACTGAGGGTGACTGGAATCATACTGGGATTGAATGGGAGTGGCTGTGGGCAACTGGAATCAGGCTGAAAGCAACTGAGAGGAACTGGGAGTGACTGGAAGCATGCTGGGAGTGACTGGGATCATACTGGGAGCATGCTGGGAGTGACTGGGATCATACTGGGATTATAGTGGGTGTCAATGGACCCTGACTGGGGGTTACTGGGAGCTACCAGGCCCATGCTGGGAGCTCCCTGAACACACACTGGGAGGAACTGGGAGGAACTGGGAATGACAGGATGCATGCAGGTGACAACTGGGATCTCCTGGCAGTGACTGGGATAAAACTGGGGGCAGCTGAACCATGCTGAGGTAACTGGGAGTGCCTGGCAATGACTACGAGAATGTTCAGGGCAACTGGGATATACTGGGAGTGTCTGAGACCATGCAGGGGGTGACTGGGACCGCACTGGGAGTCACTGGGAATGTGCTGGGGGCAACTGGGACCATGCTGGGGGCAACTGGGGGCAAGTGTGAGTGACTGAGGCCCTGCTGGGAGAGACTGGCATCATACTGGGAGTTACTGGGGCTATGTTTGGGGTAACTGGGAGAACTGGGAACACACTGGATCAAAGTGGGAGCATCTGGGACCAACTGGAACTGTGCTGGGGGCAAATTGCATCATAATAAAGAAGGACTGGAAGCAACTTGGATCATCCTGACAGCAGCTCCTGGGTGACCGAGTTCTACTGGGATCATCCTGGGATCACAGTGGGATGACACTGGGAGTGAGAAGGAGCAGCATGATGGCTCCAGCGCTGGGGCTGGGGGCACTCCTGGGGGGCCAGGGCGGAGTGGGACCCCTGGCCCCGGGTCCCTGAACCGCCCCTGCTGGCACCAGGACCCCCCTGGATCCCCTATTTCTGGACATCAGGGCTCCCTGCTCCCCTTTTCCCAGCCATTCCATTGCTCCCAACCTCCAGACTTGGCGTAGGCTTGACTCTGGGACAACCTGGAAAGTTCCCCCATTCCTGCCTTTCCCAGCCCCCAGCCCCACCTTTCTGCAAAACCAGAGACCCCCTGAACTTCCCCTTTCTGAACATCCCGGGTGCCCCAACCCTGGTCCCCCCTTTCTGGGAACCCCTGGACTCCCCTTTCCTGGGCTCAAGGATCCCCTGGAACTCCCTTCTACCTCTCCACGTCCCTGCCCCCCCATTTCCGTGACCCTGAGACCCCCCTGCTCCCCCATTCCTGAGAACCGAGATGTCCTTTTACCCCTTTGCCCAGCACTGATACCCACCCTGCACCCCCTTATCTGGCACCAACTCAACCTTTTCCTTTTTCCCAGCCCCTGCCTCTCCCAGCCCCCAGCCCCACCCTTTTCCCTGGCCTGGGAACAGAAGTGCAACTGACTGAAAACAAATGTGACAGAAAGAAATAATTTTGCACCTTTTATTTACTATTGAAATACAATTTTCTCCCTTTCTCACAAACCTCCTCCCAATGTCATTCAGCAGGGCTGTTAGAAAATTCTTTGTTCTGAGTGGATGTTCCAGGCTGCAGCCACAAGGAAACAGGGAATGGGGATTTTCCTGCTCCTGGGGAGTTTGACATCCGCAGCTGAGGAGAGGAGGAGGCACCAGAAGAAAAGGGCAGCTGGGCTTCATCTTTCCATAGGAATTAGGGGGGTGGAAATCTCTCATCCTGTCTGCAGCTGCTCCCACAGGGATGTGAGGGCTGATCCCAGAGCCCCAAGGGTCACAGTCAGGGCTGCCTTCAGGGAATGCTCACCTAGTACTGAGGGGCAGTGTGGGAGCACCTGGATCTTGGAGCACCCAGCTGCCCCCCATGTTTGGAGGTGCCTGAAGAGGGCTGGGATGATGCCAGGGACATCCTGCAGTGACATCCCCCCTGTTCCACTCTTGGTGAGCTCAGTCCCAAACCTGATGCTGATCCTGGCCTCAATCTCACTCCATGTTTAGACACACTCACATTTCTCTATTTAATCACATCCTGGTGCCAGACTCCCCTAGCCCCAGACCCAATCCCAACCTCAGCCCTAAGGCCAATCCCATGTCTAGCCTTAATCCCAATCCCAGCTCTAATCCAAATCTCAGCCCCAACTCCAATCCCAGCCCCAATTCCAGCCCCTTCCTAAATCCTCAGCCCCAAACCAAATCCCAGGTTCAGCCCTTCTGGGGGTTTGGGGGTGTCTCTGTCCCTCTGAGCCCGATGATGTTTGGGTGGGGTCACAGCAGGACTGAGAGGGACAGAGACCCCCCCGGCCTCCCCAGGGGTGAGAAGGTCGGAGAGCCCCCCCAGCCCCGAGCACCCTCAGCAGTGAGAGGGACACAGAGCCCCTGGTCCCCAGCCCTGCACAGGCATTGCCTGAGGCCAGAGGGATGGAGACCCCCTGAGCATCCCCCAGGGTGAGGGGACAGAGACCCCTGTTATAGGTAAAAGTTAAGTTAAATTAGGGTAGAGTTTCATTATATTATATTAATTATGTTATATTAATTGTATTATGTTAAAGGGGGGGGCTTATTAGTATATGGTAGGAGAAGGGTCCAGGGATTGGTGTAACAGTGGTCTGATGGGGCAAGGCAAGGTCGAAGAAGGATTGGACGTGAGATCTGACCAATCATTCGACGCCCTGCAGAAACGATTTGTCCAGAATGAACGACGGTAAAGACCAATGAGAAGCTGGGAAATGGACCAATCATCAGGCGGATCCAAAATGCACCAATCCTGGACCCAAAGGGGGGCTATAAATGGGAGCAGTTTGGTTGGGTCGGGGTTCTTCTTCTTCTTCTTTTTGGACGCTTGTTTTTTTTTTTGTTGTTTTTTTTTTTTTTTTTTTTTTTTTTGGGAAGAACCCAGTGTTCTTGGGGTTAGGGCACTGTTCTGCTGGTTTTGGCTCGCTGTGTGGGTGCCTGGGCTTATCCTGGGCACTCCGTTCCTTGTAGTTATTTTAATAAACGAGAGCCTTTTTCTCTGGAGAAAGTTTGGCCTCGTTCAAATTCATAACAACACCCCCAAGCATCCCCTGGGCTGAGAGGGACAGAGACTGCCCCGAGCACCCCTGGCTCAGGGGTGAGAGGAAGGGAGACCCCCCCAGGCATTCCCTGGGGTGAAAATGATGGAGATCCCCTGGAGAATGGCCTGGGGTGAGAATTATGGAGACCCTCTGGGGAATGGCCTGGGGTAACAGGGACAGGGACCACCCCTGGGGAATGGCCTGGGGTGAGAAGGACAGGGAAAACCCTCCCCAGCCCCTCCCAAGCATCCTCCAGGGTGAGAGGCACAGAGACCCCTCAAGCATCCCCTGGGCAGTGGAGAAAATAAACTTGGCAGAAATCAAACTTGACTCTACATAAAATACTTGGTGAATATTTGATTTTCCCACAAGTCACATGTGATTAAAGCGCAAACAAATCCAAAACATGAATAAATTGACAATCCAAGCAGTGATGTGGCAATTGCAAGTTTCATTGGTTCCTGCACAGCTCCAGTTCAGCTGCTGGCACATTCTGATAAAAGAAAAGTGGAAATTTGGCCCAGTACAGGTTATGAAAAGGAAGGGGAAGCTCTGTGTAGCTTTCACAAAGGTGACAGGGATGAAGAGAAAAATGATTCTGACATTTGGCAAAGAACCCAAGCCTGGGAATTCACAAGTTATTTGGGAATTTAGCTACTTGAACTGGGCTTCTTGTAGGACTTTTGGCGCCCTTGTGTTCCTCACCATGGGGTGAATGAACCTTGTCAGTCTCGCTGGTATCATTTGCTCCCATTCCTCCAGTGATTTTAAAAAACTTTTCAAGGAAGGAAAACAAAATAATATCTTTACACTCCAGACCCACAACAGCCATTTTCCTCATCAGTTCTTCCATAAGTCTCTCAGAGGAAGCTGTGTTGAAGTTTCCCAGAGTTCCTCCAGAGAGAACCACAACCTCCTCAGAGGAGGGAACCATGCTGTTGTCAAAGGCACTTGGGGTCAGAGAACAGTGCCCTGAACTCACTGTGCCAAAATAATGTCCCAGTCTGGTTAAGAAAATTGTTAGATTCCTCTGCAAAAATTAAGGTGCTAACGAGACCAAATCCAAAGAAAAAGATGGAAAGAAAGAGAAAAGGGGGAACAGCGAGGGAATGACAGAGACAGAGACCTCCCTGTGTCAGAATGGCCTTCCCAGGGTGGGGGTTTTACACCTGAGCCAGTTTGGGTGAGGGGGGTGGTGTTCACCCCCTGAGCAGGGATTACCCCACTGTTTCAGGTTGCAATGCAAGACGTAACCAAATGCATGTTTCCAATCCCCATCTTCATCAACTGCTATAAACAGGTGGGGCAGTGTTCTTTATCTCTTCCATGACTCACCCCTGATAACACCCTCCAGGGGAGATATCTTCTGGGAATGGGCCATTGAGTGTCACTGCAGGACTGACTATATTCCATCATCCCATTGTGGGATGCTCCGCCCAGGGGGAGGATCCAAGCATTCCTACCTGGATATAAACTGAGGCTTTTAATACCAGGAGCAGCTTGCCTACTGGATTCCCAGAGGACAAGAGCTCCATAACCACCACTGGACCTTCAGAGGAAGACCAGACCCTTCTACAGGATCACTGCTTCAACAGAATAACGTTCATCACTTCAACAGGACTGCAGCCACCACCCTGACCAGCAGGGTGTCAGGTTATATCCTCACTCTGTTGGTTAATGTAGGAGGCCCTGAATGTATTATAAATGGAGGAGGCTTTAAATATACATATTATATACCTGTACTTGAATATCTTTACCCTGACTGGTCCTAGTTATCCTTGATGGGCTGCAGCTGTGATGTTCTTCATTGGGCTGCAGCTGTGGTTTGTCAAGGTAACTGGGATAAAAGGGGAGTGGGCTGGTGAGTCAGGCAGAACCTTGGAGGAGCCCTGACTAAGGAAGATCCTGATCCTGTGAAGATCTGCCGCCCACAAGACAACAATGAGAGGTACAGGACTTATGAAATATGTTAGATACAACAACTTTGGACTTATCTAATATGTTAAATACAACAACTTTGGACTTATCTAATATGTTAAATACAACAGGTTAAAGGCAGTGTTTCTGTATCATTGCCTTAATCTAAATTTTCTTTTTAAATTGTAATTCTGGTTTAAACCCTCCCCAGGTTTGCCTTAAAACCAGTATAAAACTCAACGTGCTCATCCCTTGCTTTTCTCCCAAACCAGGATTCCCCATCCCCAAACCTTCGCCAGATGGAGGAGAAGGCTGCGAGGAAGAGGAAGATGGCCCAGGACACCCAGGCAGGTGAGAAGGAAATCAGTGTGCCTTTCCCCCTTCTCTCCTGCTCTATCTCCCAGCCCAGCACGGCCCCTGGCTGCAGGACAACCCCAGTGGCAATGCCGTCGTGCAAGGGATGCACTGGGGGGGTCTCCTTCCCCTTCCCTTTGGCACGGAGGAAAATCCCATCCTCTCCTTGTCCTTCCTCCCCCAGAGCAGGAGCTGAGGATGGAGACCATGGAGGAAAAATGTCCATGGCAGAACGTTGTGGAAGAGGCTGTTTTGAGAGGTTCCATGAGACAGGAATCCAAAGGGGATGAAAAGCCCTGGAGATCCCCCGTAAGGAGGGGCTCCAAACCCAGCCCAGGATGTTCTGAGGAGGAAAGACCCACCCTGTGCCAGGAAGGTGGACAGAGCTTCAGCCAGAGCTCAAAGTTGGTTGTCCATGAGTATTGTCCCTTAGGGAAGCAGGGTTTTGAGGATGAAGAGGAGACGAGAATCTTGACTCCATAATTAGAAGGTTTGATTTATTATATTATATATATATATTACATTAAGACTATACTAGAAAGAGATAGAAGGAAGAAGTTTGCAGAAGGCTAGCTAAGAATAGAATAGCAAGAATGATAACAAAGGAGCTGGCTCCGACAGAGAGCGAGAGCCAGCTCTGCCATGACTGGTCAAGAAATCCAAACACCCATAGAAGGCCAATCACAGGTGCACCTGTTGCATTCCACAGCAGCAGATAACAAATGTTTACATCTTGTCTCTGAGGCCTCTTGGTTTCTCAGAAGGGAAAAATCCTAAAGGAAGGATTTTTCACAAAAGATGTCTGCAACAGGTCTTGATCTTCATATCTATTCAGACTGCATTAGAATGTGCTGGGGGTCAATATCAATGGGACATTGCTGATATCAATCTATAAACAGGAAAAAAAACTGCACGAAACAGTTGTCTACATCATTTTCAATATAGTATATTCACTTTGAATACAGTCCTGAAATCTGTCTAATTAACCAGAGAAGAACTGAACATTTATATGATTACGAGGGTTTTGGGGGTTTTTTTTTGATGTTTTGAACAAATGTTTATAAGCTTTTCTCACTGAATTCCTGAACTGAAAGGCTCCAGAAGGAAGAGGCCTCTGGAGTAGGAAAATTCATCAGCAACCTCCAAGTGACTGAGGATCAATCCCCATCAGAGCATCAATGAACAGAAATTGGCACAGCTTTGTGGCTGCCCCAGCTTTGGCATGGGCCCTGGACTTGGAGCAGGAGCAGCTCTTGAGGGCCCCAAGGTTGGGGCTCTTGTGCTGCCCTGGGCAGATAGGATGGCAGCAGGGCCTGCAGAGCTCTCAGCACCTCAGGCAGAGGGGAGCAGGGCAGCCAGGGAGCCTCCTTTGGCCTTGGCCAAGCACCTTCCCCCATGGCTGGGGCTGAGTCCTGTGGCAGCTGCAGCTGCTGCTGTGCCCTTGGCAGGGGCTGAGGCCATGGGGCCAGTGCCCAGAGCAGCCTGGCCTGAGCAGAGCTGTGGGGCCAGAGCTGGCTGGGCTGGGCTGGGGAGAGGCCCTTGGTGCTGCCCAGAGCTCAGGGCAGCTGGCAGAGTTTGCAGGGAGCTGGGCTGGGCTCCGAGAGCCTGGCCCAGAAACCATCAGTGTCCATCTCAGCCTGGCTGAGCGTGCAGGGGCAGGACTCAGGCCAGGCCATGTGGGGCAGGGCCAGCACCTGTGCAAGGCATTGCAAACAGGCAAGTGTCCCAGAGAGGAGGCTGCTCTGTGCCCTTGGTGGCATGGACAGAGCAGGGAGGGGGCCCAGGACATTTGTCAGTGCCAGCCTCTGTGCCCAGACCTTGGCAGCCCTGGCTGCTGAGCCCAGCTTTGGCCTGGGCTCAGTTTGGCTGTGGCTCAGCTCCATCCTCCTGCGGGGCTCAGGGCCTTTTCCTGGCCATGGCCAGCCCTGGCCGGCCTCTCTGCTGGCCCAGAGGCCGGCAGAGCCTGGGGCAGGGCTGTCTGTGCAGGCCCACAGGTGCCAGGGGCTCTGCAGGAGCTGGCAGAGTCTGCCCAGCAGGGAAGCCATGGGGCACAGAGCCCCAAGGCTGCTGTGGGCACCTCAGCACAGGGGCCCTTCCCAGCCACAATGCTCCTGGCCTGGGCTGGGCCTATACAGGGGCTGGGCCACCATGGCTGGGCCAGCACAGGGCCACAAAGGGGCCACGCAGCCGCTGCCGGGGCTGACAGCAAGGCCAGGCACACACAAGTAATTCCTGAGCATGGCCTGCGCTGGCCAGGCCTGACTGTGCCAAAGGCAGAGTTCAGCTGCCCTTGGGGGCTGCAGCAACAGTCCAGAGCCCAAAGAACCTCCATGGCTGGGCTGGAGACCAAGGCTGCAGGAGGGAAATGCAGGGCTGCTGCGGGGTGGGGAGGGCATTGAATTCCAGCACACACCTCAGCTCTCTGATGATCCCGGCACCATGCTGGGCCCTGTTCCAGACTGGAGCAGAGCAGATGTTGATGGCACAGGAGCCCAGCAGGGCTGTCAGGGACCTGCAGCGTGCAAGGTGCTCTGCTCTCTTTCAGGTGCTCTCGGAGAGATCCAATCCCAGCTGGGCACCCCAGCGCACAAGTGGCACTGCCCATTCATGGGCACACAACTGATATCTGCCTGGAAAGGGGCACAGTTTTTAACACCAGTTGGTTTCATAATATACAAGCAAATCTTCATTATCTGGGTCATTTGAGTACTTTTAAGAAATGGCAAAGTTTTCCTGCCAGAACAGGAACTTCCTGGATCTGCTGGATCCTTTTACTGATGGCCGGAGAAGAAACACTGATATTCCCCTCTACTTTTGCCATCAACATTCAGTCTAATATTTCATGACCCCCTTCATTCAGATGTTTCCAGCTCTCCTGGATAAATGGCCATGTCCAAGGACATCTCTTTACTTGACCAGGTGGTCATTTCTCCCAGATTTTCTCCTCCAGATGCTTTCTGGTCATTGAAGTATCTCACAACTGACTGGCTTCATGCTTTGAACTTCAGGACGTTGCTCAGTATTTCTGAAAATCATAAAAATATCACATTAGTCAACAT
>JALJVW010000089.1:0-40400 GCA_024865655.1 Emberiza elegans | reverse complement strand
CTGGGCCTCTCCCAGCAGGGGTTGGAGCCTCACCTGGGGCTGGGCACCTGCAGGAATTCCCAGTGCCCAGGGAGTGGCTCTGCAGCCCTTGGCTGTGACAGCTTCCCCAGCTGCTGTGTGGATCTGGGGGATGGTAAAGGCTGAGGGTAAATGCTGCTGGATCTTTCTTAATCACTGCAGGCAATCTTTGGTGGGGATGGTTGGGTGCATTGCTGAGCTGCTCCTTTTGGATTCTTTGCTGCTCTGAACTGCAGGAAATGACACTGATTCCTTCAGTTGGAGTCTGTGTCTTTGGTGCTGACTTTGCCCACTGGTCAAACAAAAACTGGCCCAGTCTGGCCAGATCCCAAACAAATGTCACTTGTTCAATGTAAATGTGAGGAATCAGTCCCATCAGAAATTCCCAGCTGGGAAGCCCTTCCCTGGAGTTCCCTGGCTCTGGGTGGGCTGAGGTGGGAGCCCTGTGGGAGCAGTGGGGCAGTCGGGTAAAGAAGCTGCACCCCTGGATGTCTTCAAATGCATCCAAAAATTGCACATGGAAAAGGAAAAGAACTTGTGGGTTTGGGCAGACAAAGATGAATTTGTTAAGAGTCCATTGGAAACAGCACCTTCAGAAGGAACAATGATTGTTGGAATGCTCCCACATGGAGCAACAGAAGAAGGTTTTAATCTTGAGCTCAGATGCATTTGTGCAAGTGAAAATCAATAAAATAACAATATATGTATTTATAGAATAATAAGACCTTTATATATATGTTTTATATATATTTATATATATGTATATGTCTGTATCTCTCTGTCTATATACGTATATCAATTTGTATATCTATATATAAAATAATAATGATGTGAAATAGTGCTGACAATACTAATTTGGTAGCTTTGGCTGCTCAGGGATGTAACACTAGGGGTTTTTCATGTACCAGACTATGCACAAGCTGCAGGATTGGTTGAAAGTGTGAAGGGGTTGTGAAAAGAGCAGTTGAAAAAATGAGGAGATGGGAACCTTTGCCCATGGAGAACCCATCTCCCAGATGTGCTCCATGCCCTTAACAATGGCCCACGGGGAAATGGAAACCCCCTGGCTGTGCACGGCTGCCCCCAATTTGCAAATCCAACCATGGGCAGTGAGACTTGGACTGCCTGGGAAATTGTTCTGGCTGGGATGGCCCCTGGCAGGGCCAGCCCAGAGGCTGCAGGGCTGGGCCTTCATGCATTGGAATTAATGGGATAAATTCAAAGCAAATGAGAGCTATCAATACTGAAACAGAATTCAGATTCCTCCAGGACACTTTGCTTTGGTAGCTGCTCCCTGGAGCTTGGCCTTGCAAAGTGTTCATGTCATGGCAGGAGGAATTGATGCAGAATATCAAGGAGAAATTACAGTAATTCTGTTAAACAATAGTGACCAGGATTGGATTATTCACCCCTGTGACAGGGTAGCACAATTATCAATATTGCAATTTTAAGAAGGATTGTGAAAAAAGGAGATCCACCTCCAATCACCACCGTTTGTGGAGATGAAGGGTTTGGATGCAGCAGTCCCAATAATGGAGCCCGAGTGTGGGTCCGGAGGCCAAATGGCCCTCCCGAGGCAGCTGAAGGAACAGCTCCTAGGAAAGACAACTCTGAGTCCTGAACCCTGGGCAGGAACAATGGGAATGTGTCCCTGCAGCCAAGGATTGTGTGTGAGAACAAGGAGATCTGACAGGAGATTGTTTTACACATCCTGCCAGACCAAATCTCCTGTTTGCCCCAAGGGCCCCTTTGGAAAATGCTCTGACCCACGGGGCTCCATGTGAAGGCTGCTGTGACACTGAGGGACTTGCACAGGAATTCCATCCAGGAGCCTGGGTGCCCCTCAGGGACTGGGACCCGGCCCCTTCCAGCCAGAGGGGAAAGGGCCCCCAAGCCTTGTTAGCCACAGACAGCATGGTAAAGCTGAACAGCAAAGGGCCTCGGGGCATTATTCTGGAATTAAAAAGGTGCCAGCTCCATGGACAACAGAATTCTTGCTCTTAACTCCAATGAGATTTAAAAAAAGAATGAAGAACGGTGTCACTGAAGTACTACTGATGTCTGTAAGGTGTACCTTGACAGTCAGCCAGAATCTTTGTCTGCCACAAACACCTCTAGTGTTTCACCAAGGGGTTAGTCATCAAAATGTAATGATGAGTTATGATGGATTGCTGAGCTTCTTTTGTAATTGTTTGCTAATGTTGATGTGCTTTGATGAACTTATCCTTTTGTAATTCTTTGCTAATGATGATGTGCTTTGTTGAGCTTATCCTTTTGTAATTCTCTGCAGCTGTGCATGATATAAATGACACAATCCCTTCAGTTGGTGTCTGTGTCTTTGGTACTGACCCTGCCCACTGGTGAAACAGGGCCCCTCTTGCCTAAGTGTTACCTGGCAAGGCAAAACCCTCCCTCCAAAATTCCCCCTTCCTCCTTGTTCCCCCTTCATACCCTGAGCATGATGTGCTCTGGTCTGGGGTATGCCTGGGCTCAGTTGGGGTCCCCTGTCCTGGCTGTGTCCCTGCCCAGCTCCCCTGCAGCCCCAGCCCCTCCCCAGCGTGGCTGGACGAGGGGCAGGACAGGCCTTGGCTCTGCTGCAGCTCAGCAAGAACAAAACCATCTCTGCGTGCTCAGCCCTGTGCTCAGCACCCGGCCCAGCAGTGTCTCAGTGCCAGGGGCTGTGCCCTCAGTCCCTGCCAGGGGTTTCCATGGCAACTGCCAGGCCAGGTGACCCAGGTGTCCCCCCCAGTGCCGGTTGCCATGGAAACAGTGCCCAGCCCTGCCCCTTTCTGTCTGGCTGACCTGGCCTTTGGCCCTGGCAGTGCCGGTGGCTGCTGGTTCCTGGTGCCTGAGCGGCCAGCGCGGCACAGGGCAGGTGGCCATGGCACAGCCCCCAGCAAGGGATCCCCTCTGGCTCTGGGCACTGACACCAGCCCTGAGCAAGGGGCCCAGGGCAGCTTTCCATGGCCACCAACCAGCACAAGGGCTCCGGGCATTGGTTGCCATGGCACCAAACCAAGGAACGGGTCCCTGTGGCCATTGCCCTGGCACCTGGTGGCACCAACGAGTGTCACTGCAATTGTACCTGGAACAGCCCTGGCACCGCTTTGTCCTCAGGGTTGCCATGGCGGCCAAGGGGCAGCAACAGCTCTGCAGGCAAGGGCCATGGAACCTGGCTGCAGAAATGGCTCCTTGGGCTGGTTTCAAAGGAAACCTGAACTGATGGGGTTGCCATGGCACCCAAACCCAGCAGTGGGGTCCCTGCAGTGTCCATGGCAACAGTCCCTTGCAATGGCCCAGTGCCTGTTGGGATGATGATACACCCTCAGAGCTGGCCCAGGGCAGGTCTGGAGTGCCCTTGGTGGCAGCTTGGGCTTGGCACACACTTGAGGAGGATTTCTGTTTGCAGTGGGGAAACTCAGGAGTTTTAGATTGCTTCAAAAATCAAAGAAGGAAAATCCCTCTTTGGCTGTGTGCAGCCACTTCTCCAAGCCAAGCAGGTCCCAGGTGAGTGAGGAGAGACACGATGGGCTTGGGGAATGTGGAGCAAGGTTGTCCACACTGGCTCAGAGCTCAAGGCACAGCTTCTCTGAGCAGGCCAGACCTCCTTTGGAGAGTCCCTGCATCAATATCAGTCACTGAATGCTGCCATCACCTCTTGTGTAATAGGAACAGCAATAAAAGACACCCTTTAAAATAGGAATGCATATTTCCTAGAAGCTCTTGGAACTATTTCTCCATAACTGTAAAAGGAAACCTCCCTGCTGAACTGCACAGGAGCAGAGGGAAATCAAGGCAGAGCCATGGTTTGTCAGGACTTGCTTGATCCTCATGAGCCTCACTGGGCATTTGGAGCTGAGCCCTTGAACCTCAGGGCCTGGCAGGAGATTGCACAAACCTTGCCAGGAGTCAAAGGCAGAGGAAACACCCAAAGTGTCTCCAGGCATTCATGGCTCCCACTGAGGTCCCTCTCCAACACAGGCTCCTCATGGACTCCTTGGAGGAGAGAATTGGTGGCATTTTTCACACAGTGCCTGACACACAACATCCCACACACCGATGTTTCTGGGGGAGCCATTTACAAAAGGCGGGCCACAGGATGTGAAAAATGCCAATCACTTTTTTTTTTTTAATTTTAAGTTTAATGATAAAAAAATGGTTATAAAAATAGTAATATAATTAGAGTAATATTATTTTTGACAATTTGGATTAGGACTGTATGGGACAGCAGAAACAAAGAGTTACAGACATCCAGGTACCTTTTTCTGGGCAAAATAAGCCCAAAAAAGGACACACTTTAACAGAGGATTAACCCTTAATAACCTGTTGCGTATTCATACACCTCAAACATGATGCATAAATTCCATTCAAACACAGGATTCTGTCTGGTCAGTGTCAGCTTCTTCCTCTTAATCCTGACAGTGTCTTCATGACTGAGCAGGCAGGAAGAAGTTCGTTTCTTCTGATAAGAGAGCAATAAATTCTCTTTCTCTGAAAGATTTAGGTGTCCTGTGGCTGCTATCTTGCTGCAAGTCCTTTCTTTAAAAAAAGTATCTCACATAGCATAGTTTCTATTTTAACATTATGTTATCACCTAAAACTATATTTAACAGACTACTAAAAACATTAACACAGCATCACTTTGTGACATAACCCTGTGATAAATAGGTATGATTCGTGCTGATAAAATGGAAACAGTAATTGATACCTACCATTTAATAACATTTAATAATTAATATTTGGGAGAAATAAAAATAGTTAAAAGTTGTAATGCCAAAAGAAAAGAGGGAGAGAGGAGGAGCTCCACCCCCCCCCCCTTCTGCAGATGTTTACAAGGACAAGATCTACCATATAATAATAATTGGGAATAATAAAATAGAATGCCAAAGGCAGAAGGAGAGGAGGGGGTTCCATCTCTCCCCCCTCAAGCAGATGTTTCCAAGGCCTACAGGAAAGGCCGGGGAAACAGATGCTAAAATGAACAAGACCTGGTTGGCTCCCAGGAAAATGTTAATTATAAAGGGATTTATTGTTTTATACATAGATGTAGTGATATGTATTCTTGGCTTATATTATATCGACTTAGTGCGCATGTGTAACCCAAAGGTGAATCAAAGGACAAAGAAGAAGACTGCAATTCTTCATCAATTAAGACCCCCAAAATTTGTGCGACCACCGAACTGAGTGGTGGCGCATGCGCCAGTAAAGGTGTTCATAAGAGGGCGGAGATAGATAGATGACGAACCGAACTGGAGAATATGGTATTAACACATGGCATATAAGGGGAGAATCTTCACTGGCAACTTTGTACCGGAGGGTGGCATGGGTCCAAAAGCCCTGCACCCATACCCATTAACTATCCTTTGCTTATGCGCTATTATTAGAACCAAATTATCCTTTATTATATATTTTCTAAATTATTTAATTAAAATTGCTATTATCTCAAATAAAATTGTTTGAGGTGTTTTTTGGTTCCGATTTGAAGGGATAATTGGGCAAACATAACAATTTTTTGTGCCGAAACCCGGGACCTCTTAACTCCAGGGAGGTGAATAGCTTCTGGGAAGGAGCTCCCCACCAGACTTTTAAGTGGTCCCAAAGCTAGACCACTCTCCCTTGGGAAAAGAGAGAGAGTCTTTATTACAATAACGCATATGCAAATTAGTTATTGAAAGCGCGCAGAAGAAGCCCCCATCAGTGCCGGCTTACAGGAAGGAGAGAGTACCCATATAAAACTGCTTTGTGCACAAAGACCCTCGTGAGAAAAAGGAGGCTGTGAGTACCACGGGGTTTTGGGTCTGGGGGCGGCTGTATGCATGTGTGAGTGTGTGTGGAGTGTCTGAGACGGGGGCTGGGCAGTCCCGGACCCCCGACGCGAGAGGGACCTCCCAGTACCAGCCCCGTTTGCGTCCTCCGCGAGGAGGCCGGCCGGGAAAGGAGGGAAGGTGAAAGAAAAGTGAATGAGTGGGGACCCCGGGAGGTTTAACCCAGGGGGAGGAGAGGGTCCCTGGTCCAGGCACCTGCAGAAAGTCCTTGGGCAGGAGAGAGTAGGGAGACTGAGGAGAGTGATTGAATAGGTTCAATTTCCTTGGAGGTTGGTAGCAGGCATTTTAGTATGTGATTAGATGGTGAGAGGATGGGGCTGATATATTAAGAAAGAGGCAGAGGTAGGAGGGAACAAATAGATTGCAGAGGGGAAAAATAAGAGCAGGACAAGAAGATTAAAAAGGCAGGGTGAGAGAGTAGTAAGTGAGAAAGTTGAACCACGAGGTGAGTGGGGGAACTAAGATTTTTCCTGGTACCGGGATCTCTTAGTTTGTTGCCGCCAGAAATGGGTCAGGGAAAAAGTAAGTCCCTTGATTCCAGGGGCTGCGGATTGTGTGAAGAATCCGCAGAAATTTAGAGTATCTGGGAACCGTGAGGGGGGTTCTCAGGAAGGGAGCATTCCTCAGGACAGCCCGCTGGGGATGATGATACGGTTTTGGGATGAATGGGAATCCCAAAAGGGAAAAAGTAAACAGAAAATGATTAAGTATTGCATGTTTGAATGGACAAAAGAAATGATCCGGAAAGATAATTTATATTGGCCCAAGTTCGGATCATTTGAGGATTGGATTTGCCAGGCTCTAAATATATATGTGAATTCAAAAAACCCTGTTAATCAGGAGGAGAGTGAGTATGCTGCTTTATGGAGTGCTGAGGGAGAAGTCGGTTTGTTGTTCAGAGGCAGGAAGGTGGGGTTACCCCTTGTATCCTTTATTAACCAAAGGGCAAAAAATTTTAAAAGGAACAGGCAGGAACCGTGGGACCCGTTAAATCATCTACCCCCCTTATGGACAACCCAACCAGCTAGCTCAGCCACAGGTCCCTGAAGATCCCCTGTAAATCCAAACGCACCCCTATTCAAGAAGAACCAGTGGCACACAGAACCAGAGGCAGAGGGAGACAAAAGGAAGAAATCAATGAAAATGAAAGTGAAGAAGGGGAGAATAGATTATATCCACTTAGAGAAGTTCCCATGGCAAATCCGGGAGAGGGGCCACCTATTGGTTATGTGGAGTGTCCCCCCAATACTGGGGATGTTAAAGAGTTCAAGAAAGAGATGGGCAAACTGATAGAACACCCCTGTAGGAGTGGCAGAAAAGTTAGATCAGTTTTTAAGACCAAACACATATACCTGGGTGGAAATGCAGTCTATCCTAAAGATTTTGTTTACAAGAGAGAGAGAGAATGATCAGACAGGCAAGAAGAATGCAGATTTGGGACAGAGAACGTGAGGGACAAGGGGCGAGGTGATCAGAAATGGCCTATGCAGGATCCAAACTGAAATAATCAAAACGCAGAGCATAGGCAGAATATGAATGATCTCCGATGGATAATTATTCAAGGAATCCAGGGCAATGTCTAGGGGACATAACATAGGAAAAGCTTTTAGTGAGCATCAGAAAAAAGGACGAGTCCCCAGCTGAATGGTTAGAAAGATTAAAGAAAGACTTGCAATTGTATTCAGGTATAGATACTGATACTGCAGCAGGGCAGGTTCTGTTAAAAATCAGTTTGTGGCCAAATCTTGGGCTGACATCAATTTGTTAGCTGGAAAAATTAAAAATGGCAGGACAGGAGACTTCAAAAGTTACTAAGAGAAAAACAAAAAATGTATATCTTTAGAAATGAAGAAAAGCTGAAAGCAGATGCCAGAATTTTAGTGGCAGCAGTTCAAAAGTGCAGGCAGCTTTGAATATAGAAAATTTGTAGGAAAAACAAACAGCCTGATATCAAGATTTATTTTTAAGAACACAAAACCTATGCAGTTTTCCTGCCACAAAAAGGGCACTTTACAAAATTTTTGTCCTAATTTAAAGACTGCAGGACCTACCTGTTTTTTGGATTATCATAAAAAGGGGCACCTGCAAAAAATTGCAGAAAAAAGCAGCAAGATGAGAAAACTTCTCAGGAGAATCAGACAGGTCAGGAGTTCTGTTCAATGAAGGAGACCAAAAATGTCACCAGAAGAAGCTTTTGATAAAGCTAAAAATAGGTCCTAATAGTGAAGAAAAAGATTTTTTAGTAAATACCGGAGTTTCTCAGTCCATAGTAACAAAATTACCCCAGAAATGTGAAATAAGTTGTGAGAGAGTTCCAGTAGTAGGGATTACAGGAGAGGCTTTTCCCGTTCCTGTAATAAAAGGGGTGCAAATTGAAGCAGATGACAAATTTGGAGTAAATGATTTATTGTTGATACCAGAGGCCAAGAATAATTTGTTAGGGCAAGATCTAATAATAGCCTTAAATTTATAGATAAAACCCTGTGAAGGAAAACTTAAAATTTATTTTTTTGGGTGAAGAAGATAATCTGAAAATCAATGATACAGGTTGGCATTCGGTGAAGTGGGAAAAAGCTTAGGGTAAAAGTCTGGTCCCCTTAGTCCCTCCTGGTCAGCAAAAGCCTGTGAACTTTGTGCATTACTCCGTGAATTACTAATACTAAAAGGGACAAGAAGAGACTCTTTAACTCAGACTCCAAATTTAAAAAAAAAAAAAAAAGCTGGAAAAAGGACTTAAAACACTCATGGGAAATGTTAGTACACAAAGAATTGATAATTCAGATACATGGGGAATTGATAATTCAGATACCCTGATTTATTTAAAAAGCTCAAAGAAAATAGATTAGTTCATGTAAAGAGACACCAGAGAAGAAGAGGGATATTAAAGTCAGAAAGAAATAAAAGAGACCAATGAAGAAGCAAAAGAATGCCCTTAAGAAAAAGAGATAGTGAAATCATGATCTTACAAAAAAAAAAAAAAAAAAAAAAAAAAATAGAAATTCAGCAAGAGACACTTAACCCTTCCATTAGCAGAACTAGCAGCTATAAAGAAATTAGGCTGATAACATTTAAGGAAGCAAAGTAAGTTTTGCCAGATGGCAGGATTATGATGCCAAAATTAATGGAATGTCAGATCTTAGATAACTTTGTTTTACAGACATATTAGAGAACAAGAGCCATTTATGATCACTTTTAAAATTTTTATGAGTATATAGAGATGTCTGAAATTAGAAAACAAATTTCCCAGAGGATATCTCACCTGTTAAAAAGACTGGGAAAAAAGAAATAAAGAACCCTCCCTCTGGAAGATGTAAAACAAAACTACAAGCCATTAGAAAAGATCCAGGTTGATTTTATAGAACTGCTTAAAGTGAGTTGGTGAAAATATTTGTTTATTATAGTAGATTAATTGATTCAGTAAGTTGAAAAATTTCCAGCAGCTCGGGCTACAGCTCAAATAAACAAATTTATTGACATTTATTCCACCTTTGAAAAATATGTTTAATTTTAATTTGATCTTTTTTTAATTATTTCTTTTTAACCAAAACTGGGAAATGGCATTTAAAAAGAGACAAACAAACTCTGTGAGGCTGTGGGTGCCAAGGAAATTAAAAGCACCAGTGACTAGATCCCGGAATATTACCTTTGCTACCGAGAAAGACTGGCATCTCAGCCCTTGGTTGCAAACCCAAGGGGCCTTGAGAAAGGTAGAAAGGTAGATTTCCTAAAGATTATTTTCACTGTGATCCTTCTGGTACCCTGGACGATTGGTCAAAGCCAGAAAGCCACACTAGACAGAGTTTCGGCAATGAAAAAGCAAACAAGGCAAAAATCAAGTCCCAGCAATTTCAAATTTTTTGCGATTTTACAATCACCCTGTGTGAATTAGTTAAAATCATTAGCTGAATTGTATAAACAGCTTAAATAGCACTACAAAGATTGGGATCTGCCAGCCTCAGATAAGAACCTGTTTATGAGATTGATGCAAGAGATTACTGCAAAATTAAAAATATAAAAGATATTAGAGCACAATTTTAATACAGCACGAATCAATGATCAAAAAGAGAAATGGGGATTTGTGATAAATAAGTATGATTCGTGTTGATAAAATGGAAACAGTAATTGATACCTACCATTTAATAACATTTAATAATTAATATTTGGGATAAATAAAAATCTTAAAAGTTGTAATGCCAAAAAGAAAAGAGGGAGGGAGGAGGGCCCACCCCCCTTCTGCAGATGTTTACAAGGACAAGATCTACCATAAATAATAATTAGGAATAATAAAAATAGAATGCCAAAGGAAGAGGGAGAGAGGAGGGGTTCCATCTCCCCCCTCAGGCAGATGTTTCCAAGGCCTACAGGAAAGGCCGGGGAAGCAGATGCTAAAATGAACAAGAACCTGGTTGGCTCCCAGGAAAATGTTAATTATAAGGGATTTATTGTTTTTATACATAGATGTAGTGATATGTATTCTTGGCTTATATTATATTGGCTTGACAAAGATTTGTGTAACCCAAAGGTGAATCAAAGGACAAAGAGGAAGACTGCAATTCTTCATCAATTAAGACCCCTAAAAAACTTGTGCGACCACCGAACTGAGTGGTGGCAGCTTAAATAAAGGGGTTCATGAGGGCGGAGATAGATAGATGACCAACCTGAACTGGAGAATATGGTATTAACACATGATATATAAGGGGTAATTTTCACTTGGCAAATTTGTACGGAGGGTGGCACGGGTCCAAAAGCCCTGCAATCCAGCACCCATCATCCTTTGCTTATGTGCTATTGTTAGAACCAAATTATCCCTTCTTTATATATTTTCTAAATTATTTAATTAAAATTGCTAATATCTCAAATATTGTTTGTTTTTATGAGGGGATAATTGGGCAAACATATTATTTGAATATTTGCAAAAAGCCAATCATACAATAGGCATTTTTCCCACAGGAGGACTGGGCTCCCCAGTTATTCCCTGTACAGGCGGGACCCCCCCCCCCCTCAGGCCTCTCCCGCGCTGAGGGGCCGCTGCCGCTTCCCGCCCTTCGCGCCCGCCCTCAGCGGCCGCCGCCGGGAGCTGGGGCCGCCCGCCCGCCCTTTAATCGGAGCCATGGAGAAGGAAAACCGCTTTAAATTGTTCATGCCGCCACGCCTGAGCGCTGGGCAGGTGTCTGCGGGCAGATCCCAGGTGAGCGCTCGGCCACGGGCGGCCGCTGAGGGCGGCCCATACCACCCCCAACCCCGGCCGCCCCCCGCGGTCGGGCTGTGCTGCTCTGGAGGCCGGGACAGGCTGAGGAGGGGACCGGGGAAGAGCCCCAAAGACTTCCCACCTGGACACGGGGACAGTGCTGGGCCTGGGGTGCCCCCCGGCAGAGCCCCCGGGCTGGAGCACACACACACCTGCCCCTTGCCCCGCCCCGGGCTGGAGCACACACACCTGCCTCTGCATGGGCGGGACGGCTGCATGGGCCCAAAAAAAAAGGACTCATTTCTGTGCGTATGCCTAGAGTGGCATATGCACAGACATCTTTGGTTTGAATTTCATAGACTTTTGTTGTTGTTTTCTATCAAAACTGAAGGGAATCATCTTCTCGATCATCTGCTCTGTGCTGTAAGTCTGCGTTTGATGTGGGTAATTCAGCCCAGAGAGCGAGCAGGGATCTATCGCCGGCCGGGGTCTGTGTACAAATCACCAACGGGACGGGACTGCTGAGGAACTGCCTTGAGCTGTTTTATTTTCCAGCATCAGTCTCATTACATGGCTATGACAATGGGAAGATGCTAGCAGCTCACATCCCAGGCAGCAGACAAAGAACTTAATGTTACAACTGTTTTTTGACCAATCACACAAAGCAAAAGCACATTGACAGTAGTTCTATCCAACCACTACAAGCACACGTACCTTTGGTTAAAACAATCCTTGCTTATTTTGAATACAATACCTGCTTGGAAGCCTTAAAACACAATGCACAGAGCTCCATTATTAAGCTTAGAACTTCCTAATATCTCCTAAGATAAACTTTTCTGTAACTTAGGGAGTTATTCTAGCCAAGCGTTAATACACAGACCATTGTTCTATTTGTCCTTACTTTTCTACTTTTTACATCATTTTTCTGCTGACCCATCTCATGGCTACTGCTTGGCTCTGATCACAGTTCCGCTGTCTCTGAGGACTGCCTTTTGCAGCTTTCCCAAAACCCTCTGATTTGATGGATTCCCACAGGCCCCACTCAGATGCTGGCACTGGCGTTGGTGTCTTGGTCTCACCAGATCAAGTGTGCAGTGAAAATGTTCTGTTCCCACACTGAGTTATGGGAATTCAACAAGTTGTTTTCTCATGTCAAAGCTCCTTATGAAATATGTTGAGATTCACATAGGATATTCTGACATCAGGTGAGTTAGCTGTTTACAGGATGAACTTCTGTGACTTAAAAACCTTGTAAAAGGGTATTTTTATGCTGAAACATAATCAGGTATGTTTAAGAAGTGCCCTTGGAAGTAAATCAAAAAAGAAATATAAACTACTGGTCTTTAAAAAAGTAATTTGTCTCCTTGAGTCCTTTGCCATGCACCAGTGCCCAGACAGGCAGGAGCTGCTGAGTTCCCTGCATTGGAAGCTCCCCTCTGGCCACAGTCTTTAAATCAAACTGCAGGACACCAACAGTTTGGTAAACCACTGGGAAGGAAGAAGTGAGTTCCAAAGCCATTACCAATACCTTGGGCTTTGAAAACTGTAGGCAGCTGTTTTATTAATGACAAATTCTATTTTCACATCATCCCTAGGGATTTTTTTTCCCTGGATTTTATAATTCTTTCTTTACAAATCTACCGATATAAAAACTAATATTTAAATTTGTGCAGTGTTTTAACAGAAGCTCAGATGATGACTTTAAGCTGCCATTTGATGTGTCAAACTGTGGCAAAATCACTGATTCAGGTAGGATTGGAATATTTGCCATGCACCTTCTTTAGATTTTTATATATTGTCAAGTTTTAATTTTCATGAGTAGTCTCACAGTTTCATATCTGTAACTGTTAAATACAGTTTCACTGTTACTTTTTTTAGAAATACATTGATCAAAATCTCTTCATGTTTCAGATACAATTTCACAGCAAGTGAAACTTTGCTCTGAAGTAGATGAAGAGGTCAGCTAAGTATCAACTCTGCACATCTGATTCCTTGGGGTCTTTTGAATTTGTTCCCAAACAGTGCCTAAAGCATTATTCAGTAGATATTTCAGGGCTAAAGGAAGTAGTCAAAAGGGAATAATGTTTTCTGTCTCCTGTTTAAAGCTGAATCCCTTAGAGGAGATATTTGTGATTTAGTGAACATGCCTGGAAACAAATCTTTAAAAATTAAGGTGATTGCAATGTTGTTGTTGTTTTTTTTTGTTTGAAGTGCCTGTGAAGTCTATGAGCTTTAATTAGAGTAAGATTTAAACACTTAAGTATCCTTGTGGAACTGCTTCTGAATATTCTGTTGAGGGGCAGAAGGGTTGAAGTCAGAGTATTCTTTGGAAAACTGAAGCAGATTATCCCAATTGCCTTGTCTGGCTGTATTTTATCTGTAAAACAATGAATTCAGTGGTTTCCTCAAGCACTGGATTCTTTTGACAGTGTCTTTGCCAGCAGATCTCTGCTTTAGCACAACTCAGTACAGCTCATTTTTTTTGCAATAGCCTCTGTACTTTGCAGCTACGAAACACTGTTTGCTACCACAAAATAAAACACATTTCTTGTGCTCTCCCTGCTGATTTTCATATCCCTGACAACTTTTTAGATTATTTTAATCCTAAGCTATTAAAGTACCGTCAGGACTGTAAAAAAACTGTGATGCAGCCAAAACAAGGATCGTTTTTGGGGGTTTTGTAAGTGAACCAAAGGGCCCTTGGGGCTCGTGTGTTGCTCCCCCTGCCTCGACCATTGGCCCAGCACTGCTTGTAGGACACTTTCAAGGTGTTCTAAGGGCACAAGGGTGGTGGTTTTCCTTCCTGCTCCGTGTGTGAGCAGAGAACTGCTGGGACACTTGGATATTTATAAATCCATGGGACCAGATGGGATCCATGCCAGGGTGATGAGGGAGCTGGCAGATGAGCTTGCCAAGCCTCTCTCCATCATTTATCAGGAGTCGTGGCTCACTGGTGAGGTTCCAGATGATTGGGCATAGGGCAGTGTGACACCCATTTACAAAAAAGGTAGGAAGGAGGATCCTGATAATTCCAGGCCAGTTAGCCTGGCCTCAGTATCAGGTGAGATAATGGAGCAGTTCACACTGAGTGCTATCACACAGCACTCACAGGATGGCCAGGCTATCAGAGCCAGCCAGCATGGGTTTACCAAGGGTAGGTAATGTCTGACCAACATGGGCTCCTTCTGTGAGCAGGTGACCGCCTAGTGCGTGCAGGAAAGGCTGTGGATGTTGTGTGTCTGGGCTCCAGCAAGGCCTTTGGCACTGTCTCCCACAGCACACTCCTGGAGAAGCTGCAGCCCATGGCTTGGGCAGGAGCACTCTGTGCTGGGCTCAGAACTGGCTGCATGGCCGGGCCAGAGAGTGCTGGTGAATGGTGCTGCATCCAGCTGGCAGCCAGGCACCAGTGCTGTCCCTCAGGGCTCTGTGCTGGGACCAGCTCTGTTCAATATTTTTATAGACAACGTGGATGAGGGCATCGAGTCCTTCATTAGTAAATTTGCAGAGGACACTAAGCTGGGAGCTTGTGTTGGTCTATTGGAAGGAAGGAGGGCTCTGCAGAGAGACTTAGATCAGTTGGATGGATGGGCAGAGTCCAGCAGCATGAAGTTTAATAAGTCCAAGTGCCGAGTTCCACATTTTGGCCACAAAAATCCCCTACAACATTCCAAGCTGGGGACAGTGTGGCTGGACAGTGCTCAGGCAGAAAGGGACCTGGGGGTGCTGGTGACAGCCGGTTGAACATGAGCCAGCAATGTGCCCTGGTGGCCAAGAAGGCCAATGGCATCCTGGCCTGGATCAGGAATGGTGTGGCCAGCAGGAGCAGGGAGGTCATTCTGCCCCTGTGCTCGGCACTGCTGAGGCTGCACCTTGAGTGCTGTGTCCAGTTCTGGGCCCTCAGTTTAGGGAGGACGTTGAGATGCTTGAGCACATCCAGAGGAGGGCAGCAAGGCTGGTGAGGGGTTTGGAACACAAGCTCTGTGAGGAACGTTTGAAGGAGCTGGGGCTGTTTAGCCTGGAGAAGAGGAGGCTTAGGGGTGACCTTATTGCTCTCTACAGCTTCCTGCAGGGAGGCTGTAGCCAGGTGGGGTCAGTCTCTTCCACCGGGCAGCACTGACAGAACCAGAGGACACAGTCTCAAGCTACATCAGGGAAGGGATAGGTTGGATATTAGGGAAAAAAATTTCACCAAAAGAATAATGAAGCACTGGAATGCTCTTCCCAGGTAGGTGGTAAAATCACCATCTCTGGATGTGTTTAAAAAAGACTGGACATGGCCCTTGGTGCTAGAGTTGAGGTGTTAGGGCACAGGTTGGACTCGATGATCTGAGAGGTCTCTTCCAACCTCATTATTCTGTGATTCTGTATTCTGAGATTTCTGTGTGTGCTCATGGCAATATCACAGGTACTCTTGGGCAAAGTCTCTGAAGCTGCTTTTACTTAACTCAGAAGTGTCTGCCAGAAGGAGAGGACAAAAATGGTGTGAAGAACCTGCTAGAAGGAATTTTGGCTTCACCAATCATTCTGGCAAAACTTTTATTGATTTTGGTGGACTGCAGTTGTCCATGTCTTTAAGCTCATCTATTTGGTGATGTCTGAAGGGGGTTTGGGATATTTCATTGTAGTTGTTTCTCCCATGTGCTCTGTAATGCCTTTTGATACATACATAAAGGATGCACAAAGATTTAAACTTTGGCTCCTGATCATATATAAACTTATATCAACATCTGTAGAAAAATATTACTCTTGTGATGTTTTTAAGAGTTAAGTACATTATCTACTACAGCATTAATTAGATATTATATACTATTAATTAGATAGTATTTGAGATTAAATTGTGGAACCTGTTTTAATAGAATCCAGAAACAATGAATGAATTGTTCTCAAAACTCTACAAAGAGGCTGAGAAGATCAAGCAGTGGAAACTGACTCTGGAATCAGAACTAAACCAGAAAGAAAGAAAACTCCAAGAGCATAGAAAGATTATTGAAGCACAGAATAAAGCCATTCAAGAACTGCAGGCCAGTATTGTATGGTGTACATTAAATAAATGAAGTTAAGTGCTTCCTGATTCAGTCTGACACTATTATTGATACAATTAAATATAAAAGACTGTTGCAGTTTAGTTTGTGCCTTGAGAAAATGATTATTTTGAGAAGTTGCAGGCACCTATCCTGTGTGAGGGTGTGTATGGAGAATATACCTGCAAGTGTCTAATTTGCTGGTAAATTATTGTTCATTAATTATTGCATCTTTCATGCAAAAGATGACTCAGCATGTAATACCAGATAAAACAGACTTCTGTCTACTGATGCCCAAAGTTACTTTTTCATGAGGGATTTGAGAAGTCAAAGTGCATTTCTAATAGATTTTTCAATAACAGTGTCTTTTTGCATCTGTTCCCTATGAAATTAGTTTGAAAATGAAAAACTCCATTTGAAACTGGAAGATGAGATATGTGAAAATAAAGATCTCTTGAAAGAGTAAGTAATAGAACCAAGTATATATTTTTGTGGTGGGAATAATCCGTTTTCACGTGGGCAGTTTTATGTAGCTGTTAAATTTTGAAGGTCATTTCCATTGTTACTCCTTAGGTGCACAAAGTACTGTGCACTCCTGTGCAAACATGATATTTTTCCCTCCTTTAGAGCTGCTGCTTCGAGGCATCTGTGTAATCTGCTCAAGGAAACCTGCACTCGCTTCACAGAGAAGACCAGCAAATGTAAATGCTTTTTTAGTTTTTATTTATCAGAGTAAATGTACTTCTAGCTTGCTCTAAATTCACAAGCAGAAGAAAGAAGAAGAAATTTCTCGTGCTGTTCAGATAATTCTCCAGTTGAGATCGACTGGATGTGGCTCTCAGAATGAGAAGTGAATTTTAAGTGGCTCACAAAATTGGAAGTGAAGCCCCAGGTCTAACAGACTTTTGGTTTGTAATGCTGAATCCAGAGGGCTTTTGAAGCCAGTGAAATTGTTTGCTGCAAGGTTGCCAGCCTGGGGGCTCTTTGGGTGCCCAAACAGTGATCCAGGTTTGGGGCAGTGCCCACAGCCCTGACTGGCACTGGCAGCCACTGCAGAGCAGGGCAGGGCTCCTCAGGGCTGCTCAGCCCATTGGAGGTTTGCAGTCCCATCCACACACTGGGAATATATTAAGGCATAAGAAGTGACACTTCATGCCTGTTTTTAGGCAGTAGAATCTGCTCTAAATTCCCAGCACTCTGTAACAAATTTCCAGAGCTGACATTTCCTGTTTTCAGTCATCACACATTTATGGGGAAAAAAGGTCTTAACCCCAAGGTATAATGAGTAACTGGAATTCTTCTCATGAAACTGAACAAGCCAAGAGAGTTGCATAACTTAATGAAGTTTAAATTCTTGAGGTTTTAAAATATGTTCTAGATTGGGAATTTTACTTTATATGCTATTTAGAATTGTTATTATAATCATTAGAATTTTACTAACTTGATCATGGATACTTAAGAAGTGTCTATTTCTTTTTAGCCTTAATTCTAGAAACACTTGCATATAGATGTACTGTTCTTTTTTGATAGCTGTTTCTTTTACTGTTCTCTTTAAATTGTTTTCTTAGGAAAAAATAGTATCAATTAAAAAAGTGAAAGGAAAGAAGGAAAATATGGGCATGGAGTGTTGCTGCAATTGTATAATGACAGCTCTGTGGTTATAGGTATCTGCTGACAGGAAGAAATTCAGTGCTATGTAGTGAACCCCAAGGATACAGGAAAAGCTCCTTGGAGAATTGAATGCTGAGTCATTCCTGAGCGGGCGTTGTCCTGTTCCTCTGACCCGACCGTGTTGAGGCCCTGTCCTTTAATCAGTTAAGACAATACTATTGTAACTCTTTAGCTATTGGTCAGTTAAGGAATATGCTTAAACCTGCGGCTATTGGCTGGTTTTGGATCCATGCCAAGGCTATAAAAATAGCCCTCTGTACCCCCTCTGTGGAGAAGAAGAAGCGCTGTAACCCTTCGCGGACCTCCCGAATAAACTTCACTGCGGAATTTCGGCGTATTCTCTTCCCCTCTCTCTCCCGTCTGCTTGCCACTGCCCCGGGCGATTCCTCCTAGCAGCTGAGCTGAACTCACGAAAGAGCTGAAATCACTAAGGCTGAATATCACTGGCTTGCTAGGAAGGAGCTCGGCGGCTTGGCCCTTGCTTAACTCAGCTATTGGGTCTCTGCTAAAGACTTGATTTACTGAGCTAGCTGGGCATATATATAATAATAATCGGGCTTACCTAGAGAGGCTCGTATTATTATTATATAGTGGCGCAACGACGTTCGTCCACGGATCCCTTCGGAGAAGATTCCTAGTTGAGCATCGAAACCCCCCGGGGCTTCAGTTAATTGCCTGTCGAACGCCGCTTCGCTGGGAAAAGGGACTTTTTCGTTCTAGAGGGAGACTTCTTTTCCAGCGGTCAGATTCGAACCTCACTTCTAACACCTGAACATAGATTATTCGAGGAGAACTGACTAGCAGACGCCTTCCACAGAACTCACCCCAAAGGATTGGTATGTATAAACTAACAATTGCGCGCGACCTTTCGGGGTTCTGATTTTTTTTGAGTTTTTTTCTTTTTTTTTTCTGTTTTTTTTCTGTTGGAAGGAATATGGGTGCCTCTTTACGCACCCCAAAGCTTTCTGATATCGAGAGAGAGATTTATTTAACCATTGTAGAAATTCTATCTACTAACAACTTTTCCTTTTCTTCTGGTAAACTTTCAAAAAGCAGTCTTAAAAGATTTATTTTATGGATTACCTCGCATTTTCCTGAAACTAATAAGAACACTGTTACTGACGATTCCTTTTGGGACAAAATTGGCAACACTCTCTATATAACTCAAACTAGACAAGATTTCTCTGTAACTAATTTCTTGCCTTTATTTCATTTTATAACTAAAAGTGTTCAGAATTTTAACTCGAAAAAGCTTTTGCAAACGTGTTCAATCAGTGGCCTTTCGAATGCAAATGGCTTGAGTGATAAGACTCTGCTAATCAGCCCGGCTACCACTGTGCCCGCGGGCTCTGAGATAACACTCTCTTCTTCTACCGCGGGTCCTGGGGGGCCCGACCCCCACAGCCGTTTCTTATCTAACTCGCCACACATCCTGCCTACCCCTGGCCGGGTCTCTCGTCCATGCCAGGTTCCGGCGGTCGGGTTCCCGTCCTCAGCCAATCCCCCCCCCGCCGCGCCCCACCCCGCCCCCTCCCCCGCTCTCCCTCCGGTCTCGTTTCCGCCGTCCCCCCCCGACTTCCCCCCCACCGCCGCCGCTCCGTGTTCGCTCCTCCCCGCGCCGCCCCTACCCGGGACCTGCCCCGCCTCCGTCCCCCTCCCCTTTCCCGCGGTTCCCTCCGCCTCTACACCCCCCCCTCATCCTGCCGCGCTGGCACCCACCCCCACCTCTCCTGCCGTCCCGCCCCCCGCCTCTTTCGCCAGCTCTGTCCCCCCCGCCCCCTGTCCTCAGCCTTTCCCGGGACAGGAGAATTTTACTAGCGCCGTCCAAACACCTATCAATCCTGTAACATGCGGCATTTCAATCCGGCAACGCGGAGTGCGTGCTCCCTGACTCCCTATCCCGCACCCCCACCCTGTTCAGCCCCCTGTCCCCCCCTCCGCGCCTCCTCAACACCCCTCCCTCCCCCCCCCAGCGGAATTTCAGAAACCCCCAAGCTATGAAAACCCTCGACCGTTCCTGTGCTTGCTGTGCTTCTACCCTGGTGCCAATAGCGCCACCCTCTGACCAGCCTGTGAAACCCTTGAAAAACGTTGCTAAGCGAATAAAACGCAAATCCAAATTAATAATACAGTCCTCCTCAGAGGCCTCCTCCAGTGAATCAGATTCTGAAACGATTCATTCAGACCCATGGGCTTTCATTAAAATGGAGGTCGTCAAGGCTGGTGATTGGGATCTTGCACAGAAAATTAATGCATTTCCAGTCGAGTACATACAAGGACGGAACGGTGGAGCAGCCACCACTAAAGGTGGACAGCAATTTCGAATAAGGAATTAGTGCAATTAAGAAATATAGCCAAAGACCATGGCAGAAGTGCACATATCTTTAGAAATTTTCTAGAAGCTATGTTCTCTGCATATGTTTTACTTCCACATGATGTAAAAAATATTGCAAATTGCCTCCTATCCCCAGCAGAATATATGCTATGGGAAAGGAATTGGAAAAACATTTGAAAATATTATCAGATTCCTATGCTGCAGATGCTAATAAGACGAACTTTTCAGTGGATCAGCTTGCAGGTGAAGGTGCATTACAACAACCTGCAAATCAATTAGAAACTTTAACAAAAGACGCATTACAAGATGTTGCAACTGCAGCAAAAACCTCTCTGCTTCTCATGCATGATGAGTCACTGCCAACAATGCATTTTTCTACTATTAAACAAGGGTTAGATGAAAGTTTTATTAAATTTGTAGACAGAATTAAAGATGCTTTGGAGAAACAGATTGAAAGTGCAGAGGCAAGGAAGGAACTCTTATGTAAGCTTGCTTTAAGTAATTCAAATGAAAGGTGCAAAGCCATTTTGAGGTCCCTACCCGTGGATACAAACCCTACTATAGAGCAAATGCTAGAATGCTGTACGCGTCACATGTCCACTGAAAACACAGTGGCTCAAGCCGTCGCTAAGGGTATTGCTGAAGGAGTTTCTGGGGCTTATGCAGTAATGACTTCTAAAGACCAAGCCAAGTGCCATCACTGTGGCGGACTTGGACATTACATCAAGGACTGTCCTGAGAGGTCACCCCCCCGATACCACCGCTACCCTCATCAGAGACCCCAGATCCAGCAACGCCTCCAGCAGCGTCCGGGAAACGCCTTGCGGAGCCCGGTCCAGGGGCCCCGGGCGATGACAACAAATCAAAGGCCATTCAGACCCAACCACGCTTCAGCCCAAGGCGTTCCAGACCACAAGAAGAGGATTCAACCCACGGGACAACCCAGATGGGAACCCGCCGTCAACTGGTAACCGCTTTGTCCATTGAGTTTACTAATGATAATGTCCACAGAATTCCCACTGGTAAATATGGACCTAAAGGTGATCCCTCAGACATTTTAATTGCAGGGGACTCTCTTAATTGCCCAAAGGAAATATTTGTTGTTCCAGAAGTGCTTACGGTGATGCCAGGACAAGAAATCCTCATCCAGGTATATTGTATGGACTTACCATTTTTTCTTTCAAAGGGTACCCCAATAGCACAAGCTTTCTTGCTTCCAAAGAATCACAGGGAACAGATACCTCTCAACCCTACAGCCATGTGGGTACAAGTCGTGGGAACATCCAAGCCTTTCATCGAGTGCGGCCTCACCTGCAAAGGAGAGTTGACCCACCTGCCAGAGATGCTGGACACCGGTGCTGACGTGACCATCATCGCTCGCTCAGATTGGCCTAAGCGCTGGGAGCTACAACCTGTTGCAGGTATGATTTCTGGGATTGGTGGAAATACAGTATCCATGAGGAGCAAGCACAACATCCTTGTTGAAGGTCCTGAAGGTCAGATGGCAACCATCCGCCCATTTGTGGTAAGGGCCCCCATCACCCTTTGGGGCAGAGACGTTTTATCCCAGTGGGGAGCCACCTTAAGTATTCCCACTCAGGATTTTTCAGTGGGGCCACTGAGTTAGGGGCGCTTCCTGAAACACCTCGACTCATCTGGAAAAGTGACAAGCCTATACATGTCCAACAGTGGCCCCTTTCTAAAATTAAGTTGCGCGCCCTAAACGCTCTTGTGGAAGAACAGCTAGCTAAAGGTCACATCGTTGAGTCCGACAGCCCTTGGAATTCTCCTGTCTTCGTCCTACCAAAACCTGGGACAAACAGATGGAGGCTTCTCCACGACCTTCACAGAATCAACGAGGTCATCGAGGACACGGGCTCTCTCCAGCCTGGTTTGCCCTCCCCATCGATGTTGCCTAGAGACTGGGAACTTGTTGTCATAGACATTAAGGACTGTTTCTTCAGCATTCCTCTACATCCAGATGATGCTCCTCGGTTTGCCTTCTCCGTTCCTTCGCTCAACAACGAGGCCCCGCTCAAAAGATACCATTGGACCGTTCTTCCTCAGGGACTTAAAACGTCGCCAGTATCTGCCAGTGGTATGTGGCTCACATCTTGTCTCCCATTCGGAAATTATTTCCAGATTCCATAATCTACCATTATATGGATGATATCCTGGTGTGTGCTTCAGACAAAACTCATTTGGACAACACAGTTAAAAAGACTATTGAAGCCATAGAAAAGGCAGGGATGGAGATTCGTGAGGACAAAATCCAGTACATCAAGCCATGGACTTACCTTGGAGTACAGATCCGGGAAAGGACCATCGTACCCCAGCAGATCATCATACTTGATGACCCAAAAACCTTGAGAGACTTACACAGCCTGTGTGGATCCATCAACTGGGTACGTCCACTGCTAGGAATTACAACAGAGGACCTTGCTCCCTTGTTCAACCTTCTTAGGGGACCTAAGGAATTGGACTCTCCCTGCACTCTCACAGAAGAAGCCAGAGGTGCCATTGTCAAAGTCCAGGAAGCTCTGTCTTCACGCAAAGCTCATCGCTTCGACCCCAGCCTGCCTTTCCAGTTCATCATTCTGGGAAAAGCACCTCGATTCCACGGACTGATTTTTCAATGGGACCCTCAGCTTCGAGATCCTCTGCTGATACTAGAATGGATTTTTACAAGTAACCAGCCCACAAAGACACTTACCACCTACCAGGAGATCATAGCACACCTAATAAAAAAGGCTAGGACTCGCCTTCGCTCTCTTTCAGGTTGTGACTTTGAATGCATATACTTGCCAATAACTCTTACTGATTTTGAGGATCTGATCCAAACTAATGAGAGTCTTCAATTTGCCTTAGACAGCTACACTGGTCGAACCACAGCTGCAATCCCAAAGCACAAACTTTTTAACTCTAAGGAAACCTTCCATTTGATTCCAAAACGAATCCAAAGCGTAAAACCTCTTAAAGCTCTAACCCTCTTTACTGATGGCTCAGGGTCCTCCCACAAGTCAGTGATTACATGGAGAGACCCCCAAACTCAAAATTGGGAATCTGACATACAAATTGTACAGGGCTCACCACAGATTGCAGAATTAGCAGCTGTAGTCAGAGCTTTTGAAAGATTTAAAAATGAACCCTTTAATCTGGTCACAGATTCAGCTTATGTTGCTGGTATAGCTATGAGAGCAGAACACGCTCTTCTCAAAGAGGTTTCTAACCCAAAGTTGTACCAACTGCTCTCTAAATTGGTACGCCTAATCTCCCACAGAAAGCAGCCTTACCATATAATGCATGTGAGGTCCCACACGGACCTTCAAGGTATTATTGCAGAAGGCAACAGGAAAGCAGATGCTTTTAGCAATGGTTGTAGAAACTGCTAATATTCCTGACATCTTTGCCCAGGCAAAGCTGTCTCATGCGTTTTCATCAAAATGTGCCTGCCCTTAGGAGAATGTTCAAACTCTCAAAGGATCAGGCAAAGGCTATTAATGCTACATGTCCAAACTGTCAGACCTATCAGATACCATCTATGGGAATGGGAGTCAATCCCAGAGGTCTGAACAGCTGCCAGCTGTGGCAGACAGATGTAACTCACTTTGCACCGTTTGGAAGATCAAAATACGTGCATGTATCGGTTGACACATTCTCAGGAGCTGTGTTTGCATCATCACATGCAGGAGAAAATGCACTGCATACAATAAAACACTTTCTACTCGCTTTTACCACCCTGGGAGTACCAAAGGAAATCAAAACAGATAACGGACCAGCCTACACTTCCCGTAAGTTAAAGGAGTTCTTCAATGCATGGGGCATAGCACACAAGACTGGCATACCTGTAAACCCCACAGGACAATCCATCGTGGAAAGGACACATCAAACCCTCAAAAGAGTCCTCAATCAGCAGAACAGAGACACGAAATTCACATCTCCAGTGGAAAGACTTTGTAAGGCTCTCTATGTCATCAATTTTTTGAACTGTTCAGTTTCAGAGCCTGATCCACCAATACTTCGCCACTTTGCAAATTCCACCCAAGCAAAGCTTACTGAGAAACCACCAGTGCTCGTGAAGGATCCTGAATCACATCAACTTTCTGGGCCTTATCAGCTGATTACTTGGGGTAGAGGACATGCGTGTGTGCTACTGCCATCCGGTCCAAGGTGGTACCCAGGAAAAAATGTAAAACCATACTTAGAATCTACGAATACCGCTCCTGCAGATGAAGACAAGAACTCTCCTGAGGCAAACACAAGACCACCTCAGAACCAAACCAGCTCAGCCTGGAGAAGAAGACGTCGCCGAACTCCCTCTAACACCAGCACAGACCGCCCCATCACAAGACAGCAGACAACACTGAGGACAACATAATGTCCTGCTGCATCAAGCCATAGATAGCCTTAACACGAAAGTGTTTTTTGAATTATGTGTTGTTACTCTGGTTTTTGCATTTTAAATACCCTATTGTTCCTTTTCTCTAACTTTTAAAAAACCCCTCCTGCTTTCTACCCACTCTCTCTCCCTTAGCATAACTTAGAAATTAAAAGAAAAAGGGGGGAGGACAGGAACAGGAAAAGATCTAGGCAAAACCCTCTCATCATAAAGCTAACAATTCTGTTTATATTCCCTATCAGAAGCCCTATTCCTGCCCAAAGATGAAAAATATCTCCGTTGGTGCTGTCCTCACTGCAGCCTGGATGCTCGTCACTGCACCGCATGTCTCCGGCTGGATCAGCCCTCAGCCCAGTCATAATGTCTGGGTAACCTTAGCAAAAACGCTAAAACAGGACAACCTGTGCTTGTCCATGGGAAGCATTGATAACCCACTTTCCACATGTCTAGTAGGAATTCCCTTTGTTGCAGATGATTGGCCTTTCTATAACTCAGAGGTTCTCCGCACCACAGGTAAGACACCCAATGTGGTTGATACTTGGGACGAGTGGACAAAAATTCTGCCAGATGATAATCAGGAGCCCCAAGAATTGGATCTATTGGGGTCCTCCATGGCCACATATTGCGTCAAATTTTACTTTAGACGTCCAAAAATAGTAATTGGCCAGGAATTGACCAGAACAAAAACACATATCGAAAAGATGTATCACCAATTAACAAAGCCTATAACCCTCATGATTGGTGCAATTACACGGCTCGTGTGATCTCTGTGTCCTCGCTCCATCCCAAAGTACTACCCAAGGGAATGTTTCTCATCTGTGGTGACAGGGTTTGGGCAGGGATCCCCTCCCGACTCCAGGGAGGTCCCTGTACCCTTGGAAAACTTTCCACCCTTACTCCAAACATCACCCTGTTACATAATTGGAAAAAGGAAAGCGAATCAAAACGCCAAAAAAGGTCCTACACTGAATTTGATGAAAATTGTGACCCTAAATTGTATGATTGGAACAAAACGAAAAAGATTGCGGTCTCCTTGTTTTTACCATGGGTAGCTGCAGCTAAAGCCCTCAGTGAAATCAGTCACCTTGGGTGCTGGCTCAGTAAACAAGCTAATGCTACATCTGCAGCCCTGAGTGATCTCTTAAAGGATGAAGAAACTACAAGACAGGCTTCACTCCAGAATCGAGCAGCAATCGACTTCCTGCTGCTTGCCCACGGACACGGCTGTGAGGACTTCGAAGGAATGTGCTGCTTCAACCTCTCTTCACGATCGGAATCCATCCATGCGAACATCCAGAAACTGAAAGATCTCGTGAAGGACTTGAAAGTAGAAACTATTCCAGACTGGGTTAATGAACTTTTTGGGCATTGGGGATTAACAGGATGGGCTGCTTCCTTGGTTAAGGGAATTTTGCTGATTCTCCTTGTAGTTGTGATTGTGTTGGCTATGTTCTCGTGCCTTGTTCACTGTTTTAAAAGAACTATAGGGAATGCCTTTTTAGTAAAAACAGAAAGGGGAGTTGTAGTGAACCCCAAGGATACAGGAAAAGCTCCTTGGAGAATTGAATGCTGAGTCATTCCTGAGCGGGCGTTGTCCTGTTCCTCTGACCCGACCGTGTTGAGGCCCTGTCCTTTAATCAGTTAAGACAATACTATTGTAACTCTTTAGCTATTGGTCAGTTAAGGAATATGCTTAAACCTGCGGCTATTGGCTGGTTTTGGATCCATGCCAAGGCTATAAAAATAGCCCTCTGTACCCCCTCTGTGGAGAAGAAGAAGCGCTGTAACCCTTCGCGGACCTCCCGAATAAACTTCACTGCGGAATTTCGGCGTATTCTCTTCCCCTCTCTCTCCCGTCTGCTTGCCACTGCCCCGGGCGATTCCTCCTAGCAGCTGAGCTGAACTCACGAAAGAGCTGAAATCACTAAGGCTGAATATCACTGGCTTGCTAGGAAGGAGCTCGGCGGCTTGGCCCTTGCTTAACTCAGCTATTGGGTCTCTGCTAAAGACTTGATCTACTGAGCTAGCTGGGCATATATATAATAATAATCGGGCTTACCTAGAGAGGCTCGTATTATTATTATAGTGCTAAACCCCAGATTACAGTTTATAAATACTAACAGTTTGGATACATTATTATTCAACAGCATTAATACTATAATAATTAATATGGTCACATAAACTGATCCAGAATTACACTTGTCACAGAAAAAACATATCTTAGGAAGGAAATGTAAAAGCTGAGCTTGCTTAATGTTTCAATGAAATACACATTTTCCCTGGATTCTATAACTTTTGGCACCATGTTTCATAATGACTTATTTAATAAGAATGGAGCTGAGAATTCCTTTTTAAATTCATTATGTTGATTAAGTATTATGACTTGGGTAGCTGGCATCTTGTTCAAAAGAAAAACTTTCTCATATGTTCTTGCTTTGATAGATGAACAGGAAAAGGAAAATACAATACAATTGTATGAGGAACTTCAGAGCAACATAGAAGTAAGTGACCAAGCTTGATGAAAGGAATGTGAGTAATGTGAGCTGAGCTGAGTTCCGTGTTTATGTTGGGATACTGTTTGTATCCATCATGTGTGTAGCATGTCATGTGTGATGCAGGAAGTTGGGTTTCCAATCCCTTTTCAAGAATTATTTTTGTGTTATATAAAACACATTCAGTGGAGAACGTGCAGCAGTGTGTGGGATGTAGATCCCTGTGATCTGTGTGATGGGTGCTTAGTGCTGGGTCACTGCCACAACTTCTGTCTTTGTTTTGGGCTCTGTTTCACCCACCTGCTGGTTCCTCAGAATGGCTGAGGTGGGCAGCAGCCCCTGGCAAACTTCCAGGGTTTCCATAATGAACTTCAAATATTAAATTTTGTTTTTAGAGAATGACAGTGGCATTTGAAGAGCTTCGTGTGCAAGCAGAGAACGACAGATTGGAAATGAGTTTCAAATGTGAGAATTGTGTTTATTGTGTTTATGCAGCTGGCTCAGTTTTGTACTTCATAGCTTGTATTACACATGCAGTGTCAGGGCAGAGAGATGTGAGGTGCTGGAATGGTGAGCAGGTCACACTGAGACACTGGGACCCTTCTTTTATTCCTGCTGCCTTTGTTCACTGCCTGGCCCCTTCTATTGCTGTTCCACTGGGCCAAATCTGGAACTTTATTTTTCAAACAGTCACTCAAAATTGAAGTTTTGTCTGTGAAGTACAGTCTAGAGATCAATACTTATTTCCCATCGTTTGTTTATTTAAATGATAATGCACAAGGGTATAGCTACAGAAACTTTAGCTGAATGCTCTCTATGTGTATAGCCTGGTATGTTCCTGTTACATTTTCACATGCTCTTTTCTGTTTGTATTTTGATTATAAAATCAAACATTGCCTCAACAATTACTCTTGGGAAACAAATGGTACAGCTGTACAATTCCAAGCAATCTTAAACTGGAAGTTGTATTGAACTTGGAGTATATTTCAGCTAGAATGTTAACTATGGACGTTACTGTATCTCCAAAGTAAAAGAAGAAGCAGAAAACATGGACAAGTTTGAAAAATAATGCAAACTGGAAGTCAGTCAAAAGGAAAAGCAGGTTTGCTCATTTTACCATCTAATATGTAGAGCTTTATTTGGGACTAAAGGGGCAATGCAAGAGCCAAGAAGTGTTTCTGGGTATTAGTAAAAAAGACAAAATAAAACTGAAGCTGCATTTAAGTCAAATTCTGCTGAGTTTATTGATGTTTCAGTGCCTTTAATCTACTGGAATTTATGGTTTGATTTTGAATTGGAAAACTTTTTTGTTTAGAGTAATGTGAGTTGATCAATATTTGGCTAAGATTATATCTAGACAAATATTATCTATCTATCCGTCTATCCATCCATCCATCCATCATCCATCCATCTATCTATCTATCTGTCTAATCTAACTTGAATGACAGCAAAATGTCTGCTTATCATACCTGGGTACAAATGAAAATTAATATCTGTCCCTTTTTCAGACTTCATGGTGATATTTCTTGCATTTTTCTAGATTTCAGCTCTTACCATACAGAGAGATGAACAAGATGATGTCATAAAAGACATCAAGGCTCAGCTGCAGATGTCACAAAATGAGATTGCTGACTTAATGGAAGCAAAATGTAAGAGTTCTGCCTGCTGTGTTTAAATGTAATTGTTTCTAGAATTTAAATTTAATTGTTTATGATTGTTTATTTATTATGTGTAATTGTTTATAGAAGCACAGGAAACAGGGCCATGATAATTTTATTCTGTTGCTGGTTGGCAACAGAATTTTGGGGCCTTGAAGGCCTTATTTTTGTTTGGAACAGGAGCTGCTCATGTGGGAGCAGGACTGGCAGGGCAGTTTTTAGGGTGAGTCAAGCAGTGAGAGCTTTTGAAAATTGCAAGGGGAAAATATGTTGCTTCAGTTTTGCAAATTTACAGTCAGGCAGATGTCACTGAGGAAACTTACTTTTCAGAACTTGATTTTCAATTATTTTAAGCCATCTATATTCAAATTTTATTTATTATTTTATAGTATACAATTGTCAGTACCATTAGTCTTTGTTAAATTCTTTAAATGTATGCAATTTTCCATTTTTATCAGCATTTTTTAGTAAATATCATATTTTAAAAAATATTAACATCTTTTTTGTTTAGTACAAAATGAAGAAATGTTAAAGGAATCCCAGGTCAGTAAAGAACATTTGAGGGCAGAGCTGGAAGAGGCTAAAATTTCATTGCAAAAGGCAGAGGTACCCCTTGCTTATAGTTTTACAGTAGAAATAGACTAGATGAGTGTTTGCATAAATAATTATGGATACTTTAGACATGAAACAGCTGTAGCTGCTTGTTGCAAAACATGTTTAGAAATGATATCCTGTTTTGAAGGTTACTCAAAAGAACTTGGAAACTGAATTCCAGACTACAGTGAAAACATTAATTCAGGTTACTGGAGAAAAGGAAGAGCAGGAGGAAGAATGTAAAAAAATGAAAGCTTTGCTTGCAGCCCTGGCAGAGGAGTTTGAGACTTCTGTTGCCAATTTGAAAAGCTTGCTGCAAGAAGAGCAAAATAGGTAAATGAATGAGTTTCTATTCCAAGAGTGATCTTACAGGTTGCAGTCTATGACAAAATCAAGAACAATTGGAAATGAAGCTGAAATTTGGAGGTTTTTTTCACACAGTAGTCTAAAGGCAGAGAATGTAATTTTTTTGTTTGTGATAGTTGATACTGTATAAAAAGTAAATTTTTGCTCCCTCCAACTTTCATAATTCTGTTTTTAAGAAATACAGATTTCTGTGAGTATATATTACTTTTATGTCTACTGTTCTGAGGTTGCAAAAGTGAAATTTGATATGTGTTGCAGGCAGATATATCATCTGCCTGTTGAAAGGTAAATGTTCTTAAAGTGCTTGTGGTAAGACTTTCTCTTACAATCCTTTTAAGTTTCAAATGCAGTGCTTTGTGCTCTACATTTGGAATTTTTAATTTACTATTGTCTCACATTGTCCTAATTCAATTTGTCCAAATTATTATTACTCCAATTGTATTACTATTTTTTATAACCATTTTATTACAATTAAACTTTTAAAACTTTAAAAACAAGTGATTGGAGGTTTTCACAATGTCTAAGCTTAATTACCAACAGAAATAAAAACTGTATCTTTATAACAAAGATATTTTAACCCCACCCATGTAGAATCCCTGTTAATATTTGCACAAAGCCAATATTGCAATATGGATCTATAGCAGGGCCAAGGGCCGGGCGCCCCTCGGCGGCTCCGGCCCGGCAGAATTTTGGGGGTCCCGGTGTTGGTGCCGGCAGAGCCCCGGCGCTGGGCCGGGGGTGCGTGGGGCCCTCCCTGGGGGGGCTGGGCTGCCCGGGGCAGGCGCTGCATCGTCAGCCCGGAGCCACGGGGGGATCGCCCGGGACCGGCGGGCTGGGGGCTGCGGGAGCGGAGAGGGCGGCACCGGAGCTGGGGGAGCCTCTGCAGCCTGCGGGGTCGGACACCCCGATAAGGGGGACCCCGGGAGCCCGGAACGGGGAGCCCGGATAGGGGAACCCCGGCAGCCTGGAGATGGTGGGACCATGGACAAGGGAGACCCCTGGGTACCCCGGGGCCTGAAATGGGGACCACGCACAGGGGGCACCCCATGGGCCAGAGGAGCAGGGGGTCCCTGTGCAGGATAAGGGGAGCAGGGGGGTCCCAGTGCCGGCAGGGGAGGTTCTGGGTCCCAGGGCCGGGGGTCCCACTCCCCCCTGGCCCCCAGGAGCGCCCCCAACCCCAGCGCTGGAGCCATCGCGCTGCTCCCACTCACTCCCAGTGTGATCCCGGGATGATCCCAGTAGAACTCAGTCCCGCAGGAGCTGCTCCCAGGATGATCCCAGTACAGCCCAGTCACTCCCACTCCTGGCACCCCCCCACCCCTCGCTCCGTTCCCACCTGTCCCGGCTCCATGCCCGCCCCTCCCGCAGGCTGCGAGGGCTCCGGGAACGGGGGAGAAGGAGGAGGGAGGGAGGAAGAGGCGGAGCAGCAGCAGGAAGCGGCGGCCGGAGAGCGGAGGATGAATCGCGGGGCTCCGGGACTGCCTGAACTCGCAGCACCCCGGGAACATCGCCCCCCATCCCACAGGTGCCCGGGATGGGGAACTCACCCGAAATCTGCCGGGGGGTGCCTGGGTTTGGGGTTTTTGGGGGGGATGTTTGGAGCTGGCCGGGCTCCAAGCCGAGCCGCAGATGGCCCTCGGGGGCACATCGGGGGTCCCCGGGAGGAGTTTTTGGGGGGTCCCGGTGCGGGTGGCGGCAGAGCCCCGGCGGGGCGGGGGATGCAGGTCCCCCACGCGGTGGGGTTGGGCTGCCCGGCCGGGCCCTCCGAGCTCTGCCGGGGCCACGTGGGGACCCAGCGGGGGCAGGCGGGGCGGGGGACAGCGGTTCTGGGGAGCCCAGGGCGCCGCAGCTTTCCCAGTGGGAGCCCAGAGAGGGGAGAGCCCCAGGAGGGCAAAGCGGGGACCCGAGAGGGGGGGGGACCCCTGGGATTGCCGGGACCCCGGCAATGGGGGGTGCTGGGGCTGGAGGGGCGGGATGGCCGGGAAAGGGGCTCGGGGCTGCCGGGGCCGGGAGCGGCTACTCCCAGTATGAGACCAGTCAGTCCCAGTCATTCCTTATGCTGATGCAATTTACTCCCAGCAAGGTCCCAGTTGCTCCCAGTTCCTGCCACTTTCACCCAGTGTATTCCCAGTTCTCCCAGTTGTCCCTAGCATAGTCCAATTAAAATAGACCCAGTCTGGTCCCAGTCACCAGCCATATGGCCTCAGACACTCCCAGTACATCCCAGTTGGTCTGAACATTCTTGTAGTCATTCCCAGGCACTCCCAGTTACCACAGCATTGTTCACTTGACCCCAGTTTTATCCCAGTTGCTCCCAGTTCCTTTAATTATGTCCCCAGTTGGCTCCCAGCATGGGCCTGGTAGCTCCCAGTAACCCCCAGTCAGGGTCCACTCACACCCACTCTAATCCCAGTATGATTGTAGCCACTCCCAGTATAATCCCAGTCACTCCCAGTCTAATGCCAGTGCCCCAGTGTGATCCCAGTTGCTCCCTGTCAATGCCAGCATGACCCCAGTAGCCTCCAGTATATCCCAGTGTCTCCCTGTATCTCCCAGTTTCTCCCCACCACCCCCAGCATGCTCCAGTCACTCCCACCTTCTCCTAGTTGCTCACAGCCAATCCCTTTCAATCCCAGTGTGAATCCAGTCACCCTCAGTGTAATCCCAGTCTAACCCAGCATGGACCCAGCTGCTCTCACTGTGATCCCAGTATGATCCCGGTTGCCCCTTGAATAGTCCCAGTCCCTCTCAGCAGGGTCCCAGTTGCCTCCAGTGTTGATTCAGTTGCCCTCAGCGTGGTCCCAGTTCTTCCCAGCATAATCTCAGTTGTTCCCAGTGTGTTCCAGTCATGCCAGTATGGTTACAGACACATCCAGTATATCCCAGTTTTCCCCAGCATGTATCCAGTCCTTCCCAGTTCCTCCAGTTTGCTTGCAGCATGATCCCAGTTTCTCTCAGTTGCTCCCCGTAGCCCAAAGTGTGATCCCAGTCACTGCCTTTCAACCCCAGTATGATCCCAGTAAGCTCCAGCTTCATCCCAGTCACATGCCAGCCCTCCCAGTGTGGTCCCAGTATAATCCCAGTTGCTTCCAATCTCTCCCAGTATGGTCCCAGCTGCCTCCAGCATGGTTCCAGTTGCTTCCCAGATCAACCCAATCACTCCCAGTATGATGCCATTTGCTCCCAGCATGCTCCCAGTTGCTCCCAGTCAGGCCCAGCATGGGGGATGATGTGCAGGGTGTGTTCCCAGTCGCTCTCAGATCCTCCCAGTATTAGTCCAGTCCCTCCCAGTATAATTCAAAGATGAGCCCAGTGTGCTCCCAGTACCTGCCAGTATGAACCAGTTGAGCTCCACATGGTTCCAGTTGCTCTCTTTTACCCTCACTTTTGTTCCAGTCTCTCCCAGTATCTTCCAGTGTAGCCCAGTTCCCCCCAGCATGTTCCCAGTCTCTCCCAGTCACTTTCCCCATTTGCTCCCAGTTGGGTTTTTCAGGGGGCATGTTTGGAGAATGAAGTTCCCAGTCCAAGGCTGATGGGTTTTTGGAGAAGAATGAAGAAGTCCTGGGGGGACAAAGGCCCCTTGGGGGGGGGCATGGGGGTGGCGGTGGCGGCTGGCAGAGGCAGCCTGGAGGAGCAGAGCCCTGTGTCCCCAGGAGCCCAAAGTGGGGGAGCCCAGAGGGGGAGCGCCGCCATTGGTGGGAGCCTCAAGAGCCTGGAGAGGGGCAGGGGGGACTCCTTGGAGCCGCTGCAGCCCCGAGCAGAGAATGAGGGGAGAAGGGAGCCCGGGAGCCCAAACAGCCCCGGCATCCCGAAATGGGGAGAGCCAAGAGGGGGGAGCTTTTGGCATTGCTGGGACTGCCAGCAGCCTGGGCAGGGCGGGCACCGAGGAGAAGGGGGACCCCCAATCCAAGCGTGACCCCAGCAGCTGGGACAGGGGGGAGCCCCCGAACACCAGAGGGGAGGGACCAGGGACGGGGAACTCCTGGGAGGCTTTTTCAGGGCTGAATCTTGGTGTTTGGGAGGGTTTTGTGGAGCCCAGGTGTCCGGTGACTTGTAGAGATGGACTCAGGCAGAGGGACCTTCAAACTCAACGTGTGTTGGGGGAAGATGAAACAGGAAAGCCTCATAAATATGATTGTCTGGCAAAAGAATTTGGGTATATAGAAACTATAAGCAAGATTGAAATGAAAGCAAGCTTTGGGATACCTTAGTTAGTGAGCAACTGGAAAACAATGGTGTGGCCCGACTGAAGGTAATCCCTTTTTGATGAAAAAATTCCCTCTGCTTGCAGGCAGATCCAAGGGTCAGAGCAGACCCTACTAGCTCAGCAGAAGGGGTCCAAAGCATAGTACTTAGAGTTTTAAATGTAATACAGTATGGTGATGTAATGATTTTTATAGGCTGTATGTAAATGCTATAGGATTTGTATCTTGTACTAGATTGGTTAGTGAGAAATAGAATATTCAACACTGAAGAAGATTTATTGTATTGTAATGGGAACCTTACTTTCTTACGCTCTTCCCCTCTTACTCTCTCACCTTCTCATCCTCTCTCCCCCTCTCTTCTCTCAGGCCTGCTCCGAGCTGTGGCTGGCAGCTCTCAACAGGGCCCTGCACCCAGGCCCTTTGTCAAAAACCTTTTTTAAAAGTTCCACAACCTGGCTTCTTTCTCTGCTTCCTGTCCGTCCTGACTGTCCCTTCCCCTGTCGCTCCTACAAACGTGACTCATCCCTTGTTTTCCCCAAAACAGGATTCCTATTCCCAACCCTGGGAGGCCCGGAAGAGGTTTGCCCCGGGACACTGAGGCAGGTGAGCTGGAAGTCAGTGCCCTTTTCCCTCTGTGCTGCTCCATCTCCCAGCCCAGCACGGCCCCGGCTGCAGCTCAGCCCTGGGGGGATCTCCTTGCCCTTGCCTGTGGCACGGAGGCAAATCCCATCCTGTCCTTGTCCTTCCTCCCCCAGAGCAGGAGCTGAGCATGGAGAGCAGGGAGGACAAATGCCCACGGCAGAACCTGGTGGAAGAGGCCGTTTTGAGCAGCTCCAGGGCACAGGAAGGCAACGGGGAGGAAAAGCCCCGGAGATGCCGCACGAGGAGGGGCTGCAAACGCAGCTGGCGGGGATCTGAGGGGGAAAGAGCCAGCCTGGGCCAGGAAGGCAGCTGGAGATGGAGCCAGAGCTCGGAGCTGGTGCTCCATGGGCAGCGCCATGATGGGGAGAAGCCCCACACGTGCGTGGAGTGTGGGAAGAGCTTCAGGTGGAACTCCGAGCTGATCAGGCACCAGAGGATCCACACTGGGGAACGGCCCTACGAGTGTGGGGAGTGTGGGAAGAGCTTCAGCCGGAGCTCCAACCTGATCATCCACCAGAGGACCCACACTGGGGAGAAGCCCTACGAGTGTTCCAAGTGTGGGAAGAGGTTTCAGACCAGCTCCCATCTCCTCCTGCACTATCAGAGTCACACAGAGGAGAGGCCCTTCCAATGTCCCGACTGTGGGAAGGGATTCAAGCACAATTCCACCCTTGTCAGGCACCGGCGCATCCACACAGGGGAGAGGCCCTACGAGTGTGATCAATGCAGGAAGAGGTTTCAGATCAGCTCCCATCTCCTCCAGCACTATCGGATTCACACGGAGGAGAGGCCCTTCCGCTGCCCCAACTGTGGGAAGGGATTCAAGCACAACTCCCATCTCGTCACCCACCGGCGCATCCACACTGGGGAGAGGCCCTACGAGTGTCCCCAGTGTGGGAAGAGCTTCTCACAGAGCTCTAACTTGACCCGACACCAACGGAGGCACCGGTAAGGGAAGCCCTGCGAGTGCCCTGAGTGTGGGCAGAGCTTCGTGCGCTGCTCCAGCTCCATCCCCCCTGGAGGAGGCACTTTGGGCACAGCCCTGGTCACTCCCATTCCCTGTGATCCATGCTGGGAACACACCTGGCTGCTTCTCCTCATGGTTTGGCCTTAATTTTCCTCTGCTTTATCTTCATCCCTTTAAAACACCCAAAACTGGGTTATATGAAGGAAATTGATGGAATATATCAGAAGTTCCATAATTTCTCAGTTGTTTTAGAGGGAATTTAAGATTTGGGGACACATTCTGTTCGGAGTTCTGCTGGGGCTAAGTGGCAGGAATTTGATCTCACCCTTCTTGTGTTGCTAAGAACTCCTCCCCTGACCCAAACCCCAACTCTACCCTTGGGATACCCTATAAAAACCCCGTGGTCCTGCCTTTGCCCTGTCTTTGGGCGGTAAGAAATGGATTCCTGGAGGATCAGCCCTTTTCCAACTGGATTCCCAGAGGATCATCCTCATTCACCACTGGATTCCCTGAGGATCAAGCTTTTCCCACTGCATTCACTGAGGATCAGCCCTTTTCCCACTGGATTCCCAAAATTTCATCTTTTCCCACTGGATTCTCAGAGGATTCTGATTCTGTCACTGTTTCTTTTTTTGTTTGTACTACTGCATTTGTATTTTTAATTTTTCCTAATAAAGAACTCTTATTTCTACTCCCTGAGAGCCCCTAGATTTCTAAATTAATTACTATTTTTAATAATATTAATATTAATATTCTTGTTATTCAGAGGGAGGGGATTTACATTTTCCTATCCAGGGACTCTCCTTAAATGAGGAGACACCCCCAAGGAGGGGCCATGTGAAATACTTCCTGAAATATGTAAATTAGTGTATGGATATGCATGAGGGCCCATGAATGTGCAAGAGGCTGATGTAGTTAAAACCAGAATAATTAAGGGTGTCCCCAAAAATAACTGGGGGGTCCTTGGTGGCCATAATAACCTTTGCTCAATGGTCCTTGTCTCCCATTACATCAGCCTGTTGCGTATTCATAGCTTCTTTTCATATTCATAAACTACTTTACATATTCCAGGAACAAAATTGGCTTCATCCTGTTTGGGGTCCTATCCACCTCCCAGCTCAATTTTGGGGTCCCATCCCCTCTCAGCTCAATTTTGGGGTCCCATCCCTCCCTCGTGTTTGGTTTGGGAGCTCCAGGCCCCTCCTCCTTCGTTTTGGGGTCCTGACCCTGTTTTGGATTAATTTGGGGTCCCCACCCCATCCCCAGGGTCACCTCCCCCCCTCCTTAAATTCCGATCCTGGCAACTGATGAGTCATCAGCGAGACACGCTCTGATTGGCTGGAAATTACCCCGTGTGGTCTCTGATTAATTAACGCAGTGAGCGGCCTTGGTCTCTGCCTGGGAACTGATGAGTCAGAGTTGAGGCGGGCGCTGATTCGCTGAAAATCGCTGAGGGGGGCCAGTGACATGAGTTTAAGCCAAGCAACTCTGTCGTCATCAGCGCCGCGTGCTCTGATTGGCCAGGATCTGTTTTGGGGTGAGGACGGGAGGAACTGGGGTAACTTGGTGTTTATTTAGGGATTGCTTGGGGGTATTTTGGGGTCCTTTATGGACTGTTTGGGGTTTATCTTGGGTTTTACTTGGTTTATTTCTGTTTATTTGGGGTTATTGGGAAGTATCTGGGTTTATTTGGGTTTATTTTGGCTTATTTGGAATTATTTGGGGTTCTTGGGTTTTATGTTGGTGTATATGGGTTTTCTTTAGGTGTACGTGAAATCATTTAGTGTTATTTGGATTTAGTTTGGGTTCTTTTTTGGTTTTTTGGGGGGTTATTTGGATTTGTTTAAGGTTATTTGGGGGATTTTTAGGTATTGTTTGGGGGTTTTGGGGTTATCTGGGGTTTATTTGGAGAGTTTTGGGGTTATTTGGGTTCATGTGGGGTCAAAAAAAACGGGAATGTTTCTCCTCTAAAAAACGGGAATTTTTCCCAAAAAATCCAAGCGTTTTTCCCCCCAAAACCGGGAATGTTCCCTTAAAACTCCCGGACCTTTCCCAGCCAATAGCGGGGCGCCCCGCTCCAAACCATCCACTTACCGCGTTCGTCCCCCAAATTACCCAATCACGGCGCACCCTGTCCCAAATTAGCCAATCACCGCGGGTCTCCCGTAGCAACTCCCTCCTGCCCTGCGCCCAACCAACTAATCACCGCACGCCTCCCCTCAGCAACTCTCTCCTCCCTCGCCCCGAACGAACCAATCACTGCGCAGTTCCCCTCAGCAACGCCCGCCTCTTTTCTCTTGATCCAGCCAATCATCACGCGGCTCCCTTCAGCAACTCCCGCCCTCCCTGCGCCGCTCCAGCCAATCAGAGCCGAGCCCGAAGCGGCGCCCCCTGACCCCGGGGCCGGGCATGGAGGGAGGCGCCCCCCACCAGCCGCCCCCTCGGACCCCCTCAGGGACCCCAGGAGCCGCCCCGGACTCAGGGCGGGTCCTGCAGGAGGCGCTGGAGAGCGGGGAGGCGCTGGGAGAGCACGGGGGCTCCGGGAGCTGCTGAGGAGGCGCAGGGACAGGTGAGGGGTCCTGGAGGGGTCGTGGGGAGGTTTGGGGGGGATTTGGGGAGGGTCTGGGGGGAACTTGAGGGGGTTTTAGCGGGGTCTGGGGGTGCTGGGGGGGCTTTGGGGGGAAATTTGGGGGGAAATTTCGGGGGGTGTCACGATCCATCCTCACGGACGGGTTTCGTGGTGGTTCGTGGATTTGATCTCAGGGTGCAAAAAGAACTGACACGGTACAAGGGGGTTTGCAATGATAATCGAAGCAAATGCACCTTTATTGAATGACCACAGCAAAATGTGTTAGAGGGATTAAGGGAGAGAAAAAGATGGAGGAAGAGAGAGAAAGAGGGGGCTAGAACTACCAAACATAGAGACGAAGTCCTTTGGTCCAGTCCAGTCGAGGATCCGCCTGTTACGTCAGGGAGATCTCGAAGTCTCTCGCTAACTCTGAGGTTTTTATTATGATACCTCTATTGGAAATTGTGAGGGGGGGAAACAGGTACAATAAGGAATAGATGTGACAGGTAGTCCGTGCTCTCAGCAGTGAACGAGAGCCATTGTTTTCTTGGCCCAGCAGTCACAACCTGCAGGCAAACATCTCGCTTTGGTCCCCCACACACCTCCCCGGGTTGGGGGCTTCAGTCCCAGTCCTTGGAAGGAGCAGAGGGGCCTTTTCACATGGGGGTTCCATGTCTCAGTCCTTGATGGAGAGGCTTTTTCCATCTCAGTCTGTCTGTCATGGTGGTTGCAAATGAGTGAGAGGGGTCTTCTGTGGGGGGACCACCCAGACCTCACGAGGAGTCCAGCCAGGCCGAGAGGTGGGACAGCTTCCAAGGCTTTTATTCCAAAAAGGACACGGTGCCCCCTTGTCGCTATAAGACATGAAAAACCACAAGTGCACACGGCTGTTCTAAAGGAGAAGGAAAAAGGGAAGTTTATTTTCTGACTCCAACATTTGTAGTTTTCCTAGAGTGAAAGTGGATTGGAGGGTGACAGTGCCAGCTCTCCAATGAAACTGGTAAATACAAAAGTCTATCAAAATTCTTCACCTCCATAAAGGAATGGAAAACAATGAGTTATTTACAGAAAGTATGTGTGAAAGTTCACAACAAGAATGTCAAGATCAGAAGGCTTAGAAAATCTTAAAAAACCGGGGCGACACGGGTGTGTCAGGATAAACACCTGCTTCCATGAGATTCCATTAGGTAACAATGTTCTCCAGTGTCCCCTCGGGCCCACCTTAGACACCAGGTTCCATGAGATTCCATTGGGTAACAATGTTCTCCAGTGTTCCATCAGGCTCAGTCACCATGGACACCTGGTCCTCTGAGACTCCATTGGGTAACAATGTTCTCCAGTGTTCCATCAGGCCCACAAGGGACAACTGGTCCCTTGAGATTCAGTGGGGCAGCAATGTTCTCCAGTGTTCCATCAGTCACCATGGACACCTGGTTCCATAAGATTCCATGGGGTAAAAATGTTCTCCTATGTTCCATCAGGCTCTGTCACCATGGACACCTGGTTCCATGACATTCCATTAGGTAACCATTTTCTCCAGTGTTCCATGGCTCTGTCACCATGGACACCTGGTTCCATGACATTCCATTGTGTAACAACCTTCTCCAGTGTTCCATTAGGCCCAGTTCTGTCACCATGGACACCTGGTTCCATCAGATTCCATGGTGTAACAATGTTCTCCTGTGTTCCATCAGGCAGTGTCACTATGGAAACCGTGATCCTCTAAGACTCCATTGGGTAACAGTGTTCTCCTGTTTTCCATTGGGCCCACCATAGATACCTGCTTCCATGTGATTCCACGTAGCAACAATGGTCTGCAGTGTAACATCTGTCACCATGGACACCTGGTTCTATTAGATTCCATTAGTTAACAGTGTTGTCCAGTATTCCATGAGGCTCTCTCACCATGGACACCTGGTTCTATGACATACCATTGGGAAACAATGTTGTTTCCATGTCCAAACAGTGTCAAGCTCCTTGCATCTCAAAAAACCTGTCACGGTACTTGTAAAACAGGTGAGGGTCTTCTGTGGGATCATGCAGACACTTCCAAAAAATCCTGGGAGGCCGAGGACATGGGACAGCTCCCAATGGTGCTGTTGCAAAGGACACTGATGCCTCATTGTTCTCATGTATTGTTTTTCATGGTCTGGGGAAAAGGTGGATGAGTAGATGGTGCTGTTGGGCCTGTGCTCACTGGGGCATCAGCTCTGGGAGTGATTCCTGCGCAGCTGCAATCCCAGCCACGCTGCTCTCAGAGCCAGCTCTCAATGAAACTAGTAAATACAAAAGTCTATCAAAATTCTTCACCTCCATAAAGGAATGGAAAACAATGAGTTATTTTTACAGAAAGTATGTGTGAAAGTTCACAACAAGAATGTCAAGATCAAAACTTAGAAAATCTTAAAAACCGGGCGACACGGGTCTGTCAGGATAAACACCTGCTTCCA
>JALJVW010000088.1:51276-120239 GCA_024865655.1 Emberiza elegans | reverse complement strand
TGGGCTCAGAGCCTGGCCCAGAAACCATCAGTGTCCATCTCAGCCTGGCTGGCGTGCAGGGGCAGGACTCAGGCCAGGCCTTGTGGGGCAGGGCCAGTGCCTGTGCAAGGCATTGCAAACAGGCAAGTGGCCCAGAGAGGAGGCTGCTCTGTGCCCTTGGTGGCATGGACAGAGCAGGGAGGGGACCCAGGACATTTGTCAGCGCCAGCCTCTGTGCCCAGCCCTTGGCAGCCCTGGCTGCTGAGCCCAGCTTTGGCCTGGGCTGAGTTTGGCTGTGGCCCAGCTCCATCCTCCTGCAGGGCTCAGGGCCTGTTCCCAGCCATGGCCAGCCCTGGCCGGCCTCTCTGCTGGCCCAGAGGCTAGGCACAGCAGAGCCGAGGGCAGGGCTGTCTGTGCAGCCCACAGGTGCCAGGGGCTCTGCAGGAGCTGGCAGAGGCTGCCCAGATGGGAGGCCATGGGGCACAGAGCCCCAAGGCTGCTGTGGGCACCACGGCACAGGGGCCGTTCCCAGCCTGCAATGCTCCTGGCCTGGGCTGGGCCTGCACAGGGGCTGGGCCACCATGGCTGGGGCCAGCACAGGGCCACAAAGGGGGCCACACAGCTGCTGCCGGGGCTGACAGCAAGGCCAGGCACACACAAGCAATTGCTGAGCATGGCCTGCACTGGCCAGGCCTGACTGTGCCAAAGGCAGAGCTCAGCTGCCCTTGGGGGCTGCAGCAACAGTCCAGAGCCCAAAGAGCCTCCATGGCTGTGCTGAGACCAAGGCTGCAGGAGGGAAATGCAGGGGCTGCTGCAGGATGGGGAGGGCATTGAATTCCAGCACACACCTCAGTTCCTGATGATTTTGGCACCATTAAACATCCCTGTTTCTCCACTGGAGCAGAGCAGATGTTGATGGGAGGTGGAGCCCTGGATGGCTGTCATGGGCCCTGCAGAGCCCAGGCTCTGGTGCTCTCTGAGATTCCCTCAGGTGCTCTCAGGGCACAAGATCCAATCCCAGCTGATGGCCTGGAAGGGCACCTGTTGGCACTGCCTTATTTCAGGTCACTTGGGACACAGAAACTGTTTGTCTGCCTGGAAAGTGGCTGACAGAAGGGTTTCTACTTGTGGCACCAATACAGTGTTTTGTTGGTTTCATAATACATTTATAAGGGCATCTCTCCACTGAGCAAATCTTTTATTATCTGTCTCTTTCATTTGAGTACTTTTTAACTGACAATGGCAAATCCTTTCCCCACCAGAAAAAATCTTCCTGTTCAAATAAAATAAATCAACATCTTAATCTTTTGTTTATCTCTAACACAGAATTACCAATGTCTTTTAAAGTCTAATATTTATTCTGTTTTGTCTTCAACTTGTGTTTGTTGGCCATCTCACCAGTCCCTGATTAAATGAGGACAGCCATGTCTGCAAGGACATCCCTTAATTCTCCTGACCAGATGGATCAGTGTATTTTTCCATTTGCAGAATCCAAGTTTTGGGGATTCCTCCTCCAGATGTTGTTTCTCTCTGGTCATTCTGTGCAAAGTGGAATTCTGCACTGAATGGGTAATGCCTTCCTTGGCTTTGGCTGACAAGAAAGCTTCTGTGTCTCAGGAGTTGCAAGGAAAGCAGGTGGGAGTTGGATTCTGAGGAGCTGAATTTAAATATCACAAAATTGGGAAATGGTGGAGTGGGGTTAGGACAGAGTCTGATTGAACATCTTAATTGAGGAGGGTTGATTGCACTTATCACCAAAAAAGTTTTTTTCTACTGAATGTCGAATTGAGGCCATTCCTTTTGAATTCAGCAGCAGCCTCCAAGTTCCTGAGGATGTAGTGGACACTTTGTCAGGGACCGTGGGGAATGGGCAGACAAGGAGAGCATCCCTGGGGCTCAGCAGCATGGGGCACCAGCGGCTCAGCTGGGCAATGGATGTGTGGAATCCCAGTTAAAGCCCTGCCTGGGCTGTGCCAAGCAGGACAGACAAGCCTGACCCCCATCCCTATGTTGGAAAAAACCTCTAAAAGTGAAATTTCAACTTGTGTTGTTTGTGCAAGAAAGTTTCTGTGCCTCTTTCACCCTAAAAAATCCACCACCACCTCAGATTCTCAGGAGCTCAAAAGGAACAAACCAGAACTTGGCTACATTCCAACTTTAGAAAATCAAACTGCACTTGGTTTTTTGGACATTGTACATTTTGGTTTGTTAAGATTTTTCTAATCTTGAGATTTCTTAATTAATTTTATTGACTTTGTGGTGGGTTTGGTGTCAGTTAATTATTTATGTATTTATTTTGTTGTGAGATAGGATTAGGAGAAAGGTAAAGTAGGCTTAAAATTTTAAAAGGGTATAAAGAAAATTTTATAAAAAAGTAAATTGAAAAAAAATACTAAGAATTAAAATAAACTCTTTGAGAACACTTTTTTCTTTACATTTTTTTTTTTTTTTACTGACAATGTAAAGAAAGTAAACTTAAAATTTCTTTGTTTACTATTTCTAGAATAGTTTTTTTAGTTTAATTTGGGAGAGAAGTTTTTTCTTGTTAAGGTTATGGAGATTTTTTTACAAGAGGAAAAAAATTTTTTTGTGGTTCTTAATTCTGTCATGGATAACAGTTGTCTGGGGGAGTTTTGTTATTGTGAAGTTGTTTTTTTATTGCTACATGCTTTTTTTACAGCTTGTTGATGGGCCATGTCAACTTATGGGTATTGTTTTAAAGATGAGTTCTTTAAAGGTAAAGTTTTTATTATTTACTTTTAAAAATTATTTTTATCTCTGGGAATAGAGATCTTCTCTTGGGGATACTGGATTTTTTTTTTTTCCCCTATTTAAATTTTTTTGAAATTACAGTTATTTTTAACATTTTTTTTATTTTTAGCATGGAGGTTTTTTTGTTTGATATTATTTTTAAATTTTTTAATGCCCATTAATTAAAGAAAAGAGTTTTTTTCTTTATAGTTTATAAAAGGATTTTAGTTTTAAGATTAAGGTATTTTTTTTTCTTTTTATTTGGGATTTAATTTCTTCTTTAGTGACTTTGATGGTTTTTTGTTTTTTTAAAAATGAAATTTTTTTTAATTTTGTTTTTTTTTAACTGAGGGAGGATTGAAGTATTAAAAATTAACACCTGATTCCCAGTAACTTGTGGTGGAGTTGTGGTTGGGTTGTGTTAGGATTGGTTTTAATGTTGGTTTTGGGTTTTTTTGTGTTTAATTTTAGTTGTAGGGTTATTTTTGTATGGGTTGAAGGTTGTAGGGTTTTTGTTTTGAGTTGTTGTTGGGGGAGGGGACTTGATGGTAAGATTTTAAGCAGCTGTGGCTGGCTTTGTTCTGGTTGGGGTTTTGTAGCCCCTTTTGTTTTCCTGTTTGGTAGTTGTTGGGGTTTGGTTTGGTTAGAATGGGGGATGGGGGGGGGGCAGCCTGGGGGGGGGGGAAGGGGCACCAGCGGCCAGCTGGGTTTGGTTTGGTTTGGTTTGGTTTGGTTTGGTTTGGTTTGGTTTGGTTTGGTTTGTTTGAGATGGGGGCCAGATGGGGCCAGGGCCCTGCTTCTTTGTTGACTGGAAAAAAGAGGAGGTTCCTGGTTTTTTCATCTTTAACATTTGTGTTTCACAGCTCTGTGTTCAATATCTTAGTGGTTTAACAGATTGTCAGTTACACAAAAAGTTTTGTATTACTTTTAAAAAATTCTTCTCATGTCAAACTACAACAGACATTCAATCAACAAAAACACTTCTCAAAGCATTGACTTGGCCCATTCAACTTCACAAACTCTAAGCCTGTTCAATTTAATGTTAATCAAAATTTTCAGAGGACAGAAACAGAAGAAGACACAGAAAGAAAGAAAAAAAAGATACAGAGAAGCACACACAGAGCTACCAACTCCTGGATTCCAGCAGTGTTCAGATGGAAATTCCAAGAGGAGGCAGGGTCAAGATGTGTGCTTGCCTTGTGGTCAGCCTTCAATACCCCTTGGTCTTCCTTTTATATGTTTCCCCAGGTGGGACTTGGGCTCATTTGGTCCCTCAGGAGCTGGGCTGGGGGCTGCAGAGGTGGCTGTGGAGCATTGCCTGTGCTGTGCCAGGGACTGGCAGCCACTGCTGGGCTGGGATAGAGGCTCTGGGGGATTGGGGTTCCAGGGCAGGCAGGGCTGGGGTTTCCAGGGCAGGGCAAGGCTGGACCTGCCCCTTCTTTCCCCCACACATGAAATGTTTGAGCCAACAATCTCCTCCAGTCTGTCACAACAGGCAATGTTGGAGGTGAAATCCCTTTTCTGGCCATGGGCACCTGGCTGAGAAGGACAGTTCTTTTCCATAGGAAGGAAAGCACAGAGCCCCAGTGTTTGGAAGGCAGTGAGAGAGCCTCACTAGGCCAAGGCCAGCCAGACTTGTCAGGAATGGCAGATTTTGTCTGGGAGCAGTCTTTGGATTTAGGGAATTTTGGGGTGGAAACCCAATCTTGGCCATGGGTGCCTGGAGAAGCAGGACAGTTTTTTTCCCATAGGAAGGAAAGCATGGAGCCTTCCCCAGTGTTTTGGGGACAGATGAGAGGTGACCCTTGTGAAACCATTGCCAGCCAGACTTGTCCTGGCAATATTCCTATGGGAACAATCCCTGGATATAAGGAAATTTGGAGGTGAAATCCCAGTTCTGGCCATGGGTGCCTGGAGGAGAAGGAGAGTTCTTTTCCATTGGGAAGAAAAGCACAGAGCCCCAGTGTTTCAAATAGCAGATGAGAAGAGACCCTCAACATGCCAAGGTCAGTTTGGACCAGTCAGGCAGGCCCATGGGAGGCCAAACCAGCCAGACCTGTTCTGTGTTCCCTTGGTTTTATGGGGCCCCATAGTGTCACAATGGTCCCTTGGTTCCATGGGGCCCCACAGTGTCATAATGGTGACTTGATTCCATGGGGTCCAGCAGTGTCACAATGGACCCTTGATTACAAGAAGACCTGCAGTGGGTCCTTGGTGTCCCAGTGTCACAATGGCCCCTAGGTTCCAGAAGGCCCTGCAGTGTCACAGTGGTCCCAAGGATTCCATGAGGCCTTGCAGTGTCACAATGGTCTCCATGGTTCCCCAGGCCCCACAATGTCATGGGCGTGACTCCTCTATTCCATGAGGCCCTGCAATGTCACAATGGACTTTTTGGACCCTGGGGTTTGCAGTGTCACAATGGTCTCCTTTGGTTCCACAGTGTCACAATGGACCATTGATGCCAGGAGCCCCCCTCTGTGTCACCCTGGAGCTTTTTTTGCAGTGTCACAATGGTCTCCTTTGGTTGCCCAGTGTCACAATGGACCATTGATGACATGAGGCCCCACAGTGTCACAATGGACCTTTGGTTCCATGCAGCCCTGCAGTGTCACAAAGGCCTCCTTGGTTTCATGAGGCCCCACAATATCACAATGGTCCTTGGTTCCATGGGACCTCCAGTGTCACAATGGTTTCACTGGTTCCATGGGGGCCTCACAGTGTCACAATGGTTTGCTTATTCCATGGGGCCTCTCAGTGTCACAATGGTCTCCATGATTCCATGAGGCCCCTCAGTGTCACAATGGCCCCTTGGTTCCATGAGGCTGTAAAGTGTCTTAATGGTCTCCATGGTTCCATGAGGCCTTGCAATGTCACAATGGACCTTTGGTTCCATGGGGTCTCAGTGTCACAATGTCCCCTTGGTTCCATGAGGCCCCAAAGTGTCACAATGGTCTCCATGGTTCCATGAGGCCCCACGGTGTCACAATGGTCCCCTTGGTTTCCATGGGGCCTCACAGTGTCACAATGGTCCCTACATTCCATGGAGGCCCCACAGTGTCACAATGGTCCCCTTGGTTCCATGAGGGCCCCACAGTGTCACAATGGTCCCTTGATTCCATGGGCCCCACAGTGTCACAATGGTCCCTTGGTCTCACAGGGCCCCACAGTGTCACAATGGTCCCTTGGTTCCATGGGCCCTGTGCTGCTGCATTCCCCCCTCCCCTTCTCAGGCCGCCCTGCCAGCTGAGAAATGCTCCTTGGGCCTCGGCCTTGGCCAACAGCCCCTGGGCTCAGCTCCTCTGCAGCTCATCACAAACACTGTCTGCTCCAGGCACTGCTGCTGCCCAACCAGCTCCTGGTTCCTTTAGGAGCAGCCCTGGGAACTGGTTTTGTTCCCTCAGTGGCACAACATCCCTGTTCTCACACTGCCAAAGAAAGCTGTTGGTGCCAAGTGTGGCCAGGATGAACCATTGCTGGGACTGAAGCCCCTCTCTTGGGGCCCTGCAAACAGCGCTCCAAAAGGAGCCCTTGAGCTCTCCTGGGCCAGCGACTCCCTCTGAGTGGGGCCTCTCCCAGCCGGGAACTCTCCTGTTTGCTGCACTTGGGGATCCTGAACAATGACAGAGCCTGGGCCGATCCCCCCACTCCTCCAGGCTCAGCCCCTTCACCCGCTGGGGAGATGCCAAAGGATCCACAGGGAGCATTTCCCTGCCCTCAGGGGAATTTCTCACAGGTGCCTTGCACTGACTCTTTGTGTCTGTGTGCACACAGGAGTGCCTGTGCTGGGGAAATGTGGCAGAAATGCTGCTCTCTGAGGGGTTTGAGTGCCTTGGATAGCTGAGTCAGTCAGGCCTGTAAGTGGTAATGAAGGTTAAAGTCATGAGGTCTAAGTGAAGTTAAATGCTGCTAAGAGTTGTTCTTTTGCTAAGTTGTTGTTTAATATAAGTTATAAGCTAAGTTAAATACCATTAAACATTATTCCTCTGTTAAATTGCAAAGTCATAGGTTTTAAGTTAGGTTAAATACTGTTAAGTGCTGTTCTTTTGCTAAATTGTGAAGTTGAAGGTATCAGTTAAGGTTAAGGTATAAGTTAAGTCCTGTTAAGTTTGAGCTCTGTTGAGCTTTTTGGCCATATTCCTTTTATCCTTGCCCTCACTGTCCTGTTGTCACAAACACACACAGGGACAGTTCTGGGTTCATTTCTGGTTTGATTGCCTGGATTTGGTTTGGTTTTGTTGTTGCTTTGTTTCCTTGGTGTGCCTGAAGTGTCCAGTCAGGAGCAGAGTGACTCTTGCCAAGGAACTTTGTGCTGCTGTCCCTTAATATTCAATCTGGTTTTTGCTGATCCCTTGCTGGGGATTTTTTCAGCGCTCTCAAGGCCTCGTTGGTACCAGGGTGAAGGAGGCCTGGCCCAGGCTCTGGCCTGGGGGACATGGGGATGCTGCTGGGGGTCCCTGTCCCCTGTCCCACCCCCCCAGGGCCCAGCCCCCCGTCCCCGTGTCAGGCTCTGGGGTCGATCTCGTGGAACATCCTCTGGGGAGGCTGCTGGGCCTGGGGGGGGGGGACCTGGGGGGACAGGGGACCCTGCTGTGCATGAGCAGGGTTGGACTGCTCTGGGGGAACTGTGGGGGGGCTGGGGCAGAGTGACCTCCCAGTGACCTCACAGCCCCAGTGATGTCACACAGCCCATGTGATGTCACACAGCCCCTGTGATGTCACACAGCCCCCCTGTGATGTCACACAGCCCCTGTGATGTCACACCCACTTCTGTGATGTCACACAGCCACCTGTGATGTCACAGAGCCCACTCTGGGATGTCACCCTGGAATGTCCTGCAGCTGCAATGTGATGTCACAGAAGACTCTGTGATGTCACAAAGCCACCATGTGATGTCACAGTCTGTTCTGTGATGTCACAGACTGCTCTATGATGTTACACAGCCAACCAGTGATGTCACAATCCACTCTCTGATGTCACAGAGCCACTTTCTATGATGGCAGGATCTGCTCTCTATGGCCTCACACCCTACTCTATGATGTCACAGACAGCTCTGTGATGTCACAACCCCCCTCAGTGATGTCACAAATCCCTCCCTGTGATGTCATACTGCCACTCTGTAATGTCACAGCACACACTTTGACCTCACAGCCTGCTCCATGATGTCATACAGCCATGCCATGATGTCACAGCCTGCTCTGTGATGTCACAGAATCCCCCCATGATCCTGTAGCTGCTCAGTGACCTCACACAACAAACTCTGTGATGTCACAGCCCAATCTGTGACCTCACACAGCCCACTCTGTGCTGTCACACAGCCCCTTGCTGACATCACAGCTGCTCTGTGCCTCCATGACACAGCCACAGAGGTGCTGCTGTGACACAGCCCCCTCTGGGACATCCCACAGCCCCTGCCAGTGCTGAGCCCCTGTGAGCTCTGTCTGTGCCCTGCTGGTGTCCCTGAGGGGCCCTGGCAGTGCCCCAGCCCTGCTGGGCTGTGCACAGGAGCTGCTCCTGGCCAGAGCTGTCTCTCTGCAGCGCTGCCCTTGCCAGGAGCTGCCTCTGGGCCAGGAGCCCAGCCCAGCTCAGCAGCACAGACACAGCACAAGGACTTTAATGACCCTCTGGGGCTTTGGTGCTCTTTGCATCAGACTCAGTCCCTCAGAGTGTGCTCAAAGAACTTCTCAAGAACTCAAAATCAGATTCAAAGTCCAAACCCTCCTTACCTTTTAATGGGTACCACTCATGGACAAAACTCACATGATAGTGTCCCCAGGTTCCAGGTAGAGCAGAACACTGGAGGCAGTGATGACAGCTGGGGACAAGCAAGGGAAAGGTGTCTCTGGTGCTGAGCAAACCTGGATGTGTTTCAGGAATGCAAAGGGCCAAGGCCTGAGCCCCAGCCCCTGGCCAGGCAGATCCTGTCCCTCCCTCATTGCTCAGGGCTCTTCCCAGGATGGGCACTGGCATGTGGGGATGTGCAATGCCAGGGGCAGGACCATGGGGTGGCCCCTGCCAGGCTGCTGAGCAGGGACAAGGAGGCAATGAGGCCCCAGGCCTGCAAGGGTCACTTGTCCCCTCGTGGCCTCAGGCCCAGGGCCAGCAGCCATGGCCAAAGTGCTGCCCAAGTTGGCTCTGTCAGGGCCTTGCAGCTGCTGCCCATCCCTGTGCCCTGTGCAGCCCAGGCTGTCCCACGGTGTCCCTGCCCTGCGCCTCTGTCCCTGCAGGCTGTCGGCATCCCTCGGCTGTCCCACCTGGCTGGGCCCTTCCTTTGCTGACAGCTCTGCCTCCTGCCTGCCTCTGCCTGCCCACACAAAGCCTTGGCCTTGATACCAAAAGGGTTCATTCAATTTTTACCGTGCCCGTGAATTTTCAGCGGAGAAACAAGGCATGCAGGGCTGCTTTCCCAGCAGGAATGGTTGGAAGAGAAGATGAAGACATCTGGCTGAAGAATGCAATGATAAAAAAAGCAAGGACTGAATTTGGGAACTTGGGGTGTGTTTTATAGGTAAATTTAATATAGACATAGTGACTTTATATAAGCTATAGACTTGTAGAATCACGTGTCCACGTAAGGAGTTATCACTTGCTGGACCTCAGGCCTGAATAAATGATGCTCTCTCAAACACCAAATTAGTGTTAAGGAGTCTTATTCTGATATTTTGGTCATTTGTTGACAGCAGAGGCTCACAGAACCAAGGATCCAGCTGTGACACTTGGAACCTCATGAAACAAAGGATCCATTGTGATGCAGTGGAACCCCATGGAACCAAAAGTCCATTGTATCAGAGCAAGGCCTCATGGAACCCAGGAGACCATTGCTGACAGTATGGAAGTTCATGGAGCCATGGGGTCATTGTGAGAGTTTGGGGCTGCATGGAACCAATGGTCCATTGTGACACTGCAGAACCTTCTGGAATCAAGATGGTCATGTTATGCTATAGAACCTCACGGAACAAAGGATCCATGGCGACACTGTGGAACTCAGACCATTGTTGACAGTGCGGAAGCTCATGGAACCAAGGGACCATTGTGGCTCTGTAGGGTTTCACAGAACCAAGGAGACCGTTTTGACACTGTGGGGCCTCATGGAACCACCTGCCACTGTGACACAGGGGGGCCACATGGAGCCAAGGGGCCATTGAGACACTGAGGAACCTCATGGAACTAAATGTCCATTGTGATGCAGTGGAACCTCATGGAACCAAAGGTCCATTGTTACACTGAGGGGCCCTGTGGAACCAATGGGACCATGGTGACACTGTGGTGCTCCATGGAACCAATGGGACCATGGTGACACTGTGGTGCTCCATCCAACCAATGGGACCATGGGGACCATTCTGATTCTCATGCTTTGCTCCATGGAACCAATGGGACCATGGTGACACTGTGGTGCTCCATGGAACCAAGGGGCCATTCTGATTCTGCTTTGCCTCATGGAACCAAGGGCCACTATGACACTGCAGGGCCTCATGGAACCAAGGCAGCCTTGTGACACTGTGGGGGGCCCATTGGAACCAAGGGTCCATTGGGATATTGCAGGGCCTCATGGAATCAAGGAGACCACAGTGACACTGTGGGGGTCCATGGAACAAAGGGGCCATTGTGACACTTTGTGGAACCAAGGAGACCATTGCTGTGCTATGGGGCATCATGGAACCAAGGAGGCCATTGTGACACATGGGGCCACATGGAACCAAGGGACCATTGTGGCACTGCTGGGCCTCATGGAACCTCATGGAACCAAGGACACAATAGTGACACTGTGAGGCTCCAAGGGAACAAGGGACCATTCTTAAAGTGCAGAGCCAAGGACACTTGGTTGCAACACTACAGGGCATCATGGAGTCATAGGGTCCATTATGACATTTTGCAGCCTCATGAAACCATGGAGGCCATTTTTACACTTTGAGGCCTTGTGAAATCAAAGGGCCATTGTGGCTTTTGTGACCCCCATGGAACCAAGGAGTCCATTGTGATACTACAAGGCTTCATGGAACCAAGGAGTCCATTGTGACACTATGAGGCCCTGTTGGGCCAAAGGGCAATTGTGGCACTGTGGCAAAGGCAATTGTGGAACCAAGGAGGAGACCATTGTGACCCTACAGGGCCCCATGGAACTGGAATTCATGGAACAATGTGGGACTCATGGAACAAAGTTTCATTGTGACATTGCAGGGCCTCATGGAACCAAAGGACCATTGTGACATTTCAGGGCCTCATTGAACCAATACTGGAGGCCATTGGAACCAAGGAGACCATTTTGACACTGCAGGGCCTCATTGAACCAAGGGTCCATTGTGCAGGATCTTTGGAACCAAAGACCATTTTGACACTGCAGGGTCCCATTGGAACCAAGGGGCCATTGAGACACAAGCTGCCAGTGTGCCTCCTGCAGCCAAGAGGCCACTGGGATCCTGAGGAGCCCAAAAGAACCAAGGGACCATTGTGACACTCTGCAGCCTCATGGAACCAAGGGGCCATTGTGTCATTGTGCAGCTCCATGGAACCAAGGAAACCATTCTGAGACTGCAAGGCCTTTCATGGAAGGAAGGGGCCATTGTGACACCATGGGGGCCATGGAAACAAGGGCCAGTGTGATAACCAAGGAACCAGTGCATGACACTTTCCAGGACACTGGGGCCTTGGTATCCAAGAGAACAGGTAACAGGTCTGGTTGGCTTGGCCTGACTGGCTCAACTGACCTCAGCATGTTGAGGGTCTGTTCTCATTTGTCCCCTGAAACACTGGGGCTCTGGGTTTTCCTTTCTATGGAAAAAGAACCATCTCTCCTGCCCAGGCACCCATGGCCAAAATTGGTACTTCTCCAAAATTCCCTATATGCAAGGGTTTCTCCCAGAACAAAAAGCTGCCAGGACAGACAGGCCTGGCTGGACTTGGCCTCTGGTGGTCCCCTCTAATCTGCCCTGGAAACACTGGGGCTCTGTGCTTTCCTTCCTATGGGAAAGAACTGGCCTTCTCATCCAGGTGCTCTGGGCTGAAACTGGGATTCTGCCCCCAAAATTAAAAAATAGGGTGACACTGTATATCTGAGATACAGAATCCAGGATATTTATTCTGTTGCTCCCAGATGAAAGTTTGCCAGAACAGACAGATCTGGCTGGCCTTGGCCTCTGGTGGCTGCCATTCATCAGCCCCTGAAACACTGGGGCTCCGTGCTTTCCTTTCTGTGGAACCATGGTGACACTTCAGGGCCTCGTGGAACCAAGGGACCATTGTGACACTGTGGGGCCTCGTGGGACCAAGGACATCATTGTGGCTCTGTTGGGCTGCATGGTCCCAAGGGGCCAGTGTGAAGCAGCAGGGCTTTGTGGAACCAAGAGGCCATTGCTGCATTTTAGGGTCTCATGGAGCCAAAGGGACATTGTGATCCTGAGGGGCACCGTGGATCCATGGAGAGCATTGTGGCATTGCAAGGCCCCATGGAATCATGGAGACCATTGTGACACTGTGGGGTCACACAGAACCAAAGGGCCATTGTGACCCTGTGGGGCCTCATGGAAGGAAGGGGCCATTGTGACACTGCAGAAGCAAGGAGAACATTGGGACACAGCAGAGCACCATGAAACCAAGGGAACATGGAACAGGTCTGGCTGGTTTGGCCTCCAGGGGGCCACCTGACAGGTCCAGCTGATCTTGGAATGTTGAGGGCTGCCTCTCATCAGCCCCTGGAGAACTGAGGCTCCGTGCTTTCCTTCCTATGGAAAAGAACCATCCATCTTTCCAGGTGCCCATGGCTAAAATTGATACTCCCCCTGAAAAATTCCCTATATGCAAGGGTTCTCCCAGACAAAACCTGCCAGGACAGAGAGCTCTGGATGGCCTTGGCCTCTGGTGGTCATCTCTCATCTCAAGGGAGCCCTGAGGAAAGTATTTGAACAGGTTTGAGTGCTGGAACATCAATGAATCTCACATTCTTAAAAACTCAGATGCTTTCTGATCATATGTGTCCTTTTTTTATCATGTGTGTATTATGCATGAAATATTATTTTCAGCTAAAAAATATTATTCTTACCACTTTACCAGTGTTATCTGACACAAAACACTCCCTCTGCATATGGATCCATATGGATCCAGGTCACCTGTATAAGCAAACACAAGAAAGAATGCAGCAGGAATTCTTTGTGTCTGTTCCCATCTGTCCCATCTCCTCTGGAGCTGGAGGTGCAGCCCCAGCACTTGGGAGGGCTCAGGGGGTCACAAGCTCAGCTCCCACACAGAGAACGTGTGGACCCTGGGTGCTCTTCTTGGCCCCTGCACGCTCAGCCAGGCTGAGATGGACACTGATGGTTTCTGGGCCAGGCTCTGGAGCCCAGCCCAGCCCCTGCAAGCTCTGCCAGCTGCCCTGAGCTCTGGGCAGCACCAAGGGCCTCTCCCAGCCCAGCCCAGCCTGGCTCTGGCCCCACAGCTCTGCTCAGGCCAGGCTGCTCTGGGCACTGGCCCCACGGCCTCAGCCCCTGCCAAGGGCACAGCAGCAGCTGCAGCTGCCACAGGACTCAGCCCCAGCCATGGGGAAGGTGCTTGGCCAAGGCCAAAGGAGGCTCCCTGGCTGCCCTGCTCCCTCAGGCCTGAGGTGCTGAGAGCTCTGCAGCCCCTGCTGCCATCCCATCTGCCCAGGGCAGCACAAGAGCCCTGGCCTTGGGGCCCTCAAGAGCTGCTCCTGCTCCAGGCCCAGGGCCCATCCCAGAGCTGGGGCAGCCACAAAGCTGTGCCCATTTCTGTTCATTGCTGCTCTGATGGGGATGGATCCTCAGCCACTTGGAGGTTGCTGATGGATTTTACTGCTCCAGAGGCCTCTTCTTTGCTGAGCTCTTCAGTTCAGGAATTCAGTGACAAAGGCTTGTAAACTTTTGTTCAAAACACCCAAACAAGAAAAGCCCCTGGGAATAATCTGTTTTCAATCCTTCTGTGGTTAATTAGACACATTTCAGAAATGTATTCAAAGTGAATTTACTGCATTGAAAACAATGCAGAGAGAATTGTTTTTGTCCTGTTAGGTTTTCTTTTCCTGTTTATAGATTGATATCAGCAATGTCCAATTGATATTGACCCCCAGCACCTCCTCATGCAGTCTGAATAGATATGAAAATCAAGACTTTTATGGCTGACAATCAATCAGACTTTGTCTCTACCCCTTCTCCCTCTGTTATGAATGAAGTTCTATATAATTCAATAAACAACAAAGTTGAATTTAGTAGCTATTTTAATTGAGCAGTAATTTTATATAAAATAATACTATCAAATAAAATCAAGCAGATAGAAAAAAAATTTGCCAGTGGTTCTGATAAAGCATAAGCAAAACTGATTGATCAGGGTACAGGGAGGGCTTTTCACCCTGCCTCATGTGCGAGAAACAAAGGAATCCAAACACAACTTATATCCTGTATGCTCATACATATTCATCAATATTTTCCTGTAAATCTCTTCCTATTTTTGATTCTTGAAATCTACATCACCACACTGCACAGCACATGCTCCCACTGTTGCTAAGGGCTCTTTTGGCTCTTTTTGGTGGTTGCACCTGATGAAGGGCTTTCTCCTCATCATCACTGTTCTTTGAAACAACCCCCCAGGTTGCACATGTGCCTCAAGTCTTGTGTTATAGAAGCCAGCATTATATATTAAAAAAAAAAAGCCTTATTTTTCATAGATACCTGGAATCATTTAAATTTTGTCAATTTCAAGGCTGATTCTCTAGTTATCTTGAGGCCTATTCTGTTCTGAGATTTTACTTATCTCAAGCTACATCCTGTATCCGATATTTTCATGAACATCTGAAAACATCTGTTTTGCAACACTAATTACATATCCTTTTCCTCTATTACTTTTTTCTAAAATATCAGTATAGTTACAATTGTTAGCATGAATCATATTCATTTATCACACCATTTCCTTCATCCAACCCCTGGTACTCAGAGCAGCTGAAGAATGGAGTCACATCCAGGGGTGTCCCCAGGGATCAGGACTGGGGCCAGGTCAGTTCAATCTCTTTATTGCTGATCTGGACAAGGCCATCGAGGGCACCCTCAGTCAGTTCCCAGGTGAGCCCAGGCTGGTGGGAGTGTGGCTGTGCTGGAGGGCAGGAAGCTCTGCAGAGGGATCTGGCCAGGCTGGAGCCATGGGCCCAGGACAATGGGATGAGGTTCAGCAAGGCCAGGGGCCAGGTCCTGCCCTGGGCTCACAACGTGGTTCTGTGATAGATATAAACACAATTAAGTTCTTGTATCAGGATGCTCATCCTGGAGTGTGGGGGCAAAACAGCTCCAACAATTCCTGATTTGCAAAGCTGTCAGTGGTGGATGGAGAAGGGAGGTCAGGCTGCGTTTGGTGTTGAGGAAATGCTGAAACCAGCCTGACTCATTTCATCTCCTCCTGTCCTGGCTGATCTCCCCTCTTTCCCCTCCCACCCATTGGCTTTTGGTCTCCCACCAGGCCCCCGGTGAAGAGCCTGGCTCTGTGTTCTCCATCCCCTCCTGGCTGGCACTGCCAGGCTGGGATGAGGAGCCCCTCAGCCTTCCCTGCTCTGGGCTGGACAAGCCCAGCTCCCTCAGCCTCTGCTCACAGCCCAAGGGCTCCAGCCCCACCTTGGAGGCCCTTCCCAGACCCTGCTCCAGCTGCCAGACACCTTTCCTGCCCTGGGCAACCCAAACCAGGCCACAGTGACCTGGATAATCCACGTCCTTGCTGTCCTGGTCACACAGCCCTGGCCCCTTGTCCCCATGTCAGGCTCTGGGGTGGATCCTGTGGAACATCCTTTGGTGGAGGCTGTGGCTCCAGGTGGGCCAGGGGGGAGAGAGAGGGGGACAGGGACCCTGCTGGGCATGGACAGCATTGGACTTGTTGGGAGAAACTGTGAGGGGGAGCTGGGGCGGAGTGACCAACCCAGTGACCTGACACAGCCCTGCTGGGATGTCACACAGCCCCTCTGGGATGTCACAGCCCCCTCTGTGATGTCACAGCCCATTCTCTAATGTCACAGATCTGGTCTCTGATGCCACAATCCACTCTGTGATGTCACAGAGTAACCCTGTAATGTCACAGCAAAATCTGTGATGTCATAGTCTGATCTATGATGTCAGAGGTCTGTCCTGTGATGTCACAGTCTGCTCTGTGAGGTCACAGCCCATTCTCTAATGTCACACAGATGGTCTCTGATGTCACAGCCTGCTCTGTGATGTCATAGTCAGATTTCCCAATGTGGAGACCTCTGCCTCTGTGATGTCAAATCCTCTATGATGTCACAGAGACAACCCTCTGTGATGTCATAGCTGCTCAGTGATGACCTCACATAACCCACTCTGTGATGTCATTGTCTGCTCTGTGATGTCAGAGTCTGAATACCTGTGATGTCACAGCTGGCTGACCTGTGATGTCATAGAGAGTGATGTTTCTATGATGTCATAGCTGCTCAATGACCTCACATAACCCACTCTGTGATGTCACAGCCCACTCTGTGACCTCATGTTACCAGATGATCAATTGTCTCCCCCAGGTGAGCTGACACCTGGAGCTTGTTCTCCAAAACCCCAGGCCTGTGGAAACCACACAATGCCCATTGTGTGAGAAGGGGAACTGGAAGTTCAGCAGCCTCAGTGTCCTGCCAGCTCAGCCAGGCCCACTGGAACATTGGGGTCCACGACCACCAGGGACCACCAGAGAGACCCCCAGGACAGAAGAACACATGGGTAAAGGGAGGGGAAATATGTTAATGATTTTGGGGAAATGATTATCAGATGTGTGTTTAGTCCAGGACAATCAATGAATATGTGTGCAAAATACAGAAAATAAACAGAAACTTTCCTGTACTCAGCATGCAGGGCTTTGGGAGGAGCTATCCCCGTGCATCCAGCTGAATAAAGAATGCTGCTCCTTAATGCTGCATTGGGGTTAAGGAGTTTTCTGTTTTACTGAATTTTTGGTAACACTCCCACTGCCAAGGAAAGCTCTGTCTGCTGCTGGTCACAAACAGAGAAGGGCTGGTGGCAGATGTGGGGCTTGGAGGCTGCCTGGGGCACAGTGACCATGAAATAATCAAGTTTTCAATGTTCTGTGAAAGAAGGAGGGGCAGCAACAGAACTTCTGCACTGGAATTAGGAAGGGCAGACTTTGGCCTGTTTAGGATGCTGATTTGGGGAGTACCAAATCAGGTACTGATTTTTTGAAGGGAAACAGCCCTTAAAAACAAAGGGTTTCAGGAAGGATGGACATATTTCAAGAAAGTAATCTTAAAGGGAAAAGGAGCAGCCTGTCCCAGTGTGGCAAAAGGTGAGCTGGTGAGGAAAATGACTGTCCTGGCTGCCCATGGAGCTTTTGTGGGAACTCAGGGGAAAAAAGGACTGGCAATGCAGGAAGTGTTTAAGGAGGTCCTTAGGTTAAGCAGAAAAAAAATTAGGGAGGTGAAAGTTCAATTAGAACTTAACCTGGTAACTTCTGTAAAAAAAAAAAAAAAGTTTTTATAAAAAAATTTATAGCAAATGGAGGGAGAAGTAGAACCTCTACTCTTTATTGGATGCAGTGGAGAATATAGTAACTAAAGATAAGGAAAAGGCTGAGCTACTTAACACCTTGTTTGTCTCAATTTTCAATATTAGGACAGGCTGTCCTCAGGACAAGTGTTCTCCTGAGCTGGTAGATGGGCACAGGGAGCAGAACAGCCCCTGTAATCCAGGAGGAAGCAGTTGGTGACCTGCTGAGCCACTCAGATGCTCACAGGTGTATGGGATCAGATGGGATCCATCCCAGGGGGATGAGGGAGCTGGTGGATGAGCTCCCCAGGCTGCTCTCCATCATTTACCATCAGTCCTGGCTCAGCAGGGAGGTCCCAGAGGACTGGAGGTGCCAGTGTGAGCCCATCCCCAAGAAGGGCTGGAAGGAGGATCTGGGGAACTCCAGGCCTGTCAGCCTGACCTGGGTGCCTGGCAAGGTTATGGAACAGATCACCTTGAGTGCCATCACAGGGCACCCACAGGATGGCTGAGGGATCAGAGCCAGCCAGCGTGGATTTCAATATCTGCACTGATGGTCTGGATGAGGGGATTGAGACCACCATCAGAAAATTTGCAGATGACACCAAGATGGGTGTGATGTGAGTGGGATCTGCTGGAGGGTAGGAGGGCTCTGCACAGCCTTTGACAGGCTGGATCTCTGGGCCCAATCCAACAAGGTGAGGTTTAACAAGTCCAAGCTTGGGCTGGGTCCTGCACTTGGGCCACAACAACCCCTGCAGCACTACAGGCTGGGGACAGAGTGGCTGGAGATGGCCAGGCAGAAAGGGACCTGCAGGGACTGATGGACAGCAGGCTGGACATGTCCAGCAGGTGCCCAGGTGGGCAAGAAGGCCAATATCCTGGCCTGGATCAGGAATGGTGTGGCCAGCAGGAGCAGGGCACAAATTGCAGATGGCACCCTGTGCTGGGCACTGGTTGGGCAGCACCTGGAGTGCTGTGTCCAGTTCTGGGACCCCACAATTTAGGAAGGACATGGATGGGGGCTGGAGCGTGTCCAGAGAAGGGCAACAAGGCTGGGAGGGGTCTGGGAACAAGTCCTGTGAGGAGTGGCTGAGGGAGCTGGGGTTGTTTCTTCCTGGAGAAGAGTGGATGGCTCTGGGAAGACAAGGCAGTGTCAGGGCACAGGTTGGACTTGATGATCCCCAAGGTCTTTTTCCAGCCCTATTTGATTCTGTCATTCTCTGATGATTGAACCACCCTTGCAGCAGTTGTGAGGATGAGCCCTGGGCTTCCTCTTCAGAAGCTCCAGCAGCCCAGGTCCCTCAGCCCCCTGCCAGCCCCAAAGCCCATCCTGTCAGTCAAATGGAACCAGGAGCCTCTGCAGACTCCTCCTCACTGCCCAGAACAGGGAGCCCCAGAGGGCCAGAGACACAGCAGCCCAGATGGCCCCCTGGCCTGGGGGCCTCTGGCAAGGGAGCAGCACCAGGCACTGCAGGAGCCAAGACAATTCCTGCAGCATTGTAGGATGATCCTGCTCCCCAAGGGACATTCCCATGGTGCCAAGTCAGGAACTGCAATGGGGAGTGGGGCCAGAGAGGAAAGGGCAAACAGGGATGGGCTGTTTGCAGGGGGGGGAACAGGGCTGGGCAAGAGGAAGAAATTTGTATCAGGGAAGAGTAAAAGAAAGCAAAGGTGAAGCCAAGGAAATGCTGAGGGCAGTTTGGGGGTGGCTGCCAGGCAGCCCTGGCTCTGAACAACAACAGCGTCTGCAGTGGGACAGGAAACTCCCAGCTGATGGGAACAAACTTTCTGGCTGAGTGCAGAGGCCAGGACAAAGCTGAAGTGGTTTCCTGGTGTCCCCCAGCCCTTGCTGGCCCCAGGGGCTGATGGCATTTGTGCTCCCTCAGGTTCATGTCCCCACAGCAACAGCATGGGGGTGCTCCTGCCTGCTGTGTGCAATGCAAACAGGGGCTGCTGAGCCAGGGCTGTTGTGTCTGTGCCTGCAAGGATGGGGCACCTGTGTGAGCTGGGGAGAGGCCAGGGCTGCAGAGGGGGGATGTTGTTGGCAGCTCCATGAGGACGCTCTGGGACACTGCCCTGGGCTGTGCAGCGCACTGGGGATGGATCAGCCCCTGCTCTGCTGCTCCTCCCATCTGCCCCAGGGCCCTTGCAGAGCCCCAGCCATGCTGTTTGCCCCCAGCCTGCCCACGGCCAGCCTGGGGCTGCTCACGGGGTTTTCTGTGCTGAGCATTGGCCTGGCCGTGTTCTTGAGAGAGCCTGGGCAAGGAGCCTGGAGCCCCAGGGCCTGGGCTGAGGCGTCAGCGCTGCCCCAGCAGTGCCCATGGCCTGTCCCTGCTGCAGCCCAGGCACTGCCACCCCAGGGCTGTGCAGGCCCTGAGAGCACTCAGGCCCTACAGCAACACCAGGGCCACCAGGGCAGTGGGGCAGGGCCACGGCAGCAGCACTGGCCTGGACCAGGAATGCTGCTGCTGCTGCTGCTGGGCACAGCTGCTGGGCCAGCACTGATCTGCCCCCAGCTCTGCACACAGACATTGCTGCTGCAGCTCCAGAGAAGGCAACAAAAGGGCATCTCTGCAGAAAACTTTGCTGGGAGAGATCCTTTAGTTCATTTAAAGCCACCAAGAATGCAGCCCCACATTGACACAATCTGTGGCTACAGTGAAGGAGGAAAAAAACAAAATGAGAAACGGCACAAAAATTGCCATTTATTTGAAGACAATATGAAAAAAAGTAAAACAAAAAAACAGGACCTCCAAAATGAAGCCAACAAGAAGTATCAAAGATTATATTTTTTATTACAAGTGATTTGCAGAAATTGGCCAGCAGTTTAATGTTCCTTAAAGCATCCAGTCATCAGTCTCCACACTGCAGCCTTGAGCTCCTGGTTCCTCAGGCTGTAGATGAGGGGGTTCAGGGCTGGAGGCACCACTGAGTACAGAACTGACAGGGCCAGATCCAGGGATGGGGAGGAGATGGAGGGGGGCTTCAGGTAGGCAAATGTGCCAGTGCTGATGAACAGGGAGACCACAGCCAGGTGAGGGAGGCAGGTGGAAAAGGCTTTGTGCCGTCCCTGCTCAGAGGGGATCCTCAGCACAGCCCTGAAGATCTGCACATAGGAGAAAACAATGAACACAAAACAACAGAGTCCTAAACAGCCACTAACAGCAAGAAGCCCAAGTTCCCTGAGGTAGGAGTTGGAGCAGGAGAGCTTGAGGATCTGGGGGATTTCACAGAAGAACTGGCCCAGGGCATTGCCATGGCACAGGGGCAGGGAAAATGTATTGGCTGTGTGCATGAGAGCATTGAGAAAGGCACTGGCCCAGGCAGCTGCTGCCATGTGGGCACAAGCTCTGCTGCCCAGGAGGGTCCCGTAGTGCAGTGGTTTGCAGATGGACACGTAGCGGTCGTAGCACATGATGGTCAGGAGGGAAAACTCTGCTGCAATGAAGAAGAAAAAAAAAAAGAGCTGAGCAGCACATCCTGTGTAGGAGATGTTCCTGGTGTCCCAGAGGGAATTGTGCATGGCTTTGGGGACAGTGGTGCAGATGGAGCCCAGGTCAGCTGAGGGCCAGGTTGAGCAGGAAGAAGAACATGGGCGTGTGCAGGTGGTGGCTGCAGGCTACGGCGCTGATGATGAGGCCGTTGCCCAGGAGGGCAGCCAGGGAGATGCCCAGCAAGAGGCAGAAGTGCAGGAGCTGCAGCTGCCGCGTGTCTGCCAATGCCAGCAGGAGGAAGTGCCTGATGGAGCTGCTGTTGGACATTTGCTGGGGCTGCACATGGGGACCTGTTCATGGAGAAAAGGACAGTGAAGAGTTAGGAGAGATACCTGTAACCAAAATCAAAGCCATTTCCCATACACCCTCCCCCAACTAACACACAGACATGTTTTGTTTTAAGAGTTCTGAGGTTTTTTTTTTTTAAGCTCCCCCATATCTCTCCTGGTATTCTTGGATATCAGAAACCCTCAGCATTTCTGCTGCCCTTGAGGTAGAAAACAACAGTGAGTTCTGTGAGGCAAAGTGATGAGTGGAGACTGAGGGGAGATGGTCTGTCATTCTTCCTGTTTGGAGTTTCTCTGGGCTTTAACTTTTCTCAAATGGAGGAATGTTCACCTCCCATGTTTCCCTAAAAAATGTCTGCCCAGAAAAATGTCCCCAGGTACTGCTGAGAGCAGATGGATCCACCACAGCCCAGCTCCACATTTGTAGCCAAGGACTCACATTGCTCATTTCACCAACCCAACAGCATTTTCAGTGTCAGAACACCTCTGCCTTTCCCCATCAATCTTATAACTCAGAGATGCTCTAGGACAATTTTGGACCCTGGATTGAAGCTCCCAGCTTGGACTGAAATCTCAGGGAGACTTCCAAGTGTCCTTATGATGGCATTGGATTGAGGGAGATGCAGCTCCTTCCCTGGCTGCACTGACAGCATTGCCCAGAGCTGGGCACTGGGGACAGCGTCACCCTGAGCCAGCTGTGCCCCTGCCAGACCCCCCACGGCCGGGCAGCTGCTCCCAGCCCTGTGCTCTGCAGAGGGAACTGGGCCCGGGGCTGCAGAGCTGCCCCACGGCTCTGCTGCAGCTCTGCCTGCACAGGAGGGGCTGCACGCCTTGGAGCCCCCGGCCCTGAGGGAGGGCAGAGGCTGGGCTGGGGCACAGGAGGGAGGGGGCTTGTTCAGAGGGAGGGGCTGCACTGGAGGGGATCCTGTGGGCATCTCTAAACTCTCCCTGCCACAGCATTGCTGGGTTTTGTTTTCTCTCATTGCCTGATCTTCTCTCTGCTTCCTGGAGATTTTCCTCCTGCAGGTGTTTCCCTGTGCCTGATCTCTCCCTGCCAGCACTCACAGACCCCAAATCTCTGTGCACTCTCCTTGGCCTGACAGAACCCTGCCTGTTTGCAGGGCACTGCCTGGGGGCAGGTTCTGTTTGCAGCTTGGAGAAAGGACAGCTCAGACTGAGCCTGATGGCTCCAGCAAAGGCGATGCTGCTGCTGTCCATGGGCAGAGTGGCTGCAAGAACATTAGGGATCTCCTGGGCACCTATTGATCACTAAAAGTAACACTTGGGATGTCTCAGGCACTTGTCAAAAATAATAATAATACTTTTTAAGCAATTTTGTAAAATTCTTTTTTTTTTCAAATTTTCTATGACTGATCAGAACCCCTGAGCATGCCAGTGCTTCATGAGCATTTCACCTCCCCTGCACCAGAAGTACTCAGAGTTGTACTCACAGAGTCTGTAAGCATTGGGATGTTCCAGCTTTAGGAGATGGCTCCAGGAGCTGCAGCTGCATTGTCCTGCAGCCAGAGGTTCCTGTGCCAAGGGCTGGCAGTGATTCTGCCCCAGGCACTTCTCAGCACCTTCCCAGCCCTGAATGATTGAAGCTCTCTGTGCCTCTGGGCTGTGCCCGGGCTGGCTGCAGGCAGTGCCCCAGCCCTGCTGGGCTGGCAGAAGAGCTGCTCATCAAGAGAAATGTGCTTTTGAAGCTCTTCTTGGTTACCAGGAGCTGCCTCTGTGCCAGGAGCCCAGCCCAGCTCAGCAGCACAGACACAGCACAAGGACTTTAATGAGCCTCTGGGGCTTTGTGCTCAGGCCCTGAACATCAGTCCCTGAGAGGGAGCTGAAGAAACCTCTCCAGAACTCCAAGTCAGAATCCAACTCCAAAGTTTCTTGGACTTTTAATGGGTCCCACTGAGGGACACGACTGAGAAAGTGTCCCCAGGCCCCAGGCAGAGCAGAGAACTGCAGGCAGTGATGACAGGTGGGGACAAAGAGAAGCCAAGTCTTGGTGCCCTGGGGCACAGCAGGGTCTGTGCCACCAAGGGCTGGGAGGAGACACCTTGTCCTGAGGCCCTGGGGCCTCCTGGCACAGCCCCAGCCAGGCTGGGCACTGTCAGCCCCTTGTCCTGCCCTCAGCATCCCCCCCAGCCCACATCCCAGTGGCCTCAAGGATCTGCTGGAAGGAGTCCCTGGGGGGAGCCTTGCTCAGCAATGGCCCTGGGGGCTCCTTCATGCTCCCTGCAGGGACTGCAGGTTTTTCAAAGGACTTTGGGTTTGGCTTTTTGCCTTGGAGTCTCTGAGAGGTTTGTGCAATCATGGCCTCCAATTATCTGCTGTAATTAGTCCCTGGAGAGGCTTTGTCAGTAACAACACTCAGTGGGGCTCATTAATGCTTCAGGGTACTTCAGTTATTTTAAGGTATTTGGTGTTTCCCTTTTGATACAGACTCTGTGAGAGGTTTGTGCAATCATGGCCCCAATTATCTGCTTTAATGAGTCCCTTGAGAGCTTTGTACTGACACTCAGTGGGGCTCATTAATGCCTTGAGATACTCAAGGTTTTTAAGGTACTTTATGGATTTAAGAATACTTTTAGGTACTTTTAAGGATTTTCCTTCCCACACTGAGTCTCTGAGAGGTTTTTGTGCCATCCTGGCCTCCAATTCTCTCCTCCAAGGAGTCCATGAGGAGCCTGTGTTGGGTATCTTCCCCTTTCTGTTTTACAACAAAGATGGAACTGAAAGAATTTTGTAAGACTTTCTAAAAGCATCCAAACAAACATGGGACAATTAACAATACAACAACAACCACTAAGAGAATTAATAGTCCTGTTTTAGCTAGACATCATCCAACCCTTTAGTCCCTTGGATTGGAAGAGTTTATTGAACCAGTCTTTTTGTTTTCCACTTGAAGCTTCTTGAACCCTTCCTTCAGTACCTGAATGCTCTTGTGGATTGACTCGCTGTGGCTGGAGAGGTTCATGCAACACATGCCCTCAGAGTCTACACAGCCATGCCCATGTGCCCAGAGTAAAAACTCTATCGCTGTTCTGCAAGGTGGCATGTCTGATGGTCTCTATGTCTGAGAGCAGGCCACTCAATGTGAGGGAGGTAGCATTGGTTTGCTTACTTAACAGGCACCTAAGATGGTCTAATTGTCCTAAAGCTTTAGCTGCAGCCACCCAAGGTAGTCCAAATTGGGGTTTCTACAGTCTGATACCTGGATTAAAGCTTTCAAAGCCATCTCTTTGATATAATCCAATACTTCTCTGGGGATACCTGCTGCTTGATCATCTGGTAGGCTGTGTTGTCCTTCTCCAGCTAGATGGTTGATTGTCAATTCTGCCCTTGCCTCATTATTAGCATAGTCTGCTATTAATTGATTTAGTAAACACTTCCATCCCCCTTCCCACAGGGTGTATTCTGTAGGTGACAACAACATGGTCATAATACATTTTAAATCATATGGGGTTAAGACATGTGCTGTAAACATGGCCCTCATTAGGCCATTAAAACAAGGTAAGCCCTTCCTATGGTCTTTAATTGCCCTACATAGATCCTTGATTTCCTTGTAAACCAATGGCTGACACCTGGGATTCTGCCCCTTCTTTCATAATAGGAGGGGCAACAACTGGAGGAGTTTTGAGACTATTTGCCAGTCTGATTTTCCTTAAGCTTCTTCTGGATCCTTTCCAGTGGAAGGATCTTCAGGTGGCTCTGGGAAGTCCAAACTGTCTTCTGGGGAGGAAGAATAACTTGGAGCAGAAACATTTGGATTAGATAATAGTGTGACAGTTGGGCTTAGTATCTTTGATCATGGGGTTATATTGTTGCCGGAGGGTGGCAAAGGGGCTGCCATTTTGTCAGGTGTTGGGGAGGAAGGGCCTTGATTTAGGGGATGGCAGACTTCCAGGAATGGAGTTCTGGAGGCATGGCCCAGGGTGAAGGTGGAATGATTGACAGTGGGGCATGGTTCCCCAGTTGTGGGGAGTTGGAGTCTGGAGGTTTGTTCAGGGGTGGAAGAGAAGGTTGTGGTAGCAGGAAGTGGAGGAGCCAAGATGGAGGGAGGATGGTCTGGGCTCCTGAGCCACATTCAGGCTCCTTCCATCTTGAGTCTCCAGGGCATGATGCTCCAAGACCAGAAAATGGCCATTGCCATCTTGGACCATCGTGGAAGGTCTGAGAAAGGCAGGTTTGAGGGGAGGTCCTGAGTTAGGAGTGACCAATGGATTGAGTTTTCAACACACTGCTTGCTGGTGAAGGGTCTCAAGGATGGTGTGGAAGATGGGGAGCATGTGGGGTGCAATGGGGTCCCTTTTGATTGAAAGGTTGTACAATTTAACTCCCACTGAGTCCCAAAATTCAGTGGTATGGATTTCATCAGCAGAGGCATCTGGAAAATTTTTAATGATCCACCTCATGATTTATTTTAATTTGTTCTTTGAAAATATTTTGTCATGATCAGTGAGAATTAACTTAAAGCATCCATACATGCTCCTTTCTACTTTGGACATCTGGCTGCCCATTTTCTCTTTCTCTGCCTTATGGGGAAACAGCCACAAGAACACCCCAAATCAATTATGGGACATGGGTGCATATTGTAAAAACACAGTGGCAAAATGGGCAATAAATGTCTTGCATTTCCCCAAACCCACCTGCAATCCTATGCAGGTGAAACCGTCGTTGTCCCTGCAGATCCTGGGCAAGGTCCCTTGAAGCAACAATGAATCTGCCTGGGCCCTGGCACAATCCAAAAATCCTGGGGAGCACTGGCCTATCCATCAGCTAACCCCAGCTGACGTGACTGACACAGGGAGCCCTGAATGTCATGGTCCCTGTTTGGGCACCAAATGTCACAATGAGGGTGGCTGTGACAAACCTCTCTGGTTCCCTGACTTCAGGGTGAGGGTTGGCAAAAATGAAAAGGAGCAGGATCAATGGAGTTGTTTAAAAGGAACTTTAGTAACAGGGTGAAAAACAATAAACATGGAGAAGTCGAGAACAGTATGAGGGGCAGGATCCAAAGACCTGAGACAAAGGGGAAGCAACAACATGTACACTTGGGGGTAGAACACTCTAGAACAATAACCATATAGGGGAAACAAGTAACCAATAGGGGAGTAGAACTTGGACAACTTAGCATAACAACACTAAAGGCTTATGGGGAACTCTCAAGCTCACCCTAAGTTAAACAAATGATTCCCAGGGCTTGAAACTCATGCCCAGTTCTTTCGGGGTAAAATCTGGCTGACTCTGAGTTACAGCTGGGCTAACTACCGCACTGCTGCTTTTCACTGGCCCCTTGGGACCATGTGGCCCAACAGAGCCACAATGATGTCCTTGGTTCCATAAGGCTCTAAAGTGTCACATTGGTCCCTTGGATCCATGGTGCTCTGCAGTGTCACCATGGCCCCTTCATTTCACAAGGCTCCCAATGTCACATTGGTCTCCATAGGAAGGAAAGCATGGAGCCCCCATATTTCAGGAGCTGATGAATGGCAACCACCAGAGGCCAAGGCAAGCCTGACCTTTCTGTCCTGGCAGGTTTGCTTGGAGCAACCCTTGGATATTCAAAATTATGAATGCGGAGTCCTAATTTCAAACATTAGTGCCTGGAGAAGAGGGATGTTTTTCTTCCATAAAAAGAAAAGCAGGGAGCCCTTTCCAGTGTTTGGAAAATAGGTGAGTGCTGGCACTCAGGAATGAAAGACCAGCCAGACCTGTCTGTCCTGGCAAATTTTGCCTGGCAGCAATCGGATACACAGAAATTTGGAGGTGGAATCCTAATTTTGGCCATGGATGCCTGGAAAAAATGGACAGTTCTTTTCCATAAAAAGAAATGCCCAGAGCCCCAGTGTTTCAGGGGCAGATGGGAGTGGCCTTCCACATTCCAAGGTCAGCCAGACCTGTCAGGTGACCCCTGGGAGGCCAAGGCAGCCACACCTATTTCATGTTCCCTTGGTTCCACAGGGGCCCTGCAGTGTCACAATGGCTCCTTGCTTCCATGATGCCCTCAGGTGTCATAATGGCCCCTTGGTTACACAAGTCCTTAAGGATCTTAATGGTCTCCATGGTTCCACAAGGCCCCACAGTGTCATAATGATCTATTGGTTCCATGAAGCCCTCTCTGTGTCACCATGGCCCCTTGGTTCCATTGGGGCCCAGTAGTGCAACAATGATCCCTTTGTTTCCACAACTTCCCATAGTGTCACAATGGCCCCTTCCTTCCATGAGGGCCCTGCAGGGTCACAATGCCCCTTTGGTTCCATGGGGGCCCCACAGTGTCACAATGGTCTCCATGATTCCATGGGGCCTTGCAATGCCACAATGGTCTCCATGGATCCATGGTGCCCTGCAGGATCACAACGGCCCTTTGGCTCCATGAGGCCCTGAAATGCAGCAATGGCCTCTTGGTTCCACAAAGCCCTGCTGCTTCACACTGACCCCTTGGGACCATGCAGCCCAACAGAACCACAATGATGTCCTTGGTTCCATGAGGCCCCACAGTGTCACAATGGTCCCTTGGATCCATGGTACCCTGCAGTGTCACAATGTCCCTGCATTTCCCAATTGGTTCCATGGTTCCTCAAGTTCCCACAGTGTAACAATGGTGGATCCACACAGTGCCACAATGATCCCCTTGGTTCCACATGTTCCCAGTGTAACAATGCCCTTTGGTTCCACAACACCCCACAGTGTCACAATGGTCTCCATAGGAAGGAAACAAGTGAGCCCCAGTGGTGCAGGGGCAGATGAGAGGCAGTCACCAGAGGCCAAGTCTAGCCAGACTTGACTGTATTGGGCAGATTTTGTCTGGGAGAAACCCTTGGATATAGAGAATTTTAGATGCAGAATCCCAATTTTGGCCATGGGTGCCTAGACAAGAAAGACAGTTCTTTCCCATAGGAATAAAAGCACAGAGTCCCAGTGCTTCATGGTCAGATGGGAAGTGGCCCTTGACATGTCAAATTCAGTGGGACCTGTCAGACAGCCCCCAGGAGGCCAAACCAGGCAGACCTGTTCCATGTTCCCTTGATTTCATGGGTCCCCACACTGTCACAATATTCTCCTTGATTCCATGAGGTCTTGCAATGTCACAATGGCTTCTTGGTTTCATGAGCCCCAACAGAGTCACAAGGGTCCCTTGGCTCCATGCAGCCCTGCTGTGTCACAATGGCTCCTTGTTTCTATGGGCCCCACTGTTTGATTACTGACCCTTGCATCCATAGGGCCCCTGAGTTGCACAATGGTCTCCTTGATTCCATGAGGTTCCGTAGTGTCCTTGGACCCGCATTGTCACAACTGACCCATGGCTCCATGAGGTTCTGTAGTGTCACCGTGGTCGCTGTCAGAGGCTGGATGAGATTGATATCTCGAGAGACACCTTGGGATGCTCGGAATGCCCATGTGGGGCCAGGGCCAGGTCAGGCCTTGGTTTGTGGTGGGACAGAGCCCCTGGCCTGGCAGAGCTGTCAATCACATAGCAGATGCTGTGGTAACCCTACTCTGATTGGCCCAGCTGTCAATCAATCACACACTAGCAGCTGGTGCCACCCTGGCTCTGATTGGACAAACATCTGGCAATCCCACCCCAGGAGTGGGCCCATGAAAGCCCAGGGGGTTAAAAGCCAGAGCACCAGGCCAGCCCAGGGTCTGGATCCTGTCTTCTCCTAGGGTTCCTCTGTGGGTGATGCTGGAGCCTGAGCAGTTGGTAACTTTGTGTGTGTCTTTCTATGGATCTTCTGTCTTTCTATTGTTCTCTATTTCTTCTCCTTTTAATCCTACTTACATGGAACATTTTTGGATAACTAAACATATTAAGGGTTAAAAGTTTTTAGGTAAAATGGGCTAAGTTAATGAAGTTAATGCTACGATAAGAGTTTTATGTTGAAGTGGATGTTGTATTAAACCTTTTGCCAAAGTTCTTTGACTCTGTCCATGTTTCGCCAGTAAAATTTTGTGTCATTTTGACCTCTGAGCTCAGTTGGTTAGAGCATGGTGCTGGTATCACTGAAGCTGTGGGTTCAATCCCTGTGTGGGCCATTCACTTAAGAGCTGGACTTGATGATCCTTGTGGGTCCCTTCCTACCAAGTATATTCTTTGCATCTGGCCATGTTGAAAATATCTGGTTGGTGTTTCTCCTGTGCACTAAACTCAAGTCAAGGAACCTTTGGTTACCCCCAGCATTTCAGTGTTCTGGGGTCTTCCAGCCCTGCAGGCTCACAGTGGCCTCTTGTTTCCATGAAGCCCCAGAGTGTCACACTGGCCCCTTGGTTCCATGGCCCCAACAGTGCCACAATGATCCCCTTGGTTCCACAACTTCCCACAGTGTCCCACTGGCCCCTTGGTTCCATGGGGATCTGGAGTGTCACACAGGTTTATGACATTTGTCCTTGCTGCCCCTCACATCCCCCTGCCCCACAAACAGCCCTGAGCCACCCGTGAGGGACAGGCCCTGCTGTCCCAGGCTGGGCTCAGGGCTTGGCCTTTCTTCCCCCCCAGCCAGCCCAGGCCTTGCTCAGCATTGCAGTTCCCTGCTCAGAGCCTTTGGCTCCCTGCAATCCTGGCCTCAAGGATCTGCTCTCAGCAGTCCCTGGGGAGCCTTTGGCACTCCCTGCCCTCAGTGGGGCCCAGTGATGCTCCAAGGGACTTGGAGTTTTGCTTCTGACTCCTTGAGCAGCTTCTTCAGCCTTCTCTCAGTGCCTGAGGGTCCTGGACTCAGCCCCAAATCCACCATGGGGATCATCAAAATACAGAAAGCTTTTGAGGGCTCTTTCTCTTCCTTCAGTGGACTTCAAGTCTCCAGGGCTTCTGCAGCTGATTGGAATCAGTTTGGGATTCTTGTAAGGAGGAAGATTTCAAAGTGCACCTCATGACTTTTCTTCTTTAATCAAGTGTGTATTTTTTTATTTTCCAGTTCAGAGAAGAGCTGATAGAAGCATTCCCCAGGTGATCTTGATGCTGAATGTCTCCTTAGGAGGTCTGGGCATAGAGAAGAATGAGCCCCTTGAGGGCTGACCCTGTTTGGACAAGCTGCTCCTCACCCCCCCAGCCTCACCATGTCTGACATGGCCCACCTGGGACTGACATCCCTGTGCCCTGCAGCAGAACCTTGTCCCCTGAGCTCTGCAGCTCCATGTCCCAGCCCATTGCACCATGTCCCACCTGCTCTCCTCAGGGCTCTGCCTGCACACAGGCCCAGGAGAAGTTTTCCTGTTGGGAAGGAAAGAATGGAAAAGCCTGAGCAGGTTTCCTGAACAACAAACCCCACTCAGGAACCACCTGCTCAGTCCAGGCTGCCTGGAATGGTGTCACCTTTCTCCAAGGGACAGTGTGAGCAGAAATGATCTCTGGAAGCAGAATTCTCTGAGTCTTGCAGCTGAATTCTCTGTCCCTGTCCTTTCCCTGGATCTCTGTTGCAGATGGAAGCTGCTGGTGCCATCCTCACCTTTAACCTCTCTCTTGAATGCAAACAGATGTTCCCAGGTGTGTTAAGCAGGATTTGCCCAATGTTTCCACAAAACTTTTATGTTCCTCATGGAATGAAGGAACCATTTTGGCACCGAGGGGGTGACGTGGAAGCAAGGAGTCAATTGTGACCCTGGGGTGCCATGGAACCAAGGGGCCATGGTGACACAGCAGGGCCACATGGATCCAGTGGTCCATTGTGACACTGTGGATCCAAGGAGACCATGGAGACACCCCCAGAACCTCATGGAACCAAGGAGTCCATGGTGACCCAGTGGGGGGCTGCATGGAGCCAATGGTCCATGGTGACACTGCCCATCCAAGGAGGCCATTGTGACACTGTGGAAGCTCATGGAGCGAGGGAGGCCATTGTGACACTGAAGAACTTCATGGCACCAAATATCCATGGTGACACAGCAGGGCATCATGGGAACCAAGGAACCGCTGTTGGCAGTAGGGAAACTCATGGAACCAGGGGCCCTTGTGGCACTGCAGAACCAACAGAGCTGCTGGACCTTGTCCCCTGGCCCTGCACAGCTCCTTGGGAGGCATGGCAGGAGCAGCACCCTGGGAGCCTCGGGAATGCCCCTCTGGCACCCACGGCACACACTGCCAGGGGCTGGAATTCCAGTTCCCAGCCAGGAAAAGATGTTCCTGCCCTGGAAGGCAAAGCTCTTAAGAAGGAGCCAAAAGCCAAGTGGAGCAAGATCTTACAGTGACATTTCACTGCCAGCCTTCATAACTTCACCCATGGTTGTTGTAGCTCCTGGATTGGGAATTAAATCAGGGCAGGGTCTTTGGTGGGAGCTGCCCTGGGTCAAGGGAGACACTGAGAGAGAAACAGAGCAGGCAAAGAGAGGCAGGAGAGAAAGGAGGGCACAAACACAATCAGCTGAGAAGGTGGCACTTGGAAATCAGAACTGGAACTGATGGAAAATGAATCAGTAATTCTGAAAGTTTTATTTACTATCAAAATACATCCCAAGCCCCCAGCCCCACACAAACCTGATCCCACACCCTCAAATTTGGACCCCACTTCTCCCCATCTCCTTCTGATCCCATCTCACCCTGGAGGCTGTGGAATCGAGTAATTTCAGCATGGACTGAATTTTTCTGAGGTGGGAACAATGCATGTTGAGGTGCGACTTTTTAGGTTAAGATTTAGTTGTTTTCAGTGGGACTGAGTGATTTTGAGGGAACAGATTGATCCCTCTTGGCTCTTGGAATGCAAAGAGATGGAGAACACTACCTGAAAGAATCCAACAGGAAGGAAAAGCCCAAGAGATCCCACAGGGTGAGGGGCTCCATACCCAGCCCAGGATGCTCTGAGGAGGAAAGACCCACCCTGTGCCAGGAAGGTGGACAGAGCTTCTGCCAGAGAAGAACCCACAAATCTTCCAGAATATGTCCCCACACCATGAATTCCCCCTGAAATACCTGTGAAATGGTGGGACTTAAAACATCTCTGATCAATTTCATTCTTTTTAGTCCTATTTCATGTGGTTTTAAGGAAAGAAGATAATTCACAAGAAAATTAGGGCCAAACGAAAAGATAACCAGCCATGTGTCTTCCCAACATGGATCACCAGGGCTCTGACCAACATGGGTCCTCCCATGGGGGATGAAGTTTGAGCAGTGCACAAAGCTCTTCCTGCAGTTGGGGCACTCACAGGACTTCCCTTACAGGTTCCTCCATTGGTGTCTGATCAAGGTAGAGCTGCTGGAGAAGCTCTTCCCACACTGGGGACACTCGTAGGGCCTCTTCCCAGTGTGGATGCAATGGTGGGTGATGAGGTTGGAGTTGTGCTTAAAGTCCTTCCCGCAGTCGGGGCAGCGGAAGGGCCTCTCCTCAGTGTGACTCTGCTGGTGCTTGAGGAGATGGGAGCTGGTCTGAAACTTCTTCCTACACTCAGGACACTCGTAGGGCCTCTCCCCAGTGTGGATTATTTGGTGGATGATCAGCTGGGACCTCCGACTGAAGGTCATCTCACATTCCGCACACTTGTATGGCCTTTCCCCAGTGTGGATCCTCTGGTGGTGGATCAAATGGGACTTCTGCCTGAAGCTCTTCCCACATTCCTCACACTCATAGGGCCGTTCTGTGGTGTGAGTCCTCTGGTTGCAGATCAGGTTGGAGCTCCAGCTAAAGCTCATCCCAAAACCCCCACACCCAGTGTGGATGCGCCAGTGCCTGAAGAGGTTGGAGATGTGCTTGAAGCCCATCCCGCAGTCAGGGCAGTGGAAGGGCCTCTCCTCTGTGTGAATCCACTGGTGCAGGAAGAGATTGGAGCTGCTCTGAAACCTCTTCTGACACTCAGGACACTCATAGGGCCTCTCCCCAGTGTGGAAATGCGCTGGTGGGTGATGAGGTGGGAGCTGCAGCTGAAGCCCTTCCCAGACTCCCCACACTTGTAGGCCCATTCCCCGGTGTGGATCATCTGGTGGCTGATCAGGGTGCTGCTCTGCCTGAAGCTCTTCCTAAACGCGAAGCACTTGTGGGGCTTCTCCCCATCATGAAGCTGCTCATGGGCCACCAGCTCTGAGTTCTGGCTGAAGCTCTGTCCACCTTCCTGGCTCAGGGTGGGCCTTTCCTCCTCAGAGCACCCTGGCCTGGGTTTGGAGCCCCTCACCCTGTGGGATCTCTTGAGCTTTTCCTCCCTGTTGGATTCTTGCTCCATGGAGCTGCTCAAAATGGTTTCTTCCAAGAGGTTCTGCCACGGGGATTTTTCCTCCTTGGTCTCCATCCTCAGCTCCTTCCCTGGGGGAGGAAGGACAAGGGGAGGATGGGATTTGCCTCCGTGCCAGAGGGAAGGGGAAGGAGATCCTGCTGGGGAACCTGGCCCGGGCAAAAGCAGAGGCGAACTGGGAAAACTGGGGGCTGCACATCCAAACTGGGCCTTGCTGGGGACCCTGCCTGGGGACTTCCAGCCCTTGGGGCTCCTCTTGGGAGATCCGGGAGGGGGAACACAGAGGGGGCTGGGGGATCCCAGGAGTGGCATCACTGGGATGGACTGGGCCGTACTGGGATCATACTGGGATCACACTGGGAGCAGCTGGGCCCATGCTGGGGGAGACTGTAATCACACTGAGAGAGACTGGGATTATACTGGGATCACACTGGAAGTGAGTGGGAGGCTGCAGGGGGCAACTGAGACCATGTTGGGGACAAATGGGATATACTGGGAGTGAGTGGGATCATGGTAAGGGTGACCAGGAGCAGCTGTGAGCAACTGGGATCATGCTAGGAGTAACTGGGAGGAACTGGGTGCATGCTGAGCGTGATTGGAAGCAACTGGGCTGATACTGGGATGAACTGGGATCATGCTGGAGGTGACTGGGATCATACTGGCAGTGAGTGCCACTACACTGAGGCTGACTGGTAGTGGCTGGGAGCAAATGGGATCATACTGGAAGGAACTGGGAGTGACTGGGAATATGCTGGAAGGAACTGCGGTACACTGGGAGAGACTGGGAGTGACTGGAACAAAAGTGAGGGTGAAAGGGAACAACTGGAACCATGTGGGGCACAACTGGTTCATACTGGCAGGGACTGGGAGCACACTGGGGTCATCTCTGGATCATACTGGGAGGGACTGGACTAATCTGAGAGCGACTGGGAACACACCATGCACATCATCCCCCATATTGGGGGTGACAGGGAGCAACTGGGAGCACGCTGGGAGCAAATGGCATCATACTGGGACTGACTGGGTTGATCTAGCTGGAGGCAACTGGGACCATACTGGGAGTGGTTGGAAGTTATGGGATTATACTGGGACCATACTAGGAGTGCTGGCATGTGACAAGGATCATACTGGAGGTTATTTGGCTCATATTGGTGTTGAAAGGGAGCAACTGGGATCACACTTTGGGCTAGTGGGAGCAACTGAGAGAAACTGGAATCATACTGCAAGCAGACTGGAGGAACTGGGAATGACTGGATGCATGCTGGAAGCAACTGGGATATACTGGGCATGGCTGAAATCATACTGAGATAAGTAACACCTTACTGGGATCACTGGGAGTGTCTGGGAATGACCATGGACATGCTGAGGGAAACTGGGATATACTGGGAGTGTCTGTAACCATACTGGGGATGACTGGGAACACACTGGGAACAATGGGGACCATGCTGGGGAGAACTGGGAGTGACTGGGTCTACACTGGGGGCAACTGGGCATGACTGGGACCATGCTGGGAGGGACTGGGATCATCTATGGGGAATGACTGGGACTATACACTGGGGGCAACTGGGATCAACTGGGATCACTCTGGGAGGTGGAAGTGACTGGAACCATGCTGGAGGCAACTGGGATCCTACTGGGAGAGGCTGGGCCCATGCTGGGGAAACTGGGATCATACTGGGTCATACCTGGAGCAACTGGGACTGCACTGAGGGTGACTGGGAGTGGCTGTGAGCAACTGGGATCAGGCTGGAAGCAACTGAGGGACAATTGGGAGTGACCTGGGAAAATGCTGGGAGTAACTGGGATACACTGGGAGAGACTGAAACCACAGTGGGGATAAATGGGAGTAACTGGAACCACACTGGATGGTAATGGGAGAGCTGTGTCCATGCTGAGGTCATACTGGAACTGACTGGGATCATACTGGGAGTGACTGGGAAAAGTATTAGGAGTATCTGAGAATGACTGGGATCCTACTGGAACCAGACTGGGAGTGACTGGAAAGGTGCTGGCTGTGACTGGAACCATGCTGGAGGTGACTGGGAGCAACTGGGCCCACACTGGGAGTGACAGGGAGTCACTCTGGGCATGACTGGAATCATACTGGGAGGATCTGGAGGGACTGGGGCCATGGGGGGTGACTGGAACCATACTGGGGGACTGGGTGCAACTGGGATCATCCTGGGAGCCACTGGGATTACAGCAGGTGAGAATGGATCCTGACTGGGGGTTACTGGGAGCTACTGGGCCCATGTTGGGAGGAAAATGTGGACACATTGGGAGCAACTGGGATCAACTGGAGGATACTGGAACCATGCTGAGGGGACTGAGACCACAACTGGGGCAACTGGGATCATACTGGGACCAACTGGGACCACAGTTTGGGCAACTGCCAGAAACTGGGATCATGCTGGAGGCAACTGGGAGTAACTGGGAAAGACTGGGATCATTCTGAGGAAACCAGAACCTTACTGGGGCAACTGGGATATACTGGGAGTGTCTGTGACCATACTGGGGGACTGGAACCACACTGGGAACAGCTGGGACCATGCTGGGGGGCAACTGGGACCAGTGGGACCATGCTGGGAGGGACTGGGACTATTCTAGGGACAACTGGGATCATACTGGCAGGAACTGGGACTGGAACTATTCTGGGAGCAACTGGGATCATACTGGGATGACAGTGGGAGCAGCTGGGTCCATGCTGGCTGAGACTGGGATCACACTGAGGGTGACTGGAATCATACTGGGATTGACTGGGAGTGGCTGTGACCAACTGGAATCAGGCTGAAAGCAACTGGGAGAAAATGGGAGTGACTGGGAGCATGCTGGGGTGACTGGGATATACTGGGGGATCATGGTGCCATTTGGGATCATACTGGGACTGGGGTCACTGGAGGCTACAGGGGTCAGCTGGGCTCCAGTCACAATTGTCACTCCCAGTAGGATTCACTGGGAGATGACTGGGATCATACTGGGATTATAGTGGGTGTCAATGGACCCTGACTGGGGTTACTGGGAGCTACCAGGGCCCATGCTGGGAGCCCCTGAACACACACTGGGAGGAACTGGGAAAAACTGGGAATGACAGGATGCATGCTGGTGACAACTGGGATCTCCTGGCAGTGACTGGGATAAAACTGGGGGCAGCTGAACCATGCTGAGGTAACTGGGAGTGCCTGGCAATGACTATGAGAATGTTCAGGGCAACTGGGATATACTGGGAGTGCCTGAGACCATGCAGGTGGTGACTGGGACCACACTGGGAGCCACTGGGAATGTGCTGTCTGATCCCTGGGACCATGCTGGGGGCAACTGGGGGCAAGTGTGAGTGACTGGGGCCCTGCTGGGAGAGACTGGCATCATACTGTCAATCCCAGTCACTGGGACTATACATGCTGGGAGAACTGAGAACACAGTCCTGGATGAAATTGGGAGCAACTGGCTGACCATGTTGGGGCTTGCATCATAATGGGAATGACTGGGTTCCTGGGCTCATACTGGGATGGGGGATCCTGCCAGGGGTGAGGATGACTGACCAGGACCATCCTGGGACTGCCCTGAAACTGAAGCCCCACACTGGGGGAACCATGAACCCATGCTGGGGGCAGTCCCCCTGCCCTGCCCTGGATCCCCCCCCAAATCCTATCCCAAGGTGAGGTTTAACAAGTCCAAGTGCTGGGTCCTCCACAGCCATCAACAGCCCCAGCCAGCAGGCTGGGGACAGATGTGGCTGAGTCCCAGCCAGGCAGAAAGGCCCCTGAATGATGGACAGCAGGCTGGACCCCCATTAGATGTGCCCAGGTGCCAGAAGGCCAATGGCCCCCCTGGACAGTGAGAAAATGCAAACCAGATTCTTCCCTGTGCTGGGCCCCTGAACTCCCATGCAGTTTGAGTCCAAACATCCCAGAATCAACATGGATCACCCTGGACCCCATGTCCCCAGGAAGGCCTGGCAACAAGGCCTGGGAGGGTCTTCCAAGAACTCAAGGACCCCTGGAAGGAGCTGGGGTTGTTTATCCCCTTTTCTCTGAAGCCATCAAATACAAAAGTCCCTGCTCCCCCCTGCACCCCATTTGCCTGGACTTGATGATCTCCAATCCCCTTTTGCCCAACCTTCCTGATCCCCCTGGCCCCCTGCTCTCTGAAACCACCTTTGTCCCAGTTGCAGGATGATGCCCTCCTCCTCTGAGCAGGACCCCCAGCAGCCCAGGTCCCTCAGCCCTCCAGAGCCAGCCCCAAAGTGGGCCCATCCAGGTCAGTCCCCAGAGCCTCCCAGTCACTCCCTCAGAGCCCAGAACAGGGAGCCCCAACAGCCAGACACAGGATGGTTTCCCAGTCACCCCCAGGATGATCCTGGAATGACCCCACTGGCAAGGGAGCAGCACCAGGCACTGCAGGAGCCTGCAGACAATTCCTGCAGCACTTGTAGGATGATCCTGCTCCCCAAGGGACGTTCCCATGGTGCCAAGTCAGGAACTGCAATGGGGAGTGGGGCCAGAGAGGAAAGGGCAAACAGGGATGGGCTGTTTGCAGGGGAGGGAATGGGGCTGGGCAAGAGGAAGAAATTTGTGCAGCTAGGAGTAAAGAAAGCAAAGGTGAAGCAAAGGAAATGCTGAGGGCAGTTTGGGGGTGGCTGCCAGGCAGCCCTGGCTCTGAGCAACAGCATCTGCAGTGGGACAGGAAACTCCCAGCTGATGGGAACAAACTTTCTGGCTGAGTGCAGAGGCCAGGACAAAGCTGAGTGGTTTCCCTGGTGTCCCCCAGCCCTTGCTGGCCCCAGGGGCTGATGGCATTTGTGCTCCCTCAGGTTCATGTCCCCACAGCAACAGCATGGGGGTGCTCCCGCCTGCTGTGTGCAATGCAAACAGGGGCTGCTGAGCCAGTGCTGCCGTGTCTGTGCCTGCAAGGATGGGGCACCTGTGTGAGCTGGGGGAGAGGCCAGGGCTGCAGAGGGGGGATGTTGTTGGCAGCTCCATGAGGACGCTCTGGGACGCTGCCCTGGGCTGTGCAGTGCACTGGGGATGGATCAGCCCCTGCTCTGCTGCTCCTTCCTGTCTCCCCAGGGCCCTTGCAGAGCCCCAGCCATGCTGTTTGCCCCCAGCCTGCCCAGCCCCTGTGCAGGCCAGCCTGGGGCTGCTCACTGGGGGGTTTTCTGTGCTGAGCATTGGCCTGGCCGTGTTCTTGAGAGAGCCTGGGCAAGGAGCCTGGAGCCCCCAGGGCCTGGCCTGAGGCGTCAGACTGCCCCAGCAGTGCCCATGGCCTGTCCCTGCTGCAGCCCCTGGCACTGCCACCCCAGGGCTGTGCCCGGCCCTGAGAGCACTCAGGCCCCACAGCAACACCAGGGCCACCAGGGCAGGTGGGGCAGGGCCATGGCAGCAGCACTGGCAACACCAAGTGCTGCTGCTGCTGCTGGGCACAGCTGCTGGGCCAGCACTGATCTGCCCCCAGCTCTGCACACAGACATTGCTGCTGCAGCTCCAGAGAAGGCAACAAAAGGGCATCTCTGCAGAAAACTCTGCTGGGAGATCCTTTAGTTCCTTTAAGGCCACCAAGGGTGCAGCCCCTCATTGACACAGTCTGTGGCCACAGGGAAGGTGGAGAGAAACAAAAAATGAGAAATGGCACAAACAATGACATTTTTTTTTGGACAATATAAAAAGTAAAACAAAAAAAAAAACCTCCAAAATGAAACCAAAGAAGAAGTATAAAAAGATGTTTTTTTATTACAAGTGATTTGCAGAAATTGGCCAGCAGTTTAATGTTCCTGAAACCATCCAGTCATAAGTGTCTGCACTGCAGCCTTGAGCTCCTGGTTCCTCAGGCTGTAGATGAGGGGGTTCAGGGCTGGAGGCACCACTGAGTACAGAACTGACAGGGCCAGATCCAGGGATAGGGAGGAGATGGAGGGGGGCTTCAAGTAGGCCAACATGACAGTGCTGACAAAGAGGGAGACCACAGCCAGGTGAGGGAGGCAGGTGGAAAAGGCTTTGTGCCGTCCCTGCTCAGAGGGGATCCTCAGCACAGCCCTGAAGATCTGCACATAGGAGAAAACAATGAACACAAAACATCCGAGTGCTAAACAGATGGAAAACACAAGAAGCCCAAGTTCCCTGAGGTAGGATTTGGAGCAGGAGAGCTTGAGGATCTGTGGGATTTCACAGAAGAACTGGCCCAGGGCATTGCCATGGCACAGGGGCAGGGAAAATGTATTGGCTGTGTGCATGAGAGCATTGAGAAAGGCACTGGCCCAGGCAGCTGCTGCCATGTGGGCACAAGCTCTGCTGCCCAGGAGGGTCCCGTAGTGCAGTGGTTTGCAGATGGACACGTAGCGGTCGTAGCACATGATGGTCAGGAGGAAAAACTCTGCTGAGATGAAGAACACAAAGAAAAAGAGCTGAGCAGCACATCCTGTGTAGGAGATGTTCCTGGTGTCCCAGAGGGAATTGTGCATGGCTTTGGGGACAGTGGTGCAGATGGAGCCCAGGTCGCTGAGGGCCAGGTTGAGCAGGAAGAAGAACATGGGCGTGTGCAGGTGGTGGCCGCAGGCTACGGCGCTGATGATGAGGCCGTTGCCCAGGAGGGCAGCCAGGGAGATGCCCAGCAAGAGGCAGAAGTGCAGGAGCTGCAGCTGCCGCGTGTCTGCCAATGCCAGCAGGAGGAAGTGCCTGATGGAGCTGCTGTTGGACATTTGCTGTGCCTTGGCATGGGGATCTGTAAAAAAAAGTAATCATGGAATAGTTGGGTTTGGAGAGGACTTTAAATATCCCAGCACAGCCTGGGGGCACTTTCCCCACTGCCTGCCCAGGGCTCTGCTGCCTGGAGCTGTCCCTGCCAGCAGCTGCTTCCCTGTGCCCAGGGCTGGGCCCTGCCAGTGCTGCCAGAGCCCAGCCCAGCCCTGGGGGCTCAGCTCTGCCCTGCAGACCCCTCCCAGCTCTGGCACTGCCCAGGGGCAGCTCTGGCTCTGCAGGCTCTGATGGCAACATCAGAGCAACCCTGAGGAGGCTGGAAAAGCAACACTGATGCTGCCTCTGAGGGGCCCTGTGCTGATTTCTGTCACTGCCTGGTTTATTAACATCTGAGAGAAAATTTTTTTTTTTCTAAACCTGAACTGAGAGATGAATATCTATGTGCAATTTCCCATCCAGGTAACACAGAGCAGTAGATTAAAAAAGCAGGATTTTCCCTTTTATGCAGCCCCTGCCTTGCTGTGCTCCCTGTATAATCTACTTGGAAATGTTCTGCAGTTAAATGCCATGCTGGGAGCAGTCCTGAACAATGCAGCATCCTCACCACACAAGGAGAACACTTCCAAGCCTGACCAGCTGTCTCCTCCCACCCAGATCTTGTCCCCAGTGCTGGGAGCAGCTGCCAGGGCTGGCTGAGAGCTGTCCCTGGCAGGCAGCAGAGTCCCTGCCCCAGCACAGCGCCCTGGGCTGCAGGACCCTGCTCTGCAGGACAGCCCTGGGCACCCCTGGCTGCTCTGCACAAGAGACAATCACAGAATGTACTCACAGGCTCTGTAGGCATTGGGATGTTCCAGCTTTTAGGAGATGGCTCCAGGAGCTGCAGCTGCATTGTCCTGCAGCCAGAGGTTCCTGTGCCAAGGGCTGGCAGTGATTCTGCCCCAGGCACTTCTCAGCACCTTCCCAGCCCTGACTGATTGAAGCTCTCTGTGCCTCTGTGCTGTGCCCGGGCTGGCTGCAGGCAGTGCCCCAGCCCTGCTGGGCTGGCAGAAGAGCTGCTCATCAAGAGAAATGTGCTTTTGAAGCTCTTCTTGGTTACCAGGAGCTGCCTCTGTGCCAGGAGCCCAGCCCAGCTCAGCAGCACAGACACAGCACAAGGACTTTAATGAGCCTCTGGGGCTTTGTGCTCAGGCCCTGAACATCAGTCCCTGAGAGGGAGCTGAAGAAACCTCTCCAGAACTCCAAGTCAGAATCCAACTCCAAAGTTTCTTGGACTTTTAATGGGTCCCACTGAGGGACACGACTGAGAAAGTGTCCCCAGGCCCCAGGCAGAGCAGAGAACTGGAGGCAGTGATGACAGGTGGGCACAAAGAGAAGCCAAGTCTTGGTGCCCTGGGGCACAGCAGCAGGGTCTGTGCCACCAAGGGCTGGGAGGAGACACCTTGTCCTGAGGCCCTGGGGCCTCCTGGCACAGCCCCAGCCAGGCTGGGCACTGTCAGCCCCTTGTCCTGCCCTCAGCATCCCCCCATGCCCACATCCCAGTGGCCTCAAGGATCTGCTGGAAGGAGTCCCTGGGGAGCCTTGCTCAGCAATGGCCCTGGGGGCTCCTTCATGCTCCCTGCAGGGACTGCAGGTTTTTCAAAGGACTTTGGGTTTGGCTTTTGCCTTGGAGTCTCTGAGAGGTTTGTGCAATCATGGCCTCCAATTATCTGCTGTAATTAGTCCCTGGAGAGGCTTTGTCAGTAACAACACTCAGTGGGGCTCATTAATACTTCAAGGTACTTCAGTTATTTTAAGGTACTTGGTGTTTCCCTTTTGATACAGACTCTGTGAGAGGTTTGTGCAATGGCCCCAATTATCTGCTTTAATGAGTCCCTTGAGAGCTTTGTACTGACACTCAGTGGGGCTCATTAATGCCTTGAGATACTCAAGGTTTTTAAGGTATTTTATGGATTTAAGAATACTTTTAGGTACTTTTAAGGATTTTCCTTCCCACACTGAGTCTCTGAGAGGTTTTTTGTGCCATCCTGGCCTCCAATTCTCTCCTCCAAGGAGTCCATGAGGAGCCTGTGTTGGGTATCTTCCCCCCTTTCTGTTTTACAACAAAGATGGAACTGAAAGAATTTTGTAAGACTTTCTAAAAGCATCCAAACAAACATGGGACAATTAACAATACAACAACAACCACTAAGAGAATTAATAGTCCTGTTTTAGCTAGACATCATCCAACCCTTTAGTCCCTTGGATTGGAAGAGTTTATTGAACCAGTCTTTGTTTTCCACTTGAAGCTTCTTGAACCCTTCCTTCAGTACCTGAATGCTCTTGTGGATTGACTCGCTGTGCTGGAGAGGTTCATGCAACACATGCCCTCAGAGTCTACACAGCCATGCCCATGTGCCCAGAGTAAAAAAACTCTATCGCTGTTCTGCAAGGTGGCATGTCTGATGGTCTCTATGTCTGAGAGCAGGCCACTCAATGTGAGGGAGGTAGCATTGGTTTGCTTACTTAACAGGCACCCAAGATGGTCTAATTGTCCTAAAGCTTTAGCTGCAGCCACCCAAGGTAGTCCAAATTGGGGGTGCTACCATCCGATACCTGGATTAAAGCTTTCAAAGCCATCTCTTTGATATCATCCAATACTTCTCTGGGGATACCTGCTGCTTGATCATCTGGTAGGCTGTGTTGTCCTTCTCCAGCTAGATGGTTGATTGTCAATTCTGCCCTTGCCTCATTATTAGCATAGTCTGCTATTAATTGATTTAGTAAACACTTCCATCCCCCTTCCCACAGGGTGTATTCTGTAGGTGACAACAACATGGTCATAATATATTTTAAATCATAGGGGGTTAAGACATGTGCTGTAAACATGGCCCTCATTAGGCCATTAAAACAAGGTAAGTCCTTCCTATGGTCTTTAGCTGCCCTACACAGATCCTTGATTTCCCCATAAACCAATGGCTGATACCTGGGATTCTGCCCCCTTCTTTCATAACATATGGGGGCAATGAGGAGTTTTGAGACTATTTGCCAGTCTTCTTCTTTCGGATCCTTTCCAGGGATCTTCTGGGGTTGAGGGGTGAGGTGGCTCTGGGGAATCCAAACTGTCTTCTGGGGAGGAAGAATAACTTGGGCAGAAACATTTGGATTAGAAATAGTGTGACAGTTGGGCTTAGTATCTTTGACCATGGGGTTTATATTGTTGCTGGAGGGTGAGGCAAAGGGCACTGCCATTTTGTCAGGTGTTGGGGAGGAAGGGCCTTGATTTAGGATGGCAGACTTCCAGGGTGGAGTTCTGGAGGCATGGCCCAGGGTGAAGGTGGAATGATTGACAGTGGGGCATGACCTGCAGTTGTGGGGGTGGAGTCTGGAGGTTCATTCAGGGTGGAAGAGAAGGTTGTGGTAGCAGGAAGTGGAGGAGCCAAGATGGAGGGGAGGATGGCATCTGGGCTCCTGAGCCACATTCAGGCTCCTTCCATCTTGAGTCTCCAGGGCATGATGCTCCAAGACTTTGGACATCTGGGCCATTGCCATCTTGGACCATCGTGGAAGGTCTGAGAAAGGCAGGTTTGAGGGGAGGTCCTGAGTTAGGAGTGAAAAAATGGATTGAGTTTTTTCAACACACTGCTTGCTGGTGAAGGGTCTCAAGGATGGTGTGGAAGATGGGGAGCATGCGGGGTGCAATGGGGTCCCTTTTGATCAAAAGGTTGTACAATTTAACTCCCACTGAGTCCCAAAATTCAGTGGTATGGATTTCATCAGCAAAAGTGTCTGGAAAAATTTTAATGATCCACTTCACGATTGATTTTAATTTGTTCTTTGAAAATATTTTGTCATGATCAGTGAGAATTAACTTAAAGCATCCATATATGCTCCTTTCTACTGTGGAGATCTGGCTGCCCATTTTTCTCTTTCTCCTCCTTAGGGGGAACAGCCACCAGAACACCCCAAATCAATAATGGGACTTGAGTGCATATTGTAAAATCACAGTGGCAAAATGTGCAATAAATATCTTGTGTTTCCCCAAACCCACCTGCAATCCTATGCAGGTGAAACTGTTGTTGTCCCTGCAGATCCTGGGCAAGGTCCCTTAAAGCAACAATGAACCCGCCAGGCCCGGCACAATCCAAAATCCCAGGGAGCACTGGCCTATCCATCAGCTAACCCCAGCTGATGTGACTGACACAGGGAGCCCTGAATGTCATGGTCCCTGTTCAGGCACCAAAAGTCACAATGAAGGTGGCTTCAACAAACCTCTCTGGTTCCCTGACTTCAGGGTGAAGTTGGTAAAAATGAAAAGGAGAGGGTTTAGTGGAGTTGCCCAGAAAGAAGTTTAGTAAGAGGGTGAAAAACAATAAACATGGAGAAGTTGAGAACAGTACAAGGGGCAGGATGCAAAGACCTGAGACAAAGGGGAAGCAACAACATGTACACTTGGGGGTAGAACACTCTAGAACAATAACCATATAGAAGAAACAAGTAACCAACAAACCAATAGGGGAGTAGAACCTGGACAAGTTATCATAACAACACTAAAGGCTTATGGGGGAACTCTCAAGCTCACCCTAAGATAAACAAATGATTCCCAGGGCTTGAAACTCATGCCCAATTCTTTTGGGATAAAATCTGTCTGACTCTGAGTTACAGCCAGGCTAACTCCCACACCACTGCTTTGCTCTGGCCCCTTGGGACCATGCGGCCCAACAGAGCCACAATGATGTCCTTGGTTCCACAAGGCTCTACAGTGTCACAATGGTCCCTTGGATCCATGGTGCTCTGCAGTGTCACAATGGCCCCTTCATTTCACAAGGCTCCCAAATGTCACATTGGTCCCCATAGGAAGGAAACCACAGAGCCCCCCTGTTTCAGGAGCTGATGAACGGCAGCCACCAGAGGCCAAGGCAAGCCTGACCTGTCTGTCCTGGCAGGTTTGCTTGGAGCAACCCTTGGATATTTGAAATTATGACTGCGGAGTCCTAATTTCAAGCATTTGTGCCTGGAGAAGAGGGATGTTTTTCTTTCATAAAAAGAAAAGCAGAGAGCCCTTTCCAGTGTTTGGAAAACAGGTGAGTGCTGGCACTCAGGAATCAAAGACCAGCCAGACCTGTCTGTCCTGGCAGCCTTTGTCTGGCAGTAATCCTTGAATACACAGAAATTTGGAGGTGGAATCCAAATTTTGGCCACGGATGCCTGGAAAAAATGGACAGTTCTTTTCCATAAAAAGAAAAGCCCAGAGATCCAGTGTTTCAGGGGCAGATGGGAGCAGCCTTCCACATTCCAAGGTCAGCCAGACCTGCCAGGTGACCCCTGGGAGGCCAAGGCAGCCAGTCCTATTTCATGTTCTCTTGGTTCCACAGGGGCCCTGCAGTGTCACAATGGTTCTTTTGCTTCCATGATGACCTCTGGTGTCATAATGGCCCCTTGCTTACACAAGTCCTTAAAGATCTTAATGGTGTCCATGGTTCCACATGGCCCCATGTGTCATAATGATTATTGGTTCCATGAAGCCTCTCTGTGTCACCATTGCCCCTTGGTTCCATGGGCTCCAGCGGTGCCACAATGATCCCCTTGATTCCACACCTTCCCATAGTGTCACAATGGCCCCTTCCTTCCATGAGGGCCTGCAGGGTCAGAATGACCCTTTGGTTCCGTGGGGCCCCACAGTGTCATAAGGGTCTCCATGATTCCATGGGGCCTTGCAATGCCACAATGGTCTCCATGGATCCACGGTGCCTCACAGGATCACAATGGCCCTTTGGCTCCGTGAGGCCCTGAAATGCAGCCATGGTCTCTTGGTTCCACAAAGCCCTGCTGCTTCACACTGGCCTCTTTGGACCATGTGGCCCAACAGAGCCACAAAGATGTTCTTGGTTCCATGAGGCCCCACAGTGTCACAATGGCCCCTTGGATCTATGGTAGCCAGCAGGGTCACAATGTTCCCCTTGGTTCCACAAGTTCCTACAGTGTAACAGGTTCCACAAGGGCCTGCAGTGTCACCATGGCCCATTAGTTCCACAATGCTCGGCAGGGTCACAGTGGTCTCCATAGGAAGGAAACAACCAAAATCCAGTGGTGCAGGGGCAGATGAGAGGCAGTCACCAGAGGCCAAGTCTAGTCAGACTTGACTGTATGGGCAGATTTTGTCTGGGAGTAACCCTTGGATATAGAGAATTTTAAACACGGAATCCCAATTTCGGCCATGGGAGCCTAGAAAAGAAAGAGAGTTCTTTCCCATAGGTAAAAAAGCACAGAGCCCCAGTGCTTCATGGTCAGATGGGAAGTGGCCCTTGACATGTCAGATTCAGTGGGACCTGTCAGACAGACCCCAAGAGTCCAAACCAGGCAGACCTGTTCCATGTTCCATTGACTTCATGGGTCCTAACACTGTCACAATGGTCTCCTTGATTCCATGAGGTCTGGCAATGTCACAATGGCTTCTTGGTTTCATGAGCCCCAACAGAGTGACAAGGGTCCAATGGGTTTCTATTTTAAATCAATCACAATCCCACAGTTTGATCATTGATCCCTGCTTCCACAGGGGCCCATGAATCACAATGGTCTCCTTGGGTCCATGATTCCTTGGTTTGTGGTGGGACATTGTCACAACTGCCCCATGGTTCCCCCCAGCCCTGGCCTGGCAGAGGTTGTGAGACACCTTGGGATGCTCGGAATGCCTGTGGGGGGCCACAGGCCTTGTTAGCCCAGCTGTTAATCAATCAATCACACAGCAGCAGCTGGTGCTAGCCTGATTGGCTGTGATTCAATCACACAAGCAGCTGGCAGTCCTGGCTCTGATTGGGAGGGGCCATGAAGGCCCAGGGGGGTAAAAGCTAGAGCATGAAGCTGCCCAGGGCCTGGGTCCTGCCTTCTCCTGGGGTTCCTCTGTTGGTGATGCTGGAACCCCAGCAGTTGGTACCTATGTGCGTGTCTTTCTATGGATCTGCTGTCTTTCTGTTGTTCTCTATTTCTTCTCCTTCTAATCCTACTTACCTGGAACATTTTTGTGTAACATCACATGTTAAGGGTTAAAGGATTTTAGGTTAAATGTGTGGGAATCCAAGGCACAGGGAATATTTCTCTGTCTGCTCTGAGGGGTCCTGACCCCCAGAGATACATTGCCTTTAACCTTCGCCCATGGAGAGGACTTCCAAGACTTTGAGATAGATTGGAATTTACCAACGTGTGAAATAGATAATAGAGAATAGTATAGTATGTCACTTGGGTGAGAAGTTTAGGTTTTGGGATTTTTAGTATGGTGTAGATAGGAAGCAAGATGGAGGAATTTGGATGTAGTCCCTGTCTTCTTCTTCATCTACTCCATTTTCTGCAGTGTTGGTGGCACAGGGTGATTGGTCAAGGAAAGCACAGTGCAGAGGTTACATGGACAGTCAAGGGATGAGTTATTGGTAGATAAGTAGAAATAACGTACGTGTTAAGAGTTAATTGCATGAGACAACTTTAAAAGACCTTGAAACTGTACATTTTAGGGCCATTTTGTGGTGTTTTCCCAGCATGCAGGCCTGGTGTGCACAGCATGCAAGACATTAGATAAGATAACAATAAACAAGAAGCTGAAGACTGAAAAAGTCCCGTGCATCTTCTTTCACCTGGACACAGAACTGCTACAGGAGGGTTTCCCCCATCCAGGGAGCCCCCAGAAAGGCCCAACATAAAACAAACATCAATAACTGGTGCCCCTACAATGTTTGTAATAAGTTGGCTTTTTTCCATGAAGTTGTTTACTGAAGGGTGTTGTCTTAATTGGCCAATCATGTGAAATGTGTTGATTAAAAGACCAATGAGGTTCACCTGCAGCAAACCAAGATATAAAAGAAGAGGATTGAAAAAACGGGTGGCTTTTATCCTTTAGACTTGTGATCTGAGTCTGTGTCATCTCTGACTCAACGGTGACATTTGGGGACATGGGGATCTGTGGGGGCTATTTGGGATCCTTTCTGCACCTTGAGACCCAACAGGAGCTTCTCTAATAAACTTTGCTTGAAGTTCCCACTGTGGGCATGACAGGAACCCCTGTGAGTGTCTGGGACATCCTGGCTCTTTGGCAGCCTGGGGACACCTGGGATGTCACTGTGGAGCCCCCCTGAGTGCCTGTGACAGATCGGTGCCTTTCCAGCCCAAGGTCCCCTGGGATGTCATCATGGAATGGCTGTGACTGCCTCTGACCACAGGGCTCTTTACCATCCCCAGAAAGCCCTGAGAGGTCTCCATGGAGCCCCTGTCTCTGCCTGTGACATTCCAGCTCTTGAACAGCCTGGAGTGTCCTGGAAAATCCCCATGTAACCCCTCTGAGGGCCTATGACAAATCTGATCATTTTCAGGCAACCATCACCAGGACCCTGTTGTTATGGTCAGTTTCCATGGCAACCATCACAGCCTTTTGTTGCTATGGTCAGCTTCCATGGCAACCATCACCAGCCCCTGTTGCTATGGTCAGTCTCTTGGCAGCTTGTCGCGACCCGTCCCAAGTGAACGAGTTATGTGGTGATTTTAAGGTGCAAAATAAACTACTACAGGCACAGAGGATTTGCAGTATTCAAAATCAACCACTTTGAATTTATTGAATCACAACAGAAAAGGGTGTTGGTGTTGGAGGGGTCCGGGGAAAGAAAAGAAGAAGATAAGGGAAAAGGGAAGAAAAGGGGATATAGGTTCGGGGAGGGTTATAGCTACCGAGACGTGGTTCGAGGGTTCAGCCGCTCATTGAAAGCTCGTCAGGTGACGTCTGGGGAGATCTCAAAATCTCCAGCTAACTCAGAGGTTTTTATTACTGAAAATTGGAAGGGGGGGGGATTGGAACAGATACAATAAGGATACAATAAGGATACAATAAGGAATAAATGTAACAGGTAGTCTATGTTCTTGCCAGTAAACAACAGCCATTGTTTTTGTGGTTCAATGGTTGCGCCTGTCACGCTGGGCAATTTCTTCTCCCCCCCGCTCTCACTGCACACTCCCCCCGAGTTGGGAAGGGGGAGTTTCAGTCCCAGTCTCTAGGAAAGGGGGTGCGAGGCGTGTTCCTTGCACGGGATCGTGTTGTCTCAATCCCTTGATGAGGAGGCCTGCACTTCTGGTTGTCTGACACGATGGTGAGAAGCAGGCAAGGGGGATCTTCTTCTAGAGGAGAGACCCTCCCAGAACTCAAGCCAGCCAGGCCAAGAAGCGGAGAGAAAAAGTCCAGTCCATTGTCCCTCCGAGTTCAGCGTGGCGTGCTATGCAAACAGCACCTGCAACAAAGAGTGGACTGAGAAGCACATGAGATTTTTTCCTCCCCACCGGTCCAGAGGTCGCGGTGATCTCCCAAAGGCAATCGGGAGGCAGAAAATGGAGATGTTTTCGGACAGACTCTCACACAGCTACATGGAGACCCCATGCCAGGGGTGGTTGCCATGGACATCAGCTCAGGCCTGCAGCCAGAGCCCATTGCCATGGCAACCATTTACACTCCCATCACGAGGCTCATGCGATCCCAGAACAACAGAATTGGCTGAGGGGAGAGGGACCCATCAGGATCCTCGAGTCCAACTGCTGGCCCTGCACAACAATGCCAGCCTGGGCCTGGCAGCACTGCCCAAATGCTGCTGGAGCTCAGAGAGCCCTGGAGCTGGGAGCCTTCCCTGGGGAGCCTGGGCAGGGCCCCAGCAGCTTCTGGGCAAAAACCTTTTCCTGACATCCAACCTGAGCCTGTCCCGACTCAGCTCAGCCGTTCCCTCCACTCCTGTCCCTGGGCACCAGAGGGAAGAGGTTCCACCAGCCCCAGCCAGGGACCCGCTCCCAAGGCTGTTGCCGTGGCCACCAGGGCTGGGACCAGCTGGGATGCTTGGTTTCCATGGGCCAGGGTTCTGGAATGGGATTCCCCAATTTCCTGCTCCTGCTACAACCGAGCTGCCCTCACTGCCCTCCCACCTTCCATGGAAAGCACAAAAGTCAAAGATCCCAGGCTGGGATAAGAACAATTTATTTGGAACAGCAACAAGATAAGGAACAAACAAGAACTGAAACAATACTGATAACAGAAGGGATAAGAAAAAGGGAAAACTACAACACAACAGACTGTCTCTTCCCGGCCACACTTTCCTCCTACCTGGAAAGGACACCCTTGTCCTCAGGAGGGAGAGAGAGAGAGTCCCTTTCCTGCCCCTGGAAATGACCTTAGGTGGGAGTGAATGTAATGATATGGCCATGCCCAGACCCTCCTGTTCTTCCATCCCACATCATGTCATTGACAGGCAAGTGTCAAATTGTCCCGTGTTTGTGTGGCCTTCCCAGGATGGGGGTTTTACATCTAAGCCAGTCTGGGTAAGGGGTGTGGTGTTCACCCCCTGAGCAGGGATTACCCCACTGTTTCAGGTTGCAATACAAGGTGTAACCAAATGCATGTTTTCAATCCCCATCTTCATCAACTGCTATCAACAGGTGGGGCAGTGTTCTTTATCTCTTCCATGACTCAGCCCTGATAACGCCCTCCAGGGGAGATATCTTCTGTGAATGGGCCATTGAGTGTCACTGCAGGACTCATAAAATTCCATCATCCCATTGTGGGATGCTCCGTCAGTTTAAGGCACTGTTTCTGTATCACTGCCTTGATCTTCATTTTCTTATTAAATTGCAATTCTGACTTAGACTCTTCCCCAGGTTTGCCTTCAAACCAGTACAAAAGACAATGTACTCATCCCTTGTTTTCCTCCCAAAACAGGATTTCCCATCCCCAAAATTTTGCCAGATGGAGAAGGAGGCTGCGAGGAAGAGGAAGATGCCCCAGGACACCCAGGCAGGTGAGAAGGAAGTCAGTGCTTCTTTCCCCCTCTCTCCTGCTCCATCTCCCAGCCCAGCATGGCCCTTGGTTGCAGGACAGCTGCGCTGCCAACGCCATGCTGCTGCAGATGCACTTACGGAATCTTCTTCCCCTTCCCTTTGGCACGGAGGGAAATGCCATCGTCTCCTTGCCCTTCCTCCCATAGACAAGGAGCTGAGGATGGAGACCAGGGAGGACCAATCCCCAAAGCAGAACCTCATGGAAGAGGCAGTTTTGAATGGCTCCATGGCACCGGAATCCAACAGGGAAGAAAAGCCACAGAGATCCTACATGAGGAAGGGCTCCAAACCCAGCCCAGGTTCCAAGGAGGAGGAAAGACCCACCCTGAGCCAGGAAGGTGGACAGAGCTTCAGCCAGAGCTCAGAGCTGGTGGTCCATGAGCAGCTTCACGATGGGGAGAAGCCCCACAAGTGCTTGGAGTGTGGGAAGAGCTTCAGGAAGAGCAGTACCCTGATCGGCCACCAGATGATCCACACTGGGGAATGGGCCTACGAATGTGGGGAATGTGGGAAGGGCTTCAGCTACAGATCCACCCTTGTGCGCCACCAACGCATCCACACCGGGGAGAGGCCCTATGAGTGTCCCCAGTGTCAGAAGAAGTTTTGGACCACCTCCGACCTCCTCAGGCACCAGCGGATTCACACTGGGGAGAGGCCCTTCTGCTGCCCTGACTGTGGCAAGGGATTCAAGCACAACTTCACCCTCATCAGGCACCAGCGGATCCACAGTGGGGAGAGGCCCTACGAGTGTCCCCAGTGTGGGAAGAGCTTCACCCAGAGCTCTGACTAGACTAAACACCAACAGAAGCACCAGTAAGGGAAGCCCTGCGAGTGCCTAAACTGCAGTAGGAACTTCATGCCCAGTTCCAGCTTCATCCCCCATTGGAGACTCCACGTTGGGAAGAGCCCTGGTGATCCATGTTCCCTGTGATTCATGCTGGATCCATGACCTGATGTGGGATGGAAGAACAGGAGGGTCTGGCCATGGCCGTGTCATTACATTCACTCCCACCTCAGGTCATTGCCAGGGGCTGGAAAGGGACTCTCTCTCTCTCTCCCCTTGAGGAGAAGGGTGTCCTTTCCAGGCAGGGGAAATTGTGGCCAGAAAGACCCAGTCAATTGTGTTTTATTTTTCCCTGTAAAGGGCTTTATTTGTCCCTTCTGTTATCAATATTTTTTCTGTTACTGTTTTTTCCTTATCTCGTTGCTGTTCCCAATAAATTGTTCTTATCCCAGCCTGGGATCTTTGACTTTTGTGCTTTCCATGGGAGGTGGGAGAGCAGCGAGGGCAGCTCGGTTGTAGCGGGAGCAGGAAATTGGGGAATCCCATTCCAGAACCCCGGCCCATGGAGAACAGGCATCCCAGCTGGTCCCAGCCCTGGTGGCCATGGCAACAGCCTTGGGAGCGGGTCCCTGGCTGGGGCTGTGGAACCTCTTCCCTCTGGTGCCCAGGGACAGGAGTGGAGGGAACGGCTGCAGCTGAGTCGGGGCAGGCTCAGGTTGGATGTCAGGAAAAGGTTTTTGCCCAGAGGCTGCTGGGGCCCTGCCCAGGCTCCCCAGGGAAGGGTCCCAGCTCCAGGGCTCTCTGAGCTCCAGCAGCATTTGGGCAGTGCTGCCAGGCCCAGGCTGGCATTGTTGTGCAGGGCCAGCAGTTGGACTCGAGGATCCTGATGGGTCCCTCCCAGCTCAGCCAATTCTGTGGTTCTGGGATCCCATGAGCCTGGGGATGGGACTTCCAATGGTTGCCATGGCAATGGGCCCTGGCTGCAGGCCTGAGCTGGTGTCCATGGCAACCACCCCTGGCATGGGGTCTCCATGGAGCTGCCAAGGGAGTGACCATAGCAACAGGGGTCTGGTGATTGTTGCCATGGAAACTGACCATAGCAACAGGTGGCTGGTGATGGCTGCCATGGAAACTGACCATAGCAACAGGGGGTCCTGGTGATGGTTGCCATGGAAACTGACCATAGAAACAGGGTCCTGGTGATGGTTGCCTGCTAAGTATCAGATTTGTCACAGGCCCTCAGAGGGGTTCCATGGGGACTTTCCAAGAGTCTCCAGGCTGTTCCGGAGCTGGAATTTCACAGGCAGAGACAGGGGCTCCATGGAGAACCTCCCAGGGCTTTCTTGGGATGGTAAAGAGCCCTGTGGTCAGAGGCAGTCACAGCCATTCCATGGTGACATCCCAGGGGACCTTGGGCTGGAAAGGCACCGATCTGTCACAGGCACTCAGGGGGGCTCCACAGTGACATCCCAGGAGTCCCCAGGCTGCCAAAGAGCTGGGATGTCCCAGACACTCACAGGGATTCCTGTCATGCCCACAGTGGGAACTTCAGGCAAAAGCTTTATTTCTTTGTTGGAGAAACTCCTGCTGAGTCATGAGCTGGAGAAATTACAATCAGCAGCCACCATGGATCTTCAAACCCCTGCAGCACCCCTGGACTTCTAAAATTCCTTTTAAGAGAGGAGACTGGGAATGGCTGGATCCAATCCCAGCCCCACACTTTTGTAAAATCTGAAAAAAATTGGACAGGTGGAATTGAATCTTTACGCAATTTGTCCCACAGGATTAAAGACTGAATACCAGATAAATTTATATAAATACAGCTCTGATTTATTCTGATCATGGTTAGACAGAATGGTTCATTTACACCACAAAGTAAATGAAAAAAATGAGTTATTGTTTCAGTCTGAAGTGGCCTGGACACAACCTTCCCTGAGAGTGTCTTGTGCCAATAGGTAGGAACCATGAGAGCACCAGCACACAGACACAGACACACACACACACACACACACACGGAGAAACTCTGAAAGTGTCCAGGGGCCAAAGACAAAGGAGTGTTCAGAGTACAGAGGGAAAGAGGGTGCAGAGGAGAGCACCAGGGATTCAATGGTCTTAGGGCTCAGGGGTGGTACACAGGAAAGGGACCAATAGGGAATGCCAGGATGGATGGGCAGGGTTACACACCAATGGGAAGACAGGGAAGGGAGAACTCACCAGAACATGAACATTTAAGAGTAAAAGGAGTAGGAAAGGCCAACGGGCCAATAGGGAGGACAGAACTGCGACAACATAGTGCTGCAGAGCAACATGGGGAAGCCTCTTTTCTCACCCTGAGCTTTGAGGAGTGCCCAGAGCCTGTGGTGTGTCTTTCCAGGGTATTGCTACTGCCTTTTCCCTGGGAGGCTCACAGGTTTCCACAGTTGTGCAGTGTCACAATGATCTCCTTGGTTCTGCAGCCCTGCTGTGGCTGCTGTGTAAAAATGGACCTGTGATACCATGAGGTTCCATAGTGTCACCATGGTCCCTTTGGTTCCACAACGCCTTGCTGGGCCACAATGGCCCCTTGGTTCCATGAGGGGCCTGGGCTCCCACAGCACCTCACAGACCCCTATGGCCTCTCTGAGTTCCCCATTGTTCCTCACGGCCTCTCAAAGCCCTTCATGGCCCCTCATGACTGATGGCCCCTCACAGCCCTCATCCCCCCATGGCCCCTCAGCCCCCCTCACAGCCTCCCACAGCCCCTCACAGCCCCTCACAGCCCTCACAGCCCCCACAGCCCCATGTCTGAAACAGCCCCTCATGGCCCCAGGCCCCAGGGCTCCTCCCAAAGGGGAAGGGGTCGGGCCCTGCTTGTTCTCCTTTCATTTCAGTCCCTTCACAGCCACGAGTGCAGAAAGGCTGAAATGGAGCCTTTCCCCAGCGTTTCCCTCGGGGTTCATTGCGGGCTGAAGCTCTGTGCTGGCGCTGGCCCCAGCCCCAGTGCCCATCCCTGCAGCCGCCAGGCCTTTGCTGTCCCCCCGTGTCCGTTCCCTGTCCCCGAGTCCCGCCCGGCTCTGGCAGCAGCAGCAGCCGCAGCGCAGGGGGCGCCGGCCCGGCCCAGCCAGGGCTCCCGGCCAGGAGCAGCAGCAGCGCCGGCCCCTTCCCGCCTGCTCCTGCCTCGGCTCCCAAGGGCTTTTTCCAGCTGAATTCTGAGAGCAGAGCAACCAGCACCCACACACAGCCCTGACTGCTCAGGGCCCGCCTGTGCTGCCCTGAGCCAGCCCTCAGGGGAAAGGATCGGGTTCCAGTGCTGTTTTCAGCTCTGTTTGACTCGCCCTGAGGTGACAGCAGGAGGCTGCTGCTGCCTTTGCCTTGGGAATTGGAGATCATGGCTGCTCTTGGCCCTCTTCTGCTTGCCACCTGAATTTTACCCATAAAACTGCAAGTGCCTCTTTCAGCTGGTGCTGCCCACAGTGTTTTCATGACAGTGAAATCAGTATTTTTTTCACAGGCATAAAGATCAGCAGATACTGGAATGCCCACCAGCCCCTGAGCACTAAGGTGAAGGAAATTAGAGCCTCACAGGCCACATTTGCAGCGCTTAAACACAGCCCTGCTGCTGGCACTGTTGAAAAAGAATAAACTGACAGAGGCCATCACAGAAATTGCCTCTGTATTGTTGAATTAAATTTAAAAAACCACCAGGAGAAGCAGAAACCAGAACTTCTTGACTCGCTTCATTGCTCCTTCCTAGCAGCAGAGATGCCCAAGGTAATTTGCACTGCTGCTGCCCCCAGTTTGAGCTCAGGCTCTGCCCAGGCCCAGCGGGAACCTGAGCCCAGCCTGGGGAGCTCAGCGCACGCGGGGCCAGGCCCAGAGCCCTGGGCACGGCCGCCCAGTGTGGGGCAGCAGCGCAGACGGAATGTCCTGCGGCCCAAACCTCCTGCTCCTGCCACACAGCACCAGCCTTCTCCCCCTCCTCCTCCTCTCCCAGCATGGCACAAATTCCAGCTCGGAGGAAGCTTCCCCAGAGAGGGCTCCGGTTCCTGTTCCAGCCTGAGCATCCCTGCAGAGGAACAGGACATCTTTCAGGCACTTCCACAAGTTCAGGCTTCTCACTTCATGAGGAATCTGGGATGCAAATGGCCTTGCTAAGAAAGCCAAAAGCCAAGGGAATGGATTAGTAATTATTAGGAAAAAATCACCCTTCTTCCAGGCAAGGTTCACCAAGTCATTCCCTGCATTTCTCCTTTTCAAATTCTTTCAGTCAGCTGCTCTGAGAGGTCCATCTTGTTCTGGTGCTTATTATGAACTGATTGTGCTCTTGATTTATGCACCAAGACACCAGATGTGGAATCATCCATACTGAATTTAGAAACAAACTCCTTCTGTCTGACCATTTTCACAATCCATATAATTTTCGAGATGTCCACTGACAGGTTGGAATGATTATCACACCACTGTCCACTTATGGCTGCAGGCTCTGGAGATTCTTTCTCTGCATTCAGCCAGGCTTGTATTCCCTAACAATTCCTGGTACCACCTCCTGTTTCCCTAGCCTAGAACAGTAACAACGAAAACCTCACCCACAGCACAAATCCCCAGTCCACCAGGAAAAGAAAGGACAAGTTGTCAAGTTCTCCAAACCTTTGTCCTGCTTTGCTGCAAGAGTCCTGCTGCAGGCACAGAGTGGAAAGCCAAGAGAAGCTGCAGCTGGTGGCACAGCTTGTGACAGGAGCTCAACATCGTTCTCCAGGAAAGGCTCTGGAAAAGAGCAAACATAATTGTGGAGAAGGTTCTTGGAAAAGCAGAACAGCTTTCCAGAAATTAAATGAAAATGGAAAGAAACAATCCAAGATGTTCACATCTACAATTTATTCCTTTCCTTATGTGCTCCCCTGCGGGATGCGGAGGTTCAGGGACATCACACCATAACCAACACGATCCAATGAAGCCAAACTTATTATCCCTAAATAAACCATATTTATAAGAAGTCTCTACTGTCCACACATCTCTAGCTCACACATGATTGGTTAATCCTAGCTGTTCACGCATCTAAGATAGAATGCTGATTAGATCACCTAATTTTTCACAACTTCTTGCTGTGGTTGTCTGGCCCACCCACGACTCACTTTCCCAAGCTTGCTGACAAACTTGCTGAGTCCTGATGACTCTTCTTCTTGTATCGTTTTCAAGGATATACCGACCCCATTTCTGAATATGTCCATTATTCATTGTTTGTGAACGTGTCCATTGTCCATTATTACAAGCAGGTTGGATTGTGCATGGGCGGATTATGGCCATTGTCTTACAAAACCTCCAGGGATGCAAAAATATCCTTGACAGTCACACAGAAGCCGGGGATGTCACACAGACCCCCTGTGATGCCCCCCTGTGATGTCCACAGTGTCCCTGTTGTGCCACATAGGGCTGTGATCCTGGCCACCTGTGATATCACAGCCCATTCTGAGATGTTACACAAAGCAGGCCATTCTCCTTCAGCAAGGGATGAGAGCCCTGAAAAAATCCTTTAGGACCATGCTATGATAAACCAGATTGACATTGGGGTCAGCAAAAAGTTCCTGGCAAGAGTCACAATTCTGTGACATCACAGCCTGCTCAAAACAATGACAAAACCAAACCCAGGATGTCAAACCAGAAACTCTCTGATGAACTGTCCACCCTCTGTGTGGCAGGATCTCCAAGGCCTCAGAGAGGGCAAGGATAAAAGGAATATGACCCAAAAGATGTCTCAAGGCCAAACTTAACAGGATGTATACAAAACCTTCTCTGATACATTACTGCATCAGAGTAATGCAAAACAACAGCACTTAACACTTTTAACCTCACTCCTGCTCTATGACTTGCCATTTAACAGCCAAGAATAACACTTAACTGCTCTGTACCTGTCTTTAATAACTTAAATTATGCCATAGCTGCTCAAGACAAAAGAACAAACTGTGACTTAAAAACATTTAATCTGTGACCTAGGATTCACCCACTCTGTTCTGTTTTACAGCCCTGACTACTAACATCCCAGCTGCTCTGTGCCTCAGAGACAGCATTTCCACAGAGGTGCTGCAGCACAGGCCCCTCTGGGACAGGCCCCACAAGAGTGCCAGTGCAAGGCACCCTGTGAGCTCTGTCTGAGGGCTGGTGTCCCTGTGGGCCCTGGCATCTTCCTCAGTGGCTGGGCTGAGCCTGGAGCTGCGGGGGGCATGGGCCCTCTCTCTGCAGCACTGCAGGATCCAGGAGTGCAGCCTCTGGGAGAGTTCCCAGCCTGGGAGAGGCCACAGACAGAGGGGAGTTGCTGGACTTTAATGACCCTCTGGGGCTCCTTTGGTGGTCTTGTCAGCAGTCCCTCAAGAGAGGCTTCAAAAAATTTCTCAAGAACTCAATGTAAGATCCAAAACCTTTAAGTTTGAGAACAGGGATGTTGATCCCTGTGAGGAACAAAACTGACAAAAGTTCCCCAGGTTCAAGCTCCTACAGGAAACTGGTGGCTGTGTTGGGCAGCAGCAGGGACAAACAAAGGGAAACAGTGTCTCTGATGTTGAGCTGCAGAGCCTCTGAGCCCAGGGGCTGTCAGCATGCCCAAGGCCGAGCCCTTCCAAGGACAGCTCTGCCTCCTGCCTGGGCGGCCTGCCCACAAGGAGCCTTGGAATGCTCCAGGCTCCTTCTGGGCCATGGAACACAGCCCGGGCAGGGTTCTGAGACAGAGTGGGCCCTCTGAGACCAAGGGACCATTTTGACATTGTTAAATGTCCAGCATGGGGTGAAAAGCCTGTAGACATTGCTGCTCAAAAATGAAAACCATGGGGACAGTACTAGTAGCCAGATGTGGCTCCATGGACAGACAGACAGAAGAAACAATTGAAAATCAAACCAAGCGGGTCAGCCTGGACCCCATGGAAATTCTTTCTGATATGACATTTTGGGGACAAATGAACCAAGGACCATTTTGACACTTGAATATGTATGAATCCAAAGGTGCATTGTGAAACAAGGTATTCATGGATGCATTTGAAACAAAATTAGGAAACTTGAGACCAAGTTCCAAGAGGCCGCATGCCTTTGAGGGGACCTTGTTCTAAACCATTGTGTATCCAGAGGCCCTGGAATAAACTTCATACTGACTCTAAGGAGCTTCATGGAACCATTTGAGACCATTTATTTCTTCTCTCATAAATCAGGCCCTGGCAAAGGAAACCTTTCTCCTGGTTCCCAGGGGGCCTCCCCAAGAGCCCTTGTGCTGCATTCTGCAGGTAGGGGGCACAAAAACCAAAGGCCCGGGTCTCAGACCTCAGGCAGGCACCGATGACCAACAGGGAAAGGAAGGCAACAGGATGGGTCCATTTGAAAGGGGTTCATTGTGACACTACATGGAACCTGCAGGGTGACACTGAGGGGTCATCAATGGTCCATTGTGACACTGTGGAGCAAAGTGGACCATTGTGACACTGCAAACCCTGCGGGGTCCAAATCCAGGTCCAGGGTGACATTGCAGGGCTCATGGAACAGAGGTCCCATGACACTGAAGTGGTCTGGGGAACCACAGAGACCATTGTGACACTGCAAGGCCTCATGGAATTATTGAGACCATTGTGACACTTGGGGCCTTCTGGAACCTAGGGGCCACTGTGACACTGCTGGACTGCATGGAATGAAGAGACCATTGTGACATCATGGGACCCCATAAAACCAAGAGGAACACAGAACATGTCTGGCTGGTTTGGCCTCCCATGGACTGCCTGACGAAGCTGGTCCAGCTGGCCTTGGCATGTTGAGGGTCTCTTCTCATCTGCTGCTGAAACACTGGAGCTCTTTGCTTTCCTTCCAATGGAAAACAACTGTCCTTCTCCCCCAGGCAAATCCATGGTTAGAACTGGAGTTTTTATGACTTAGAACAAAAGATAAACTACTTCAAACAAGATCTTTTTCCTAAGAATATTGAAGGACAAGTCACAGGCAAACAAGTCAGAAGGGTCACCATCCATCTCTTAAAAAAAGGTGAGACCATTTCGTGCTCCCTCCATGGGAAAAAACTGAAAAACTCCAGGTGCCCATGGCTGAGATTGGGCTTAACCTCCAAAATTCCCTAAATCCAAAGAATAGTAAAACAAAAGATGCCATTTATAGTAGGTATGATAGGCTATAGATAATAGATGCCTTCCAAAGATTGGTTCTACTGTATTAAGATCCCTAAGGAAAGAAAAGTATATAATGCAATGATGCCCAAAGCCAGAAAGGGGATTCCAGGCCAACATTGCCAGCTGGAGGTGAGAGCTGGAGGAGAGGCTTGGCTGGAAACAGCTTGGACTGTGGTAACAAGGCAGGTTAGTCCTGCCTTTCATTTAAGCTCTTACCTGCCCTGCCCTGGAACCCCAATCCCCCAGAGCCTCTATCCCAGCCCAGCAGTGGCTGCCAGTCCCTGGCACAGCACAGGCAATGCTCCACAGCCACCTCTGCAGCCCCAGCCCAGCTCCTGAGGGACCAAATGAGCCCAAGTCCCACCTGGGAAAGGACCCAGCAAGACCAAGAGGTATTGAAGGCTGACCACAAGGCAAGCAGAAATCTTGACCCTGCATCATTTTGGAATTTATTTTTTGAACACCACTGGAATCCAGGTTTGGTAGCTGTGTGTGTGCTCCTCTGGATCTTTTTTTTTGTCTTTCTCTCTTTCTGTGTCGTCTTCTGTTTCTGTGCTCCTGCAAATTTTGATTAACATTGCACTGAACAGGCTTAGAGTTTGTGAAGTTGAATGGGCCAAGTCAATGCTTTGAGAAGTGTTTTTTGTTGACTGAATGTCTGTTGTAGTTTGACATGAGAAGAATTTTAAAAACTAATACAAAATTTTTTGTGTAACTGAAAATCTGTTAAACCACTAAGATACTGAACACGCCTCTGTGAAACACAAATGTTAAAGATGGAAAAACCCAGGAACCTCCTCTTTCTTTTCCAGTCAACAAAGAAGCAACATGCCCTGACCCTGGCCCCCATCTCAACCAAACCAAACCAAACCAAACCAAACCAAACCAAACCAAACCAAACAAACCAAACCAAAACCAAACCAAACCAAACCAAGCAACCCTGCCTGGGCTGAGCCTTCCCCCTCCCCAGGCTGCCCCCCATGGGCCCCATTCTAACCAAACCAAACCCCAAAACTACCAAACAGGAAAACAAAAGAGGCTACAAAACCCCAACCAGAACAAAGCTAGCCACAGCTATTAAAATCTTACCATCAAGTCCCTCCACCCAACACATCTCAAAACAAAAACCCCTACAACCTACAACCCATACAAAATAACCCTACAACTAAAATTAAACACAAAAAAATCAAAAACCAAAAACCAATCCTACACAACCCAACCACAACTTCCACCACAAGTTACTGGCAGGTCAGGTGTTAATCTTTTCAATACTTCAATCCTCCTCTCAAGTAAAAGAAAAAAAAACAAAATACAAACATATAAAAAAAACCATAAAACCATCAAAGACAGTAAAGAAGAAATTAAATTCCAAAAAGAAAAAAAAGAAAAAAACCCTTAATCTTAAAACTAAATTCCTTTTATAAACTATAAAAGCAAAACCTCTTTTTCTTTAAAACACAAAAAACTATTAAAAATTAAAAAATTTAAAATAATATCAAACTGAAATCTCCATACTAAAATAAACAAATGTTAAAATACCTGTAATTCCACAAAAATTTTAAACAGAAAAAAAAAAGTAATCCAGTACCCAAAAGAAGATCTCTATTCCCAGAGATAAAAATTCTAATAGTAAAAATAAAAAACTTTTACCTTTAAAAAACTAATTTTAAAAACAATACCCCATAAGTCAACATGGCCCATCAACAAGCTGTAAAAAACACCTGTAGCAATAAAAACTACTTCACAATAACAAAGTTCCCCAAGACAACTGTTATCCGTGAAAAAATTAAGAACCATGAAAAACCTATTTTTTCCTCTTGAAAAAAAAACTCCATAACCTTAACAACAAAAGCTACTCTCCTAAGTAAACTAAAAAAGACTATTCTAGAAATAGTAAACTAACTAGAAATTTTAAGTTTTTCTTTCTTTACATTGTCAAAAAAAAAAAAAAAGTTGTAAAAAAAAAAAGTGTTCTAAAGAGTTTATTTTAATTCTTACTTTTTTTTTTCTTTTTTCAATTTATTTTTAATAAAATTTCCTTTATACCCTTTCAAAAATTTTAAGCCTACTTTACCTTTTCTTCTAATCCTATCTCACAACAAAATAAATACATAAATAATTAACTGACACTAAAACCCACCACACTTCTTAATAATCAATCCATTAATTAGGAAATCTCAAGATTAGAAAAATCTTAAATTAACAAAACAAAACCACAACAATGTCATATTAAACATTTTTAAAAGTTTCTCTGATTTTCTAAAGTTACCCAGTAAAAGGCTGTTTTGTTGTTTTGAGCCCCTGAGAATCTCTTGTTGGTATTTCTCCAGGGAGTCCAACTCAGAGTACACAAACAATTGTAATTCCTTTTGAATGTCTCACTGAAAGAATTGTTTGGGGGATGGGGGTCAGGGCTTGTGTGTCCTGCTTGGCACAGCCCAGGCAGGGCTTTCCCAGACACATTCCACACTCCATTGCCCAGCTGGAGCCGCTGGTGCCTCTGAGTTGTGCTGCCCCAGCCCCAGGGATGCTCTCCTTGTCTGCCCATTCCCCCACGGTCTCTGGGCAGGGATGGCCTCAGTGGGGGCTGCTGACATCCTCAGCAACTTGGAGGCTGCTGCTGAATTTCACTGCTCCAGAGGCTTGTTCAGCCTTCAGCTCTTCAGTGCAGGAATTCAGTGTCCCAGGGCTCATTAACATTCAGAACAACCTTAACAAGCCAAGCCTCTGGGAATAATTTGATTTTAATTTTCAAATCCTTTGTGGTTAATTTGACAGATTTCAGAAACCTATTTAAAGTGAATACACTCTATTTAAAAAGACAGTGAGAAAATATTTTTTAGGTCCTGTTTAGCTTTTTTTCCATTTTAATTCCTTGATATGTGCAATCTCCAATTGATGCTCAATCCAAGTACCTCCTCATGCAGTTTGAATAGATGTGAAAATCAAGACCCTTCATGGCTGACAATCAATCAGACTCTGTCCCTACCCCCACCCCACCATTTCCCCCATCCAAGGCCTGGCACTCAGAGCAGCCTTGTGCAAATCTGAGCTCCCTCCAGCCCAGGCTGCACCTGCAGCTTTCAGCTCCTTGGCTCCAACTCCCACCTGCTTTCCTTGGAGAAGGAGCTGCCCGAGACACAGAAGGATTCATTTCTTTTCAGCCAACAAAGCCAAGGGAAGGCACAGCTCCATCAAATGCAAAAGTCATTCCTCTGCTGCATATTAAGTCCACTTTCCACAGCAGACAGTCTCAGAGCAATGAAAAACACCTTCTGTGCCCAGCACAGATACCATGGTCCCTCAAGTCCTCCCTGCCCCAATTCTGCCCAGATTTGTTCTTTGCACACACGAGTCACAGGCTGAAGTCAGGAGCTCCCTCTATGGCCAGAGGGAGGAAAAGAGAGAAAGGGGATGAAGAGCTCTCCTGTGCAGGGCCAAGGTCCAAGTGCAGCCCCTGCAGTGGGAACCACAACTCATCAGGTTTGTGTCCTTTGGGCTCAGGGACTGGTGACACTCAGAGGCACAGAAAGGTTTCTTGCCAACAAACACAAGTTGAACATTTGAACAGTTTAATAACCATCACAGCTCTTCCCTCAGCTCTCTGGGATGTCCCAGCAGCATCTGACATGTCCACCATCCCCAAGGGACTTCTGTACAGGAATAGTTTTAGACAAAGACATAAGAAAAGATAACTCTGTGATAGATATAACCACAATTAAGATGTTGACTAATGTGATATTTATTTGAACTTCTGAAAGATTGGGCACCTCCCTGAAGTTCAAAGCATGAAATCAGTCAGTTGAGAGGCACTTAAATGACCAGAGACTATCTGGAGGAGGAAATCTGGGATCAATGAAAAGGTCATAGATCCTGGCTGGTCTAGTGAAGAGATATCTTTAGACATGGCCCATTTAAACAGGAGGGCTGGAAACACCTGAAGGAAGAAGTTCATGAAATATTAGACTGAATGTTAGTAGCAAGGATAGAAGGGGTTCACTCTTATTTTTTTGTCCTGCCATGAGAAGAACAATCCAAGATATCCAGGAAAAACCTGGTTACTGATGGTAAAAACATTGCTATCTCTTAAAAAGTATTCAAGTGACCCAGATAATAAAGATTTGGTGTTACATTATGCAACTAACAGGTATTAAAACCTGTGCCCCTTTCCAGGTAGACATCAGCTGTGTGCCCATGAACAGGCAGTGCCACTTGTGCCCTGAGGTGCCAAGTTGGGATTGGATCTCTCCGAGAGCACCTGAGGAAGAGCAGAGCACCTTCCAAGCTGCAGGTCCCTGACAGCCCCTCAGGGCTCCTGTCCCATCAACATCTGCTTTGCTCCAGTCTGAAACAGGGCCCAGCATGGTGCAGGGATCATCAGACAGCTGAGGTGTGTGTTGGAATTCAATGCCCTCCCCATCCTGCAGCAGCCCTGCATTTCTCTGCTGCAGCCTTGGTCTCCAGCACAGCCATGGAGGCTCTTTGGGCTCTGGACTGTTGCTGCAGCCCCCAAGGGCAGCTGAGCTCTGCCTTTGGCACAGTCAGGCCTGGCCAGCGCAGGCCATGCTCAGCAATTGCTTGTGTGTGCCTGGCCTTGCTGTCAGCCCGGCAGTGGCTGCATGGCCCTTTGTGGCCCTGTGCTGGCCCAGCCATGGTGGCCCGGCCCCTGTGCAGGCCCAGCCCAGGCCAGGAGCATTGCTGGCTGGGAATGGGCCCTGTGCCGTGGTGCCCACAGCAGCCTTGGGGCTCTGTGCCCCATGGCCTCCCTGCTGGGCAGCCTCTGCCAGCTCCTGCAAACCCCTGGCACCTGTGGGGCTGCACAGACAGCCCTGCCCCAGGCTCTGCCTGCCTCTGGGCCAGCAGAGAGGCCGGCCAGGGCTGGCCATGGCTGGGAACAGGCCCTGAGCCCCGCAGGAGGATGGGAGCTGGGCCACAGCCAAACTCAGCCCAGGCCAAAGCTGGGCTCAGCAGCCAGGGCTGCCAAGGGCATGGGCACAGAGGCTGGCGCTGACAAATGTCCTGGGCCCCCTCCCTGCTCTGTCCATGCCTGCAGGGGCACAGAGCAGCCTCCTCTCTGGGCCCCTTGCCTGTTTGCAATGCCTTGCACAGGCGCTGGCCCTGCCCTGAGCCTGGCCTGAGTCCTGCCCCTGCACGCTCAGCCAGGCTGAGATGGACACTGATGGTTTCTGGGCCAGGCTCTCTGGGCCCAGCCCAGCTCCCTGCAAGCTCTGCCAGCTGCCCTGAGCTCTGGGCAGCACCAGGGAACCTCTCCCCAGCCCAGCCCAGCCGGCTCTGGCCCTACAGCTCTGCTCAGGCCAGGCTGCTGTGGGCACTGGCCCCACGGCCTCAGCCCCTGCCAAGGGCACAGCAGCAGCTGCAGCTGCCACAGGACTCAGCCCCAGCCATGGGGGAAGGTGCTTGGCCAAGGCCAAAGGAGGCTCCCTGGCTGCCCTGCTCCCCTCTGCCTGAGGTGCTGAGAGCTCTGCAGCCCCTGCTGCCATCCCATCTGCCCAGGGCAGCACAAGAGCCCTGGCCTTGGGGCCTTCAAGAGCTGCTCCTGCTCCAGGCCCAGGGCCCATCCCAGAGCTGGGGCAGCCACAAAGCTGTGCCCATTTCTGTTCATTGCTGCTCTGATGGGGATGGATATTCAGCCACTTGCAGGTTGATGATGATGAATTTACTTCTCCAGAGGCCTCTTCCTTCTTGAACTCTTCAGGTCATGAATTCAGAGAAAAGAGCTCATAATCATTTGTTCAAAATACCTGAACAAGAAAAGCTCCTGGGCATCATTCAAGTTTTCAGTTCTTAGTGTGGTTAATGAGACAGATTTCAGAAGTGTATTCAAGGTGAATATGCTATAGTGAAAACATTGTAGAGAGTACTGTTTTTTTAAATTTTCTTTTTCTGTTTATACATTGATCTCAGCAATATCCAAGTGATATTGACACCTAGCACCTTCTAATGCAGTGTGGACAGATATGAAAATCATGATCCTTCATGGCTGACAATCAATCACACTTTGTCCCCATCCCTTCCCGCCATTTCCCCAGCCAACCCCTGGCACTTCTATGGATCAGGAATGGTGTGGCCAGCAGAACCAGGGCAGTGATTCTTCCCCTGTGCTCAGCACTGGTTGGGCAGCACCTTGACTGCTGTGTCCAGTTCTGGGCCCCTAATTTAGGAAGGCCATGGAGGGGCAGGAGCATGTCCAGAGAAGGGCAAGAAGGCTCGTAAGGGGTCTGGGACACAAGCCCTGTGAGGAGCAGCTGAGGGAGCTGGGGTTGTTTATCCTGGAGAAGAGGAGGCTCAGGGAGACCTCATCACTCTCTAAAACTCCTGATAGGAGGGTGCAGCCAGGTGGGGCTCAGGCTCTTTTCCCAGGTAACAGTGACAGGACAAGAGGACAAAGCCTTCAGCTGCACCAGAGGATGTTTAGGCTAGACATTAGGAAATATTCTCCACACAAAGGTGATTGGGCATTGGAATGGGCTGCTTTGGGGAGATGGGTGAGTCACCATCCCTGGAAGTGTTTAAGAAATGACTGGATGTGGCACTCAGTGCCATGGTCTGGGCGACAAGGTGGTGTTGGGTCCCAGGTTGAACTTGATGCTCTCCAAGGTCGTTTCCAGCCTGGTTGATTCTCTGATGATTGTGACACTGCAGGGCCCTGGGGAAGCAACGGGCCATTGTGACACTGCAGGGCCTGGTGGCACTAAGAGTGACATGGTGACACTGTGTAGGACATAGCAGCACAAAGCCAAGGGGCCACTGTGACATTGTGGGGCTGAATAGAAGCAAGAAGTCCATGGTGACAGTCTGGGTCCTGGTGGAACCAAGAGGCCACAGTGACCCTGCGGGGCCTTGTGGAACCATGCAGAGCATTGTGACAGAGCAGGACCTGGGGTCACGATGGGGCCATTGTGACACTGCAGGGCCCCATGGAACCAAGGGACCAGTGCTGCTCCTCAGGGACTCCTGGAATGAAGGAAACATGTTTGACACCGTGGTGGCCCTTGGGAGCAAGAGGCCATTGTGATACTGTGGAACCAAAAGGAGCATTACTACACTGCCAGACTTCATGGAACCAAGGATCCATTGCGACACAGCAGGGCCCAAGGATCCAAGGGACTTTGTGAAACCAAGTTGTCCCATGGAACCAAAAGGACACTGTGACACTGGGAGACCTCATGGAATCATGGAGATCATTGGGACACTCTGGGGCCTCATGGAACCGTGACACCAAGTAGGCTGGGAGTGTTGATCTGCTGGAGGGTAGGAGGGCTCTGCACAGGGCCCTGGACAGGCTGGATCCAGGGCCCAAATCCAACAAGGGAGGTTTAACAAGGCACAGTGCCAGATCCTACACTTTGGGTACAACAGTCCCTGCAGCACTACAGGCTGGGGGACAGAGTGGCTGGAGAGCAGCCAGGCAGAAAGGGACCTGCAGGGACTGAAGGACAGCAGGCTGGCCATGGGCCAGCAGTGTGCCCAAGTGGCCAAGAAGGCCAATGGCTCCTGGCCTGGATCAGGAATGGTGTGGCCAGCAAGAACAGGGCAGTGATTCTTCCCCCATGCTTGGGGGCACTGGTAGAGCAGCACCTTGAGTGTTGTGTCAAGTTCTGGGCCACCCTGGTGGGGGGCAAGAGGAAGAAATTTCTACCAGGAAGAGTAAAGAAAGCAAAGTTGAAGAAAAGGAAATGCTCGGGGCAGTTTGGGGGTGGCTGCCAGGCAGCCCTGGCTCTGAGCAACAGCATCTGCAGTGGGACAGGAAACTCCCAGCTGATGGGAACAAACTTTCTGGCTGAGTGCAGAGGCCAGGACAAAGCTGAGTGGTTTCTCTGGTGTCCCCCAGCCCTTGCTGGCCCCAGGGGCTGATGGCATTTGTGCTCCCTCAGGTTCACGTCCCCACAGCAACAGCATGGGGGTGCTCCTGCCTGCTGTGTGCAATGCAAACAGGGGCTGCTGAGCCAGTGCTGCCGTGTCTGTGCCTGCAAGGATGGGGCACCTGTGTGAGCTGGGGGAGAGGCCAGGGCTGCAGAGGGGGGATGTTGTTGGCAGCTCCATGAGGACGCTCTGGGACGCTGCCCTGGCCTGTCCAGCGCACTGGGGATGGATCAGCCCCTGCTCTGCTGCTCCTTCCGTCTGCCCCAGGGCCCTTGCAGAGCCCCAGCCATGCTGTTTGCCCCCAGCCTGCCCATGGCCAGCCTGGGGCTGCTCATGGGGGTTTCTGTGCTGAGCATTGGCCTGGCCGTGTTCTTGAGAGAGCCTGGGCAAGGAGCCTGGAGCCCCCAGGCCCTGGCCTGAGGCATCAGCGCTGCCCCAGCAGTGCCCATGGCCTGTCCCTGCTGCAGCCCCGGCACTGCCACCCCCAGGGCTGTGCCTGGCTCCGAGAGCACTCAGGCCCTACCGCAACACCAGGGCCACCAGGGCAGCGGGGCAGGGCCACGGCAGCAGCACTGGCAACACCAAGTGGTGCTGCTGCTGCTGGGCACAGCTGCTGTGTCAGCACTGATCTGCCCCAGCTCTGCACATAGACATTGTTGCTGCAGCTCCAGAGAAGGCAACAAAAGGACATATCTGCAGAAAACTCTGCTGGGAGATCCTTTAGTTCCTTTAAAGCCACCAAGAGTGTAGCCCCTCACTGACACAGTCAGTTGCCACAGGGAAGGTGGAGAGAAACATAATGAGAAATGGCAAAAAGAATGACATTCCTTTGTGGACAAGATGAAAAAAAGTCAAACAAAAACAAAACAGAGAAAAAGAACCTCCAACATCAAACCAACAAGAAGTTTCAAAGTTGACTTTTATTACAAGTGATTTACAGAAATTGGCCAGCAGTTTAATGTTCATGAAACCATCGAGTCATCAGTCTCCACACTGCAGCCTTGAGCTCCTGGTTCCTCAGGCTGTAGATGAGGGGGTTCAGGGCTGGAGGCACCACCGAGTACAGAACTGACAGGGACACATCCAGGGATGGGGAGGCAATGGAGGGGGGCTTAAATTGATCAAATATTCCAGTGCTGACAAACAAGGTGACCACAGCCAGGTGAGGGAGGCAGGTGGAAAGGCTTTGTGCCGTCCCTGCTCAGAGGGGATCCTCAGCACAGCCCTGAAGATCTGCACATAGGAGGAAAACAATGAACACAAACAGCCAAAACCTAAACAGGCACTGACAGCAATGAGTCCAAGTTCCTGAGGAGTTGGGTGTGAAAAGGAGAGCTTGAGGATCTGTGGGACTTCACAGAAGAACGCCCAGGAGGGTCCCGTATTACGGGGGTTTGCAGATGGACACGTGGCCGGTCATAGCACATGATGGTCAGGAGGGAAAGCTCTGCTGAGAGGAGGAACAGAAGAGAAAAAGAGCTGGCAGCACATCCTGTGTAG
>JALJVW010000088.1:0-44102 GCA_024865655.1 Emberiza elegans | reverse complement strand
GGAATGAACACCTTAAGAACGTTCAAGTAATGCAATATGTACATGAGAAATTTGGACAACTAATCATTTTGAATAATGCAATATTTACATGAGAAATTTGGAAAAAAGATCATCCCAACTTAATCCCAATTGGGTGTACCACAGTGAAGCCTAATTGATTCATTAACTTCAGGAGGAGATGTGCCTGTGTTTTATCATCAGCATTTCAAAGCAGTCACCTGTTCATTCCATCAGATACTGATCAGCTCTGAAAAATGAGGCCCAGTGCAAGGAGAAATAACCTCATCACCTTGCAGCCTTTGTGGCCAGAGCAGGAGCAGCAGGAGGACTGCCAAGACATGGCTGTGTCTGGAAACTGACAGAGGCAATTGGCCAACAAAAGCCTCATGGCATCCTCATGGTACAGTGCTCCTACGAACCTTCTGCAGTTATTCCCTGTTCCAGCTCCCAGGAGGACATTCAGTGATGTCAAAGATCAACAGTTCCAGCTCATAGACTTTCTCATCCTTCTCAACTCATTGGAAACAATGGTCATTTCTTTCCATTTCCCTAAGAGACATTGGACATTATTCTTTTGTTTTCTCATGCTGCAAAACCCCGTGTCAATTACTTGATAGAATTTGGTAAGTTTTGTTGATTGTAATTGGTCTTGTATCTATCTTATCCCATATCTAACAGATAACCAATGATAACCTTGATGAGATAATACCCTCCCAAGAGTGAGCTGTTTCAACATCAGAACACGGGAGCCTTTTTTAAATTAACAAAAAGGGGGAGATGTCATAGACAGGTAGAATCAGGATAAAAGAAAGGCCTTTTGAAATCAGGCCTTCTTCTGCCTGATTAATAGCTGGCCTGTCATCTCTTCTGAGTGCAGCTAAGCAGTTACAAGTTCCCGTGTGAAGCTATTGTGAGAATGAGACTTTGTGACCAATCTATTCTGAGGGTGAAAAACAAATGCACCTGCAACAACAAGGGATTTGTCCCATGAGAATCAGTGAAGAGGTAAACAATACAATAGAGAGATTTGATGCACAAGTAAAATCTATTTTATTAACCAATAATAGAATAACTGGACAGAAATCTATGAACTAACTAAAGTTGCACACGAGGTATTTCAAACTGTGTAAAATGAATTGTATGAATAAAAATAAAAAAAGTTCTTTCCATCTCAGCTGGGTCCTCTGGGATTTCAGTTTCCCCCTTTTTGAGGCTTTGGGGTTCCTTCTTTGAGGCTTTGGGTTTCCCCTTCTATTTGGGACTTTGGGTTCCCCTTCTCTTGGGATTTTTTGTCTCTTTGGGGCTTTGGTTTCCTTCTTTCTGATGCTTTGGTTTCCTTCCTTTCTAATGCTTTGCTTTTCTTCCTTTTCTGTGTCTTGGTTTCTTTCTTCTCTGGGGCCTTGGTTTCTTTCTTCTCTGAGATTTTGGTTTCCTTCTTCTCTGGGATTTTGGTTTCCTTCTTCTCTGAGATTTTAGGTTTCTTCCTCTGGGTTGCTTTGGTTTCCTTCTTCTGGGATTTTTGGTTTTCTTCTTCTGGGAATTTTGGTTTCCTTCCTCTCTGATCCTTTGGTGTCCTTCTTCTCTGGGATTTTGGTTTCTTTCTTCTCTGGGACTTTGGTTTCCTTCCTCTCTTGGGATTTGGTTTCCTTTTTGGGGATTTTGGTTTCCTTATTCTCTGGGGTCTTGGTTTTTCCCTTTGCTGGTTTTGGAGGTTGCTTCCCAACAGAGACACCCTTCTTTTCCTTCCGCCTCTCTTCCTCCTCTAAGGCTTTTGCCTCCTCCTCAAGCTTTTGGGCTGGCTGCTTCAGCTGCCTTCTGCAGACAAAATGGAAAACATGGCTGAGAGTCCCACCAGAAACTTGGGCTCCCTAGTCCTGGCTGGCCCTGCACTTCATTCCTTGACCCTGAGGCCATTTCTGTGAATTCTCCTCAACCCACAGAGGTTGGGAACATCCCAAGTGAGGCCATTGGTGGAAGGGGACCTCCAGGACCAGCCAAACCTAAGCTTTGCCATCAGAAGCTCTTGACTGTGCAAGCTCCCTCTTAAGGCACAGCCAGACCCCTCCAGCCCAGTGCCAAAGGCTGATCCAGCAGCTCTCTGTGCTGGTGCCTGAAAACGCCCTTTGTCTCTTGGCTTCCCAGTTTAAAGCAGAGCACAGATTGCTGACATCTGCTCATCTCTCCTACAATTCTTACTCAGCTCATCCAGCCCCCTTCTCCCTGGGCAGAGCTGAAGCATGATTTTAAAGAGTTCAGATTTCAGCTGAGGGTTAGAAGCAATTCCCATTGATCAGGATGGAAGTTAGATAGGCAGACCATAGGTTAATGATGATGAGATGCTTAAGCTGGAGCTGATTGTTCTATTGTTTACCATGAGGAGCTTCTTTCTAGAAGGAAGTGGAGGAAGTGAACTGTTATAAGAACATCTTGAAACCAGTAGAACAATGGTTGGCACCTGGGCTTGATGTCAATCAATCACTAAGCAGGGGACCTTGGATGGTGCCAGAGGGTCACAGAGACCTGATGAAGACATTCCTGACTTCATCCCTTAAGACCACTGACCCAATTCGAGACCACCAACCCAATTCAAGGGAAGAATTGCACAGGTGTGAAGGACCAATGACCCCATTTGAATACAGAGCAGGGATGGGAGGTGCTGGGGTTGTGCAGATGTATTGTATGTAAGATCTTGGGCAATAAAGAGAGGGCAAAGAACCTTGGACAGTGCGGTCACGCCTTTTAGGGACGGCTCTGGTGCTGCCCGCCGGTGTTAATAAACGTACCACTGTCTAACTTTAATTAGTTAGAGAGTCTCTGCCCGTGGTCTTTGGTTTTAACAACCCATAGCCTGCTCCTTAATGAGAACAATGCTATCAGTCAGAAAGCAAAGGCTGCAGGAACTCCTCTCCTGCAAGACAGGCTCTTGTCAGGCAGATTTCCTGCTGGAGCCCAGCTGGGACCAAGCAAACCAGTGCTGGCTGCCATGGAAACCATTGGAAGCAGCCTCGTCCCTCTCCTCCCCATGAAACCAACTTCAGCCTGGCCTGAAGAAGTCCTGATGCACAGGCTTGCTTGAAGCAGCCTCCACTCCCAGCTCCACACTTGGCCTGTGTGTCCTGAGCTGGGCTGCCTTGCTGGAGCTGAGCTTCTCCTGTGCTTGCCTCCTGCTGCAGCTGCAGGGGAGCCTAAAGGACATGAGCTTTTCTGGCTGCTGTCCCACCATAAGGAGAAGCCTGGCAGATCAGCAGTGCAAGGACTTCACCTGTGGCAGGAGCAGGAGCCAAAGCAAGGTTTGCTCTGTGCCCCACGCCTGCCCATAGCACAATCCCACTGTTTTGGTGAAGAAGGGAGATGATGAAGAAGATGCCACTCAACACCATGGACTTCAAGACACCTCTAGAGGCAGTGCCAAGGCAAGCCCAGAGCCCAGCTCCCTGCAGGCAGCAGCTAAGCCAGGAGGGCTCAGCACTCAACGAGAGAAGAAGAGGTTCTGTCTCAGCAGAAGAAGGTCCTTCCTCTCTTGGCAGCCAGGGAGCTCAGAGTGGCCATCCCTGTGCTGCTGCTGGCCTGTGCTGTGCAGCACCTCTGAGCTCAGAGGCCTTGGAGCAGGGAAGCCCTGCAGGGGCAATAACCCATGGCAGAGCAGGAACCCATGGAAGGCTGACTCACCTGTCCCTGAGAGGGGCCTGAGAGCCACAGTCGATCTCCCGGGGGCTCAGGGAGGAGCTGACACGTGAGGCCTCCCTGGGCACCAGCCCCTCATAGCTGGGGCCTCCCTCCATGTGGCACAGCTCTGGGGCATTGCAGGTGGTGTTGAGGTGGCCAGAGGAGGTGGAGGAGACCTGCTGGCTCTCTCCTGGCTGCAGCACACCTGGCAGTGGCAGGATACTGAAAGCCTGGATGGGAGACAGGAGAGATTGAGGTGCTGAGCATGGAAATGGATGCAGAAGAGCATCTTGGAACAAAGTGCAGCTGTAGCCAGAGGGGCCTATTCCCCCAACACTGCCAGAATCACCCTCACCTCCTCCTGCATCCATGCCACTGACCAGTGCAGGGACCATGGGGAAAATCTTCTCCCATCCTCACGGGTCAATGCATTAGTTAGTACATGACATGAAAGGGAACTGGGATGTCTCCTGGCAGTAGAAATTCTCTCTGATGCACAACTTGCCTTTAAAAAGTTTCAAAACTTGCTGCTTTTAGAAAAGGAGGAGACTCAGAGGGAGAGCTCTTGGAGCTGAGGGAAGGAGTCCAGCCCAGCTCATCTGACTCCTGAGGCTCTTCCCATCTCTCTCTGATTTAAATGCTGCTTTCTAAAGGTGCTACAGCAAAAGCTCCTGCAAAAATTTCCTGTGGAGCACCTGAGGAGTTCCAGGGGGAGCAGTGCCCTCCACAGGTGCTGCACAGCGTCCTTGGGCAGCCCTACAGCGTGTCCTGCATGGCCTCTCCAACAAGCAGCTGCTCCAGCAGCACTTTGTGATGGGCCTGCAGGGATGGGAGGCCCTCTGTGGCCAATGCTGAGGGCCCCCAGTGGCACTGGCAGCTCCAGCCCTGCTGGCCACACTGACAATGGGCAATGAGACAGATTCCCTCTTGCCTTCTCCCCTCCCAGGGGGGTGTGCGCCACGTCCAGGAGCACCTGAATCCCTCCAAGCCTCGTGGCAGGTGAGGGTTTGCAGCAGTTGGTGCTGGCACCCGAAAAACAAGCCATTTTCTGTGCTGGGAGGAAGAGACAGCCACTTTGCAAAGTCTCCCTTTGTCAGACAGCTCCAGGGCCAGCAGTGCAACAGCAGCTCTGGGTGAAAGCAGAGCCCTGCAAACAGGGAGTCTGGCTGCCTTGGGAAGAGGCTCCATGGAGATCAGGACTCATCCCAGCTTGCTCTGGGAAGGAAGCTGGAGGTGTTACCAGGATGATGCAGAGAAAAGCCTCATCTTACATTGGGAAGGAAACAAGGCAAAAATCCCACACTCAGCACAGGCCTGCAGGATCTGAGTCAGCTTCTCCAAGGAAAACTCTCCTATTTCTCCCTCCCCTCAGCCCATGTCCAGCCACTGGCCCTGCTGCCCAGCCCACTGTCAGGGCACAGCACAGCAGGGCAGCAAAAAGGGAGCTCAGCATGAGCAGGACTTGGTGCTGGCAGGCTAGGGAGGCAACACAAGCACTGGATGTACAAGAAAATCTACCTCTGCTCCTGAAGAGTGGGCAAGATCCTGCGATTCTTTCAGGGCTCAACTGGCTCCTCCACATTTCTGATCTTGAAGTGCCTCCATCGAGTTGCCAGGGAATCCAAACTGGTTTTCATTTCCTTCGGTGGCTGGGGTTTGAATTTCGGTGGGGTGAGCTCATCTCTGGAAAATAAATAACCATGAGCAGGGACCTGCAGTGGGAGGGAGGGACACCTGCACGAGCAGCTCCTGGCCAGGATGCAGCCCCTGGGTGGTGCTGGCACGTTGAACTGAGAAATGGTTTGATCCAGCCCTTCCCAATCCAGGCTGGGGCAGGTCTGTTCTAAAGGCAGCCCAGGGATGACACTGAGGTGCTGCAGCAGCTGCAACTGCTTGCATTGAGCAACTACAGAGGACAGGCATTAACACCTGGTGGGGATGCAAAAAGCACAGGGGGAGAGGAAAAGACAGAGAAGGCAGCAAAAAGGTGAGATTTGAGGCACCGAGGGGCAGACCCAGCCAGTGCTGAGCCAGCACAGCCCCCCCAGTGCCCAAGGCCAGAATCTCTGCAGCTCCACCAGGGATTTATCAGGAATGTTCCCCTGACACTGCTGGGGGTTGGTTGACATTTTCCAACCCTCCCAGGCGACTCAAGTCGCATTCCCCATCCATCCATCCATCCATACATACACAGGCTGTGGTGCTGGGATCCTGCCAAGCTCTGCCAGCCTTGGGCTTGGGGAGGTTTCTGCCAGCCGTCCTGAGCTCCGTAATTGTGCTCTCTGTGCCAGGAAGCAAGCAGGAAAGATTTAAAAAAACCCAAAACAAACCACAACAGGGAAACCTAAAAAACCTTCAATAGCTCAACCCTGCTCAAGTTATTTCTTTAGGGACAGCTACCACTCTCCAGCTGAAATGCTGGGCTTTTGGGGAAAAAGGAAATTACATGTTCACCTCCAAATTGAAAAGGATTAAGGTAAGAGAACCTTTCAAACTCAAATTATTGGCCCAAAGCTTTTACCTTTGCAAGAAATCTCTAGTTAAGGCCAGCCTGACAGTTAAACAACTGGTTCTTGTGGTGGGGAGAAACCCTCCTCTTTAAGGGAAGCAGCCTGATAGTTGAAAGCAACTGTTTTGTCAAACTTCAGGCTCCCTGGCACAGCCTGCATTGCCTGTCCTTCCTGGTCACTGATTTACAGGCAATGCCACAATGGCCTGGGTTCAGATGTTTGGTGCCATCCAGGGATTTGGCATTGCCATTTCCATATGTTTTAATCAAAGTTTCAATCCTTGCAACCAGTCTTCAAATGCCAGCTTTCCTTTCTTTTACAGAAAGCTCAAGGTTCCCAGAAGTCTTCTGACATCCTCTTTTGTGCTCAGAGAGATGACATTTTCAAACAGATGTTGCCAAAGGTAACAGCATTTGAAAGAACAATGAACTCAAATGCCCCTGGATTCCAGCTCAGCTGAGCTCCATTCTGTGTCAGACACTGAGATTGCCACCTCTAAGGCAGGAGCTGTTTGTGCCACCCATCCCTCCTGCCCTTCTCCCCAGCAGCCTGTGCCTGTTTTTTCCCCGGCAGAATCCCTGTCCCTGTGCACCCTACAGGAGCAGCTGCCCACAGGCTCACATCTCCCCTTGCCCTCACCAGGGGTTTCTCTCATCCCCGAACACGCCCGATGGCAACGTTGGTGCGATGAGTGCCCAGGGCCTGCACTTCCACCACCACTGGGATCTCTGCTGTGCTCTGGGGCTGCACAATCCCACAGGGCTTGGGGCTGGAGTAGAGCACAGCAGAGTCCTCCTTGCGTTTCTGGAAGGGACAGAATGAAATGCAACTTCAGAGGCACCTCTGAAGAAACTTTAGGCTCCTTAACATCCACCGCAACAGCAACTTACACACACGTTTAAAACTCCCCAGGACAAAGGTCAAAGGCACAAACAAGATGCAAGAATTGTAGGCTTAGCACTCCCAGGGGATCCTGCAAGGAGGCTGCCAGCACAGGCACTGGTGTCTGTGGATGCAGCAGCTTTTCACAACCCTCTAAGATCTCCCACAAGAAAACACCCTGAGGACTGGAACATCAACTGTTTCCTCAGGAGCTTCAACTGCCTCCTCAAGTTTGCATTCAGGTGGGATCCTGTTCTCAGCAGATCTTTAAGACTAACCCCTAATAATCTCCTCAATAATATTTCAGAGGAGGAGGTGGATGTAATGCCAAACCTGGGGAATAAGCCCGTAGCAGCCAGGAAGGTGGCTGGGATTCCTAATGAGGAGTTTCCTCTTGTAGGGCACCTTCAGGTGGCACTCATCATACACCAGGACTGGGGAGGACACTTGGAGCTCAGGAACGAGACATCTGTGCAAAGAGATGACCCCAGGGCAGTCAGAGATACTGAGAGAATGGAGAACGTTTCCCCCCAAAGATTGTGAAATGGAGCAGAACACATTGGTCACTGTCCAATGCACATTGAACAGCCCTACAGTGATAAATTGCCTTCTACCTCTGCCCACTCCAACATGTCTTGTCAAGGAGGGGCAAACCCTGAGAGGCAGCACCCAGAGGCTGCCAAGTGCCCCAGGCAGAGCACTTTGCCCCACAGCTGCCTCAGCCCCTCCTTTACCCAAGAAGGCTTGCAAGGACTCCTGGAACAGTCCCAGTGACCCACGAGCTCTGGGGAGCCTTCCCAACAAGGATCAGTGCTCCCTAAGGCTCAAGGAACACACAGCTCCAGTGTCTCAGTAAAAATGACTCCCTTCTCTGCCATGGTGCTGTTGCCCTGCCTGAGCACTCAGCTCTTTGCCCCAGCCCTGGAGGGCACGAGACAGCAGCTGCCCCACAGAGGGGCTGATCAGCCCCTGCCAGGCCCTGCAGCTCCCTGGCTCCTTCACTGCACAGCTCCAGGCCCTGCCTGGCCCCAGCTCCACCTGCTGTACAGAATGGCAGCCCAGGCACTGCCTGGATGGCTCTGCCTGGCACAGGGAACAGCCCCAGGGAGCTGCATCCCTCTTGGCATCACACTGACACCCACAGCAGCCCAGCAGGATGGGATTCTGCTACAACGACTTTTGGTCTCAACTCTGAGAACATTAAAGCTCAAAATGGGAAGCAGAGGGAAGGAGAAAAACTGGAGCTGACCTGCCACACCAAGGGCTGCTTTCCCCTCGTCAGACCTTGCCTTCCCCACTCCTGCTGGGAGCCACTTCCCCCCTGCCATGTGCCCTCATGGACAGAGCCAGACCTGACTCTCAGCAGCTGCCTGGTGTGGCCCAAACCAGTGCACGGTGCTCACAACCAGCACAACTCCACCTCTGGCAGCAAGAAGGAGAGGAGGCCCTTGGGAAATTTGTTCCACCTCAAGCACCAAAAACCAGGCCAATCAATGATCTCATTCCTGGTGCCTTTAGAAGAGGGCCCAGGACCGTGCTGGGCTGTGAGCAGGGGTGCTTTTTCACCACAGGCTGCTGCCCAAGCACTGCTGTTCTCATGGCCAGCTGGCACAACACGAGGGCATTGAGCAGCACTTCTCCTTGGCAGCTGCAGCCAGCAAAGCCTGTGCCAGGCAGTGCCTGGGGAGGCCAGGCAAGGGCTGGTACCTGGCTGTGATGATCAGGGCTGCCACTCCCTTGCCAACACCCTCCACGTCCACCAGCAATCTCCTGTAGAACTCCATCACTGTGTTGGAGCACAGGGTCACCTGGTGGAAGAGAAGAACAGTCAATTCTTCCTTCCAAAAGCTCCTTACCCATGTGTGATATCCTCCAGTTCCTCAGGGAGGATTTGCCCTTAATTCTTCTGCTGCTCCATGTGTAGAGCACAGTCTCAGAGTAACAAAAGCCACATGGCAGTACCAGATTTGTTAAACACACCTTGCTATCAGGGCACAGGGCAGCTACATTAAAACATTAGACTACAGCTCTGTGCACCACTGCATTCAAATTAAGGGGCCAATTTCTCATCTGACTACAAAGACATCCATGCAGAGGAAATCTGACTTGAACACAATGAGTTCAGCTTCACAGCAGGAAGCTGAGGGCAAAGTGTGGCCCAGCAGGTGTGGGCAGTTCATGGCTGCCCTGGGACCCCAAGCCCGGGCTGGCTCTGAGAACTCCGGCCCCACGCCAGGAGTGGGGAACTGCCCCAGGGTGGGCATTGACCAGAGGCACAACCCTCAGAACTGCCCCAGGGTGGGCATTGACCAGAGGCACAACCCTCAGAACTGCCCCAGGGTGGGCACCCTCAGAACTGCCCCAGGGTGGGCATTGACCAGAGGCACAACCCTCAGAACTGCCCCCCCCTGACCAGAGGCACAACCCTCAGAGGCATTGACAGGCTGCCCCCCTCAGAGCCTCTTGCTCTACGCTGCAAGAGACAAGCCACCACAGGGACCAGGCAGAGGAGAAAGGAGGAGGCTCTCTGTCTTGAAGTTCCACAAGGAAGGGTTTATTCCAAGCAAAAGGATCAGAGCCAAAAGAGCCCTGGACACTCCTGTGCAAGGGCTTTTGTACAGACACAAATCAGGGGGTGGATACAAACAGCAAACCAATAGGGAATCCTCAGGGGAGCACTGAGGGGATTACATCAAGTATCTGGGGCCACTTGGGGTAGGAGGGTGGAGAGGATGGCTCACATGGGCCTGTGGGGCCTCCAGGAATAGGGAATTCCAAAGGGGTGTTGCAGACAGGGATTGGCTCCAGGTTAAATTGGCAAAGAAGAAGGGGGAACAAAAGGGGCTGGGTTTGACAGGCAGGGAAAGAGCTGGACCAAGGGCAAGGGAATGGCATGAGGGACAGCTTGGAGGGAGGGTAAACCCAGGGGGAAACCAGCTCGGGGAGAACACAGGGTACAACAGAACAAACCACTTAACAAGGAATCAATCAAATAAATTTGAACCGCTACACATGGCTGCAGAGTTTTTTGTCTCCACTGGAGCTTCCTGCAGTGAACACAAATCATTCTGCCCCCCAGGGGGGGAAAGGAGACCAAGAAGAAAAGGTAACTGCTTTATACAATGACATCTCTCTAACAGCCACCTTCTGCCCTCATCCTTGCTCTGCCCCCCCTTGCAATCAAATCAATCGCTCTCAAAAACACAAGAATGGCTGCAGGCCTTGACCATAAGGGATGTGACTTCAGCATATGAATTTGGAAACCAAACAGTGCTCCTTGAGGAACATCCCAAGTAAACCAGCTAGCAGAGGCCTCCCAGCAGTGCAGATCTGTCACTGCCAGGATGCTCCAAGCTGGCAGCAGAGCTAAAGCCCTCCCACCCTGCAGTGCAGCTCCAGCCCTGGTGCTGCAGCGTCTGTGGCTGGGCTCTGGCCGTACCTCGATGTCCTGCTGTCCCTGGGGGAGGATGGTGCCTCGGCTGGGATTCATGGTGAACTCCCTGGGCTCCACATAGAAATGGATTCCCTTGCTCCAGGCCGGGTCAGTGTCCCTGCGGATCTGATCCACGCTGTCCACAGCCGGCTGCGTGCCATCGTCCGACATGCGGAGCTGGAACGTCAGGGGCACCGGGGAGCTGTTGGTGAGGCGGCAGCGCTGCGTGTAGGGAAAGCCTGGGCAAGGACACAAATATCCATTCAGGCATTCATGCATGATCCTGGGGGGAATGTCCTGCCAGCATGAAAATGGGATTGGAGTGGAGCTCTTTATTATCTGAACCACAGCTCACCGAGAAGCTGCGTGAGGAATTAATCATCACTGAGTTCCCTCTGACACAGATTCCAGACTGCAGCCTTGAAAATGCCCCCTCCTAGCCCTGCTGAACACTGCAAGCTTCTCTCTTTGGGATGGGAAGGAGCTCCCTCCCCTGCCCCAAACCAGCACCAGTTCTCTCTCAGTGATGAGTGTGCACCCAGACCCAGCATTTACTCTGAGAACTCAAGCTGTCAAATTCCCTGCTCAGCCTGCCAACACTCCCACCACTTTCAAGATATAGAAACAGTGAGCCGTCATTGAGAAGAAGCTACAGCAAAAGAAAGTGAGGATGGAATCAGGAACTAGAACGTGATGCAAAGCACCCTAATGCAGCTTGTCTCTGCAGGATCCTTAAGGCATCTCTTGGTTTGGGCCAAACAGACTGAGCCCGTGACAGCTCAGAGCCCACTCAGCTGGGGGCACAGCCAAGCCTTGCTTTGAGATCAGCAATTAGGAACCAGGCCCCACCTCACCCAACAAACAGGGACATCACAGCCATGCTGCTCACTGGGATTGCTGCCTGCAAGGGTTTACCCCACTTTGGCTCTGAGATTTGCTTTCCATCCTGCAAAGCCAGAGATGCAGCCACTCATGGGGGGGATGTCCTGCAGAGCCCGCAGAGCAGCCACAACCTGCTCTGCAGGGCACATCTGGCTGGGCTGGCCAGCTCTGTGGGGAGGAGGCTTATCCCCAGGCTGCTCACCAAGAGTCACTGGGACACAGATGGGGAGAAAAAACAACTGCAGGTGCAGCCCAGAGCTTCTCTGTGCCCATCCAAGTGACCACTGCCAGCTCCAGCAGGGACTCCAGCAGGGAGGCAAGAGAGGCACAAAAAGGACAAAGCCAGATGTCAAAACCTCCAATGAGACTGAGGCCAGCACATGCAGACAACAGTCAACAGTTACAAAGAAGCAAAGATACAACAGCTGCCTTCAGCTGAAGAGACCTTAGGAATGAAATTGGATTCAGCAGGATCAATCTCCTGCTTCAGATCCATATTTCCATCTGTTGCCTTTCTTGTTTCATTTCTTCCAAAGGCAACTTGACAAGTGCCTCCGTGGTGCTGCAGGCTGGGGCAGAAGCAGCTCAGGAAAGGCAATGAGTTTCCTTCAGAAGTTCATGACTTCATTGTCCTGGGTTTAGGCTTGGCAGTGAATGTTGCCCTTGGTCTGGGAAGGGGATAGGGGTTCTGGGGGTTTTGGGGGTTTTGGCCCTGGGCTGGGCTTTTCCATTGGGGTTTTGGGAGTTGTGGCGTGATGCCATGGGCAGCTGTGCAGTGGGAGCTGAGGCTGGGCAGGGGAGCGGAGCTTCCTTCCTCCTGCTGGGATCGCAGCTCGGCCGGTGCTGCTGCGGGAGGTTGTGTGCTTGGCCCTGGGGCTGCCCTGGCTGCAGCTCAGCGCTGGCATCGACCCTGCCTGCCTGCCCGCTCCTGCCTGCGGCTGCTGGGCACTGCCCACATCCCCTGCCCTTTGGGGCTTTGCAAAAGGAGCATTTCCCCCTTCCCTTCCCTTCCCTTCCTTCCCTTCCCTTCCTTCCTTCCCTTCCCTTCCCTTCCCTTCCTTCCCTTCCTTCCCTTCCCTTCCCTTCCCTTCCTTCCTTCCCTTCCTTCCTTCCCTTCCCTTCCTTCCTTCCCTTCCCTTCCCTTCCCTTCCCTTCCCCTTCCCTTCCCCTTCCCTTCCCGCACCACCTGGGAGGGGATCCCTGCCCTGCCAGAGCCCACAGCTCCTCCTGCTGGGACCACAACTCCACCAAAGGGGAAAAACAGGACTTGGCCCCTGGCAAACGTCTGTTCTTGCCTTCTTGTCTGTGCTCTCCTGAGATAGTCTAGGAAAGAACTGGTATTCCTTTTCCCATAGTTTTGCCTGGGAGCCCTGTCATTTCAAAGGGATCATAATTTGGAGGCAGGGGCTCATCTTTCCATTGCAGGAAGATTCCCACCTTCCTTGGCACACATCTGTCTTTTAAAGCAGCACAGAGACACCAGAAAATACTGCCTTTCTATTCCCTGCTTCCATTGGATCTCCCAATGGCAAAATGCCCCCTGAGGCTGCAGCAGCAGCAGCAGCAGCCCTGCAGTTCACAGCCTGGAGAGGCTGCTGGGGCAGGCCAGGAGTGAGGGATGCTTTTCTGCTGGAAGGCACAGATCCCTGACGCCGTGTCCCAGCCCAGGGAACACTCACCAAAGGAGATGTCCCCAAAGTCGAGCTCAGGGAGGTCGAAGTGTAAACTCGGTGCAGTGACGCTGCCCCTGGAGGCCAAGGACAGAGCAGGAAAGGGCTCGGTTAAAGGCATTGCAAAGGTCCGGCTCTCGTGGCTCGGGGGCACAAAACCTGGGCTCAGGGCACCCTGGGTTTCCAACCAACACAGCCCCGTGTGCTCAGCACAGGGCCCTGGCCACAGGAGGCAGCTCAAGCCAAGTGGCAGCAGCCAACAGCTCCTGATGGGCTTTGGGCACAGGGCAGGCAGGAGAAGTCCCCGGCTTGCTGGGGGTCCCATCAAGGACCCTGAACACACACCCAGACATGGCTCTATGCCTCACTTTCCCCATCTGCAATGGGATGAACATCAAGGTGTCCCCACAAACTTCTGTAAGCAGCCCTTCCAGCCACAGCTTTCCTGCTTTGCTCCTTCTTAGCTGGAACTGCTGTTCCCATGGAGGAGCTTTCTCAGGAGAGTTTGACCCACACAATCATTACAGACAGAGTTCTGAGACATGAATCCAGGGCATTCGCAAACATCCTCTAGAAAGAGCAGCAACAGTTCTACCCAGGGGGCAGATGAATCCTAGAGGAAAGGACCAGCTTGTCAGCAGTGCACCAGCTGGCCCAGCCAAGAGCAAGAGCTTCAACAACCAAACTTGGGTGTCCTGAATCTAGCACAGCACCTCACCTGTCCTTGAACGCAGCAGACACACTCCACTTGGAGAAGTCCAGCTGGGTAGGGAAGTCCAGCACAGCTCGGGCACCAATGGCCCGAATTGGCACCACTATCCTTTCCCTTGCCGTGATGCAGACCAGCTCATGGCAATAATCCTGCAGGAAAAGAAACTGCCTCAGCACAGGACATTTAGTGCCATCCCCATGGCAGAAGAAAAACCATTTCTAGAACCCTTCAAGGGCATCCATTTACCTATTGCACCCTCAAATGAACACTAAGTTCTACTAAGATGTCACATTTTAAAGGCACCGGAGCACTTTGCAAAACCTATCTCTGTGACATTCAGCTCTTGTGTCACTTGGGTCATACCCACACCCTAGGCCACCATAATTTTTACTCTAAATTTGAATGATGTTAAAGAATTCCTAAGTCCCTTCTAAGGAGCATGGAGCTAGGGAACACAGGACATTCCTCTTTAGGTTTCTATATTCCCACTGTCTGAGAATAGGACAAAGTGTTCAACTGACTCCAAGCAGCAAAAGGAAGATGAGAAAACAGCTGCACCCAAAGACATCCTGCACCTCTGGCCTGGTGCACAAACATCAGTTGGCTCAGAACTGCCCTCTAACTTTGCCTCTCCAACCAAGTCAGGAGAAGAACAGTGCCAAGAGGCAGCAGGATGCTGTTGGAAAGGGCCTCTCTTTGTTTCCCTGCAAGGCTTCCTCCCTTCTATGCCATGTCCTAAACCCTTCCGTAGGAACGAGCCTCCAGATCAGAACATGAACCCTCCAGATGCCAGCACTGAGATCAGACCTGCCAGGGCCTCAGCACTGCTGTTCAAAGCTCCCCACAAAAGCACCTTTGGCACGGAATGGGTGCCAGCTGGCAGAGCAGGCACAGTGACAGGCATGAAGACAGAGCCCCAGCAGTGTCACTGCCACGGGCTCTGGGCTCACAGCTCTGCCTGCAGCTTGTACCTGCCCCACACCAGCTCCTGCAGGCAGGTGTCCAAGTCCCTGCAGCTCAGCAACCTCCTGCTGACCAAGGGCACCCAGAGCCCAGTGTGCCTGTGCCAGGTGGGCTCACGGGCACAGCACATCCTCTGCCCTGGCCCTGCAGCTGTGCCATGCTCACCTGTGCTCTGGGACAGCACAGCTGCAAGGCTGCACAACAGAGGGGTGAAAAAGCACCGTCTGTGCTCCAGCCCAGGGGCAGGCAGGGAAGCTGTTGCCAGTCAGGAAGGAGGAAAGCTCTCTGACCTCTTTGTTCCTCTGGTGTTTGCCATCATAATGAAACCCCTTCCACTGGACCTAGAGATGGCCCAACATCTATCAACAGCCCTCTGTCATTTTCATCCTGTTCCCTGTGCATCTTCCCTTGGCAATGCTCAGGGATGTGCGGGGAGGGAAGCAGAGCCTGTCAGGCCTGGCTGCAGTGCCTGCCAGCAGTGCCAAGGTGGGACTGGCTGCAGGCTGCCTGCCCACGGCCTGGAGCCCAGCTCACAGCCTGCAATGTGCTGGAGCCAGAGTGTAGGGAAAACAGTGGCTGTGGAGATCATTGTGTGCTCTGACCCCTCCAGCCTCACCTTGTTCTCAGTGGGGCTGAAGCGGATGCGCACAGGGGCAGAGGCGCCTGCTGGCACCATGTGGTAAACATCCCTGGGGCACGCCAGCTGGAAATAAGGGCAGCTCTCCATGCACACCTTCACCAGCCGAGGCATCTGCAGCAAAGACAGGAAATGATGATTTTGCCACTTGTGGAAACAGGATGAGAGGAGACCTGTCCGTGCCCTGCTGACATCCCTCCCTGGCCCCTTTCCCAAAGCACTTCCACCTGTGCAGGCACAGGCACAGCATTCACAAGGCTGAGCTTGAATCCCTTCTGTCTGGCTCCAGCATTGTGGCCAGGGCCAGTAGGGCAGTGCCTGCTGGGAAGGAAGGGCCCAGCAGGTCAGCACCAGCAGGATGGAGACAGAGCACCTGAACCAAGCCATCTGCATATTCAACAAGGCCAAAAAACCTGCTGCCTTCTGCCTGCACACAGCCATGAAGTTGTCATGTTCCAGAGGGGGAATGTGCTACCTAAAAGCAAACCAGCACATTATCCTGGGGGAAGGAAGAAATTCCCTACTAGCAGATCAGGTATGGGTAGGGATGTTCTGGGGATATGGTCAGGCAGGCAGAGCAGCAAGAGAAGAGACCAAACACTGTGGCCTTACTGGGAATAAAAGCAAACCTGAAAAGCAAAAGAAGGAAGGAACACAGCAAGACCATCCCTAGAACAAGGAGATGGCAAAGAGAATTTAAATGGGCAGTAAAGCAGCAAGGAAGAATCATAAAACCATGAGAGCAATCAGCTTGCCAAAAGTGACAGAAACACAGACAGGCTGTGCCTATGGACTATGGGCTTCAAAGGCATTTTCTGCCTGGAGAAGCATGACCAGCACTGACTGACAGTGTGGTTCCAGTATGCAAAGCCAATCTTGGCTCTCCAGGCCTTCCTGCTGCCTGTGCAGGCAAGCTGGGCTGCTGGGCATTCCTGCCTGCAGCCAGCAGGCCAGGTTCTGCCCTCTGGGCTTCACAGACACAGCACACATGCATTTCCTACCACACTGATATCATCAACCCTGAGCACCAAAATGCTCTCCAAAAGTCTAAACCAGATGATCTGGACTCCCTTCTGTCTCCTCCCACCAGCCCCTCTTGGCACAAGTCTCATTGGAGAAAATGTTTCCCATGACTGAAATTCCAATGGTCTCAAGTTTTCCTCTTTACAGTGGAACACAACTGCTGACATTTTTCAACTTTTTCCCTCTCAGCTCTCTTGGGAAACTGCAAAACAATCCCAATTTCTTCAAGTGAAGGTGGAAACCTCCAGGAGCACATGGCTTTGGATGTGCTGTGCTTCTCCAAAGGGAAAGCAGAGCACTGTGTTTCTTTTGGAAAAGCTGAGCAGGGCTGGATGAAGCTGAGCAGGAGCCTCAAGTGCCACCTAAAGGCCTCTCACTGCTTCTGCTCCATCAGTCTGATTGCAGGGCTCTTTCAGAACACGGTTCCTGCAGTGCCAATGCCATTCATGAGAAGTGATTCCAGCACAAAGTGCAGAAGGCTCAGCCCCTGAGCTTTGACTGTGATCTGCACAAAGGGAGCCAAACAGGCTGAGAGAAGCAGAGATTCCTACCAGGAGCCAAGATTAACCAAGGAGACACAGGGTGTGCTATAGAGTCAAGGCAAAGCATGAGCGCAGGTAAGAACTGCACAGCCCTCAACATTCCTATCAATCCAGAGCTTGCAAGAGAAGGAAACTCCTTTGGGATAGGCACCATCAATGCATGGCCAGGATCAGGGGACAATTCCCAGCACAGGAAGATTTCCACCATCTTGCAGAACAAGGTGCTGAGATATTTTCTTCTGCATGTGCTGCAGCAGGTAACTTGCTTTGCTGTACACTGGGGGAAGGACAGCACTCTCCTCTTCCAGCACAGTGTTCAAGCTCTGGGTGCCAGCACTTACCTTGTCCTTATTCATGAGAGACAGCACCATTTCAGAGACCTCCCCAGCAACGAAGTTCTGAAATACCATCTCTGGTGGGGAAACCCCAAACCAGCTCTGTTTCGGGGCAGCTGACGGCAGCTGGAGAGGAGAGAGAGCAGGGAGAGCTTCAGCTGCTGGCAGGAAGGTTCATGAAGGAGAATCCCCCACTGATCCCCAGTGAAGCACAGACTCTGGGGGAGCACGTCTGCCCAGCCCACACTGGGCAAACAGGGGCTCACCCAGCCCTGCTCTGAGCTGATCCAGAGCTGCTGGGCCACACAGAGCAGGCTCAAGCCAAGCTGCTCTTCTGGCATGTATTTCTCCAGGTTTCTTTCTCCAGAATGCCAGGCAGCACTTTCCTAAAACACAGCCCTGTGCCCATGTGGTCACAGAGCTCTGGGGCACTCACTGAGCACTCATGGAGTGAGTAAAACCCATGAATTTACAGGAGACTCCATGGGAAATGATTTTGGGATGTTCTTTACTCTGAGACAGGGAAACCCAGGCCCACACAACTGCAAATATCTTTTTTGCTCTAGAACTTAGACATCAGTAAGAAGAGCACAGGACCAGAAGAGGTGTGAGAGATGAGGTGACATTTGGCTGAAGCCAAAAGGTTATGAAACAAAAGAATGGAATTTGTTGGTTCTGTGTGTTGTTTGTGGTTTGGATTTGTTCAGGTTGGTTTGTTGAGTGTCGCAGGGAGAGGGACGGGGTTGAAGACCTGACCAAAAGGAAGGAGGATGAGAGGGGAAGGGACAGAAAAGTTGGTGGTCAGTAGAGAATGGAAGCTCCTGAGTGCCCATCCAGTGGCAAAGGGGACAGGGACTGCCCGAGCCGGGTATAAAGGGGATACAAAGATTGCCATTTTCTCAGAGGGTGTGTGTGTGTGCTTGGCTCTCGGGGAGGGAGACATGCCCGGCTCAGCTGAATCCTCACTAAGAAACACTTTTCTTTTGCTTTGATGATTTTGTTCCTTTTCATTGGACTTAAAAGTTAGTGTGTTTCAAACAGAGGGAAAGGCAAAAATAAAAAGACAAATGAGCTGAAAATAAAAAGACAAGTGAGGTGAATGCTGAATGAGGATAAGGTTCAGTTATTTTCTCAGCAACTTGGGTAAAAGTAGAGTTGGTATCTCCTTTTTCCATGAGCTTTAAATGGGTGCTTTCTTGTCATTATTGCTATCTTATTCAATGCCATTGTAGAGGCATGTCTGGAATGACACAACAACAGCAAATGCTTCTGGAGCAGAGACATTGCTTGGAGAAAACTCTGCCCTGCTTTGCCTGCCTTCTCCAGCCACACTGCTGTCACTGCAGAGACACAAGCAGGTCTCCTGTGTGACTTCACAGCAGACACATTCTGCTGAAGGGAGTGGCTGCAGCACACTGTCCCTTAGCTGTGCCCTTCCCTGAGGTGTTCCCAAGGCCCCTCTCCAGGACAATCCTTAACCTGGATTGTGTTCCGTGTCTCTTGCTGCCAATTTCCTGCTCAACAGCCCACCTCAATCACCCACCCGTTTGGACTGTGCTCTCTAGTGAGCCAGTCCTGCCAGAAAAGCAGCTTTAAACACACCTCTAAGTAGGCACTGATCCAGATAAAGCACATCCATTCCCCTCTGCCCAGGGCCAGTCCCCTGTACATCTGGCAGCCTGCAAAATCCAACACCCCCTCAGGGTCCAACACATTGTTCCAGCCCAAAGCACTAATGCAATTTGTTTTGTTCAATCTGAAGTCATTCCTGCAGATCCTTGGCCTTCAAAGGCCAATGCTGCCACTCTGGAGGGAATCCTGGGACCCCAAGCATTTGATGGTGACCACACCAAAGCAAGAGGTGGCTCCTTCAGCAGGAGAATGGCAAATGGCAATGTTGTGCCTTTGTGTCCCCAGCCTTCTCCCTGCTAGCAATGGCAGCTACACTCCAGCACAGCCCAGCAGCTTCAGCAGAGGTTATTTGTGTTGCTTAGTGCACATCAGGACTCCCAGCCCACCACTCCCAGCACTTTGCAATGACAGCAGGACCTGGACACTGAGGGATGTTGCTGGAGGCAAGCCTGACACAAGCACACACCCTCTTCAAACTTCATGTGAAACAGAAAGGAAAAGAGCAGGAAAAGGCTACCTTTGGACGAGTCTCACTCCTGCCTAGAAATGGGCCAATTCTGGGCAGAATACTCCCCCCAGTGCTGGCCTCCTTCTTCCTGCTGAGAAACTTCTCCCTCAAGAACTTTGAGGGAAGCAGCTGAAAGGCAAAAATACACCAGCTAGAGCCTCAGAGATGTGCTTGTTCAGAAAGGCTTTTCTTGAACAAGGGCACTGGGGAATAACTTGTGATCACAGCCACTAGGACAGTCCTGGAAGCCCTGCAAGTTTCCTGCTGAAATACTTAGCATCAGTAAATTAGTAAGACAGAATGGAATACACATACTCCAGCCACATGGCTCTGTCCCATTAGGCTTCTTGTGATTGGATGGGACATGGTTGGGGATTTCTGCTCTCTGGGCATTTGTTTCCTATTTATGATTTCTGTTGGATTGAGGCAGTGACCTTTCCAGAGAATGGGAGGAGCTCTCAGAACTGCCTGAACTCCATCCCTGCACAACACTCAGAACTCACAGCAGGGAGATATCGCTGCTGGCTGAGTCCAAGAGATGCAAGAAAACAAAGTTGTACCTAGAGGGAGGTGCACAGGAATGTGTCCAGGTTTTAGTTCTCCCCTGTTAATTGTTTTCTCTGTCTGGGCTGACAGAGCCCTCCACAGAAGAAAACAGAGGCATCTCCTTGACAGAGCCTCAGCAGTGGGGCATCTTCAGTCAAGTGAGCTGTCACAAGGGACCTTTGTGGCCCTGGCTCCAGTGCTGCCTGCAGGGCTGCATCTGTGCCCACACAGGAGCTGGGAGAACAACTGCTTTGGAAACTCTTCCAGCTGGGACCAGCCTTGGCTCTCAAGGCTTTGGGCAGAGTTTGAGCTTCCCCCCCACATGTCTATGAAAGGGCAGGATGGTCAGAGCAGCACAGGTGAGTGCCCAGCCTGACTTCCAAAAGGGAAAGGGACAGAACACCTGCTCAGGCCTTCAGCTGTACATTGGTTTCACTTGTGCTCCGCTGGCACAGCCAGGCAAGACACAACTGAAGCATCCCACAGTGTTCCCTACTGCACCAGGACAGCCCCCAGCAACAGGAGCATGGCACAAAGGGCTGGGCAGGGGCTCTGAACCTTCACAGCACTGCTGGACAGCAGGGGCAGGGAGAGCAGGGACACCAGGGCACTGCCATATTAACACAGCCCCAGGGCTTTTACTCACAGTATGAGGCTTCAGTCCTTCCCCTACACAAAAAGACGAGGTGTTGGTGTCTTCTTTATCCAAACCACTGCCATTTCAAGGGAGGATGTCGCAGCTGAGCGACAATGCCTCAACAAAACTGGAAGAAGCAACAATAGAACTCTGAAAATCCAGAACCCAATTCATGGCAGATTCAAGGCATATACTGGTGCTAAAAATGTTATATTATTTGAAAGTAGCTAATGTGCTTGTTTGGTGTAATTAGCTAGTATAGGGGCCTCTAGTTGGACTTTACTTGAACTCTATGGCTACCTTGGCAATTCAAAGATGGATCATACTGAAACCTGGAGCTCAAAAGCTGAACATTAATAAGACTTGGAACAGACAAAGCTGTAGCTTCAATATTACTTAAAAATAGCTAGAGGCACTGGGCCTCCTTCTTTAGGCTAAAGCACCCCCTCTCTCAGCTGTCCCCTCACAGCTGAGAGAGCCTGCAAAGACTGGAATGTTATGGCTAATGGCTTAAATGTCATTATAAAGGACTTTCTGCCCATTGTGACAAAACTGTAGAAAGAAGCTGCGACCACCCAAGCCCACCCTTCCCTGAAAATGCCTCCTGACTGGAACTTGGCACTGTGAGTTGAGCTGCCTAAGGGAATTTGAGACAAGATCAAGGTGACACTATTGTCCCATTATCTCAGGGCTGGGGAGAAGGAGAAAGGCTGAGGAGAAAAACCTATCCACAACAAAGCCAAACCCAGCAGCTGTCCTGAAAATCAGCTCTGTCTGCATTCAGGCTGGGGGAAGTCATAGCCACAGACTCTTCTGCTGAGGCCAGGTTTCCCACCCAAACCTCCCATCAAAGACCTCCACAGTGACCCCAGGACCCATTCCTGAGGCCTTGCACCAGACGAGGCAGGGCATGCAAAGTAACACAACAAATCTGAAAATCCAGAACCCAATTCATGGAAACAGAAAGGATAAACAGGTACTAAAATTTTGTATTATTTGAAAGTAGCAAAGACAGAGTCAAACTTGCCCCACCCCAGGGAGGTACCTGGGCAGTCCCACCTTGCCCAAATCTCCATGAATCCATTGGAGTCTTACATTTTGCCAGACCTCACCACAGAGAAAACCAGAAGAGGATTTAATGGTATGCCAATGGGATCCATGGAATGGTGATATTTTCTACTAAATCTGTCTCTGTCACTCTCTTTTCCCCCCTTTCTTGAACCCCCATCCCCCTCCCACTTTTTTTTTCTTTTCTCTAGAACTTCCTCACATTTACTGTGCCATAAAATCCAGATCATTAACTTTTGCATATGGTCTCATTTGCACCTCCAACCACATGGCATCTCCTAATAATTTTAATAACCAGATGATGATGGGAAAATGGTTGGGAATTTTGAACAGATTTGTTTCTCCTTTAAGCATTGGTTTGAGGCAACCTATAGGAAAAAATGGGTATAGACTAGTATATTTAACTCCATCCCTTTCTTCAGTGAGAAAAAACACAAGGAGATAGACCATTTATTGTTCATCCTCTCAGGTGTAATGGAACGTTGAACTACTGAGGAGCACAGGAATGGTGTGATTTTATCTCTCTTTCCCTTTGGTTTTCTCTGTCTTGACAGAGCCCTCCACAGATGAAAACAAACCAAAAGTTGACAAGCCTCAGCAGTGGGGCATCTTCACCTTCAAATGAAATGCAGACTCCCCAAGGAGACGATTTCTGCACGCTGCCCTTTTCGCAGAGGCCAATGGCACCTTTAGGAATTCTGTGCAGACCAACGCTCCAACAATTGCTGCCCAAGAGCTGCATCTGTGCCCACACATGGAGCCCCAAAATGGGGCCATTCTAGTTGGAAGGGCTGAGGGGGACAGAACAGCTGCTTTGAGACACCATTTTCTCCTCTTCCAGCTGGGACCAGCCCTTCAGTTGGCTGCTCAAGGGCTGGGGGCAATGTTTGAAGCTTCTGGGATAAAGGCACCTGTCCCAGGTCATGGGGCCCAGGTGCCCAAGGGGAAGGATGGTCAGAGCAGCACAGGTGAGTGCCCAGCCTGACAGAAGGAATTCCTGTGGACCAAAGGGAAAGGGACAGAATCACCCTGCTCAGGGACTTCAGGCTGTACATTGGTTTCATATTGGCTCCGCTGGCACAGCCAGGCTCCACCCTGAAACATCCCACAGTGTTCCCTACTCCACCAGGACAGCCCCCAGCAACAGGAGCAGGGGGGCACAAAGGGCTGGGCAGGGGCTCTGAAGCTTCACAGCACTGCTGGACAGCAGGGGCAGGGAGAGCAGGGACACCAGGGCACTGGGATCATCCTAACACAGCCCAGGGGACTACTTCACTCTGAAAAGATCTTCCGGGTCTTTCCCACAAAAGAGGAGGTGTTGGGGTCTTCTTTAAAAATCCAGACGCCATTTGGGGGAAGGGGAGGATGATGCAGATGAGGACAATGCCTCAACAAAACTGGAAGAACCAACAATAGAACTCTTAAAATCACAGAACCCAATTCATGGCAGATTCAAGGGATATACTGGGAAAAAAAATGTTATATTATTTGAAATCCCATGGCTTCCCAGTGTAAGACTAGTATGGGTTAGACCCTCTAGTTGGAATGCCTTTGTCCCCTATCCCTACTCTTGTGCCCCCAGCCCCAAAGATGGATCATACCTGGGAAACCTGGAGCTCAAAATTCCTGAACATTAATAAGACTTAAACAAAACAAAAGCTGGACTTAAATATTACTTTCCTAGCTAGAGTGGGATTCTTCTTTAGGCTCCCCCACCCCCTGCTCTCCCAGCCCCCTCCCCCCCTGAGGCCTTGGCTGAGAGACTGGAATGGTTATGGCAAAGCCCTTCAAATGTCCCTATAAAGGACTTTCTGCCCATTGGATCAAAACTGTAGAAAGAAGCCTGAGACCCCCAAACCCATCCCCTTCCCCCCAAAATGCCTCCCAGTGCCTGGAAGTGGCACTGTCAGAAGCTGCCTAAGGGAACCCCAGTCCAAGACTGTGGGGTGACACTATTGACCCCCATTAGCTCAGCACTGGGGCAAGATCCAAGGCTGGAGGGAAAACCTATCCACAACAAAGGGATGGGGTTCCAGCTGTCTGGGAAACTGGGCTCTGTCAGGGCTGGGATAGGCTGGGGATAGCCACAGGGCTGGGATTCTGGGAGGCCAGGTTTGCTGGGAAACCTCCCCAGGGCCCAGACCTCCACTGAGGGGTGCCCCCTGACCCATTGGGATGAGGCCTGAGGGACCAGACTGGGATGCAGGGCATGGGAAAGTAACACAACAGATCTGGGAATTGGGATAGCCAGGGCTGGGATGCTGGGATAGCCAGGGCTAAAGATTTGGGATTATTTGAAAGTAGGAATTGAGATAGCCAGGGCTTGCCCCCACCCCAGGGAGGTACCTGGGATAGTCAGGGCTGGGAAATTGGGATCCATGAATCCATTGGGATATTGGGATAGCCAGGGCTGGGATATTGGGAAGACCAGGCTGGGATATTGGGATAGCCAGGGCTGGGATGGGATGGAATGGTGATATTTTCTAGCTGGGATATTGGGATAGCCAGGGCTGGGATATTGGGAATAGCCAGAGCTGGGATATTGGGATAGCCATGGCTGGGATATTGGGATAGCCAGGGCTGGGATACTGGGACAGCCAGGGCTGGGATATCAGGATAGCCAGAGGTGGGATATTGGGATAGCCAGCCCCGGCTCAAGGACAGGACCCGGCCCGTGGCCGACAGTGCCCTGGACTGGGGCTTGAACAGAACTCACCACCTTTTGGGGGGACTGGGGGGAGCCGGGGCTGGGCTGGGATCTGTGGGAATGCAGGACTCTGAGGAGCTGGGATGGGATCTCTGGGGATGGAGGGGATCTGTGGGGCTGGAATAGGAATCCAGGGAGCTCCAAGGGGCTCCCTGGGGCTGGGACACAACTCCCTGGGTCCGTTCTCTCCTCGTTCCCAGGTCTCCACACGCTGCAGGTGGTTTCCAGCTGTGCCCTCCTGTCCCACGGAATGTCCATGGATCCCATGGGTGCGGCTACGAGGGGTGGGATTTCACCTCCTTCCAGCTGGGACCCAGGAGATTTGCAGGGTCCGACAGGGCCACCTGGATCAGCCAGAGGTGCTGGGAATCCAAAGGGATCATGGTGGAGCAGATGAAACATTACGTGGGACACTTTCACCTGTGGAAGAGCTCCCAAAATACATCAGATATGGTTGGGAGGCTCTGGGCCACAAAGGTGGGTGGGAGGAGGAGGGAGTTCCTGTGGGATTTAGGAATGGGAGACTTGGGAATGCAGGAATTCCCATGGAATTCCCATGGCCTGATCTCACTCTCATCCCAGTCAGGTGAGAATTCCATGGATGGATCTCCCCAAGCCATTGCCATGGGAATTCCATGGGGAAATGATTTGAGTTGATGACCAATGCAATGGCAGCAGTGCAATGAGACGTAATCCCTGCTGGGATTCCATGGGACATGGATGCCAACCCTTTGCCCATTAATCCAGGGCCAGGGGAGTCCCTGGGCCCCCCTGAGCCCAGGAGCCTTCCCTTGGCTGTTCTGATCCCTGTCCCTGCCCTGAGCCCTTGCACGAGCCATCCTTGGCTGTTCTGTGCCCTGTCCCTGCCCTGAGCCCAGCAGCCCCAAGCCTTCCCTTGGTTCCCTGTGCCCCTGTCCCTGCCCTGGCCCCCTGTATCCCTTTCCTTGGCTGTTCTGTGCCCTGTCCCTGCCCTGAGCCCAGCATGAGCCTTCCCTTGGCTGTTCTGTGCCCTGTCCCTGCCCTGAGCCCAGCACGAGCCTTCCCTTGGCTGTTCTGTCCCTGCCCGGGGCAGGAGGGCACTGCTGGAGTGGCTTTGGTGGCCCTGGGGCACCCTGGTCCCCCGGCTGCAGCTGCTGCAGGGCTCCTGGGGAATGTTCCAGAGCAAAGCCAAAGCAAACAACAGCTCCTGGAGGGGATTCTGCCCCTGGGCCTGTGCTGGGAGCCCAAAGGAACAGCCCAAAGTGCTGGAGCTCAGTGTCCCTCAGCCCCTGTGTTCCCTGGCTGTGCCCTGTCCCTCAGCTTTGCCCTGTCCTGGCTCTGTGGGGCTCTGTGGAGCAGCAGGACCCAGGGCAGCCCTGGGGAGAACAGCTTAAAAGCCCCAGCTGGGCCAGTTCCCCAGTTCCCCCAGGTCACTCCCAGCATGGGCCCTGTGGCTCCCAGTCACCCCCAGGATGGTCCCAGTCACTTCCAGTTACACTCAGTATGTTCCCAGTATCATCCCCCCAGTCACTTCCAGTATGATCCTGGTATGATCCCAGCATGGTTCCAGGTGTTCCCATTCACCCCTACTATAGTTCCAGGCACTCTCAGTATGGTTCCAGTCCTTCCCAGTATCATCCCAGTATGGTCCCAGTAACTCTCAGTACAGTGCCATTTGCCTCCCAGTATGGTCCCAGTCACTTCAAGTCAACCCAGCATTATTCCAGTCCCCCAGTAGGATTCCAGTCACTCCCAGATACTCCCAGTATTCATAAAGTCCTTAATTCTGGGTGGATGTTCCAGGCTGCAGCCACAAGGAAACAGCACCAGCGGATGCACACCGAGGAGAGGCCCTTCCACTGCCCTGACTGCGGGAAAGCCTTCAAGAGCATGTCCAACCTCACCACCCACCAACGAATCCACACTGAGGAGAGGCCCTATGAGTGTCCCCAGTGTGGGAAGAGCTTTCGGATCAGCTCCGATCTCCTCCGCCACCAGCGGATTCACACTGGGGAGAGGCCTTTCTGCTGCCCTGACTGTGGGAAGGGCTTCAAGCACAACTCCAACCTCGTCACCCACCTGCGGATCCACACAGGGGAGAGGCCCTACGAGTGTCCCCAGTGTGGGAAGAGCTTCACCCAGAGCTCTCACTTGACCAGTCACCAACGGAGGCACCGGTAATGGAAGGCCTGCCAATGCCCCAACTGAAGGAGGGGCTTCATGCACTGCTCCAGCTTCATCCCCCATTTGAGTATCTACATTGGGAAGAGCCCTGGTGATCCATGTTCCCCAAGATCCATGCTGTGAAGACCACTGTCCCTTTTCCTGCCCCTGCAAATGACCTGATGTGGCAATGAAGAACATGAGGGTCTGGCCATGGCCCTGTCATTACATTCTCTGCCACCTCATGTTATTGCCAGGGGCAGGAATGGGACTCTCTCTCTCTCCCTCCTGAGGAGAAGGATGTTCTTTCCAGGTAGGAGGAAATTTTGGACTGGAAGAGACAGTCAGTTGTGTTGTAGCTTTCCCTTCTTCTTATCCCTTCTGTTATCAGTATTGTTTCAGTTCTTGTTTGTTCCTTATCTTGTTGCTGTTCCCAATAAATTGTTCTTATCCCAGCCTGGGATCTTTGCCTTTTGTGCTTTCCATGGGAGGCGGGAGGGCAGCAAGGGCAGTGCGGTTTCAGTGGGAGCAGGAAATTGGGGAATCCCATTCCTGAACCCCAGCCCGTGGAAACCGAGCATCACAGCTGGTGCCAGCCCTGGTGGCCATGGCAACAGCCTTGGGAGCGGGTCCCTGGCTGGGGCTGTGGGAACCTCTTCCCTCTGGTGCCCAGGGACAGGAGTGGAGGGAACGGCTGCAGCTGAGACGGGGCAGGCTCGGGTTGGATGTCAGGAAAAGGTTTTTGCCCAGAGGCTGCTGGTGACCTGCCCAGGCTCCCCAGGGAAGGGTCCCAGCTCCAGGGCTCTCTGAGCTCCAGCAGTGTTTGGACAGCACTGCCAGGCCCAGGATGGCATTGTTGGGGTGTCCTGTGCAGGGCCAGCAGTTGGAGTCGAGGATCCTGATGGGTCCCTCCCAGCTCAGCCAATTCTGTGGTTCTGGGATCCCATGAGCCTGGGGATGGCACTGCCAATGGTTGCCATGGCAATGGGCTCTGGCTGCAGGCCTGAGCTGGTGTCCATGGCAAGCACCCCTGGGATGGGGTCTCCATGGAGCTGCCGAGGGACTGAGCATAGCAATAGGGGGTCTGGTGATGGTTGCCATGGAAACCGACCATAGCAACAGGGGTCCTGGTGATGGTTGCCAAGGAAACTGCCCATAGCAACAGGGGGCTGGTGATGGTTGCCATGGAAACAGGCTACAGCAATAGGGAGGCTGGTGATGGTTGCCTTCTAAGAAACTGAGTTTCCACAGGCACTCAGAGGGCTTCCATGGGGACATTCCAAGAGTCTCCAGGCTGTTCCGGAGCTGGAATGTCCCACACAGAGACAGGGGCCCCATGGAGACCTCCCAGGGCTTTCTGGGGATGGTAAAGAGCCCTGTGGTCAGAGGCAGTCACAGCCATTCCATGGTGACATCCCAGGCACCTATAGCCACAAAGGCATCGATCTGTCACAGGCACTCACAGGGGCTCCACAGTGACATCCCAGGAGTCCCCAGGCTGCCAAAGAGCCAGGATGTCCCAGACACTCACAGGGGTTCCTGTCATGCCCACAGTGGGAGCTTCAGGCTAAGGGTTTATTTCTTTATTGGAAAAAATTCTGCTGAGTCATGAGATGGAGAAATGACACCCAACAGCCACCATGGATCCTTAAACCCCTGCAGGGCCCCTCGATTTGTAAAATTCCTTCTAAGAGAGGAGGCTGGGAATGGCTGGATCCAATCCCAGCCCCAGAATTTGTCAAACGTGTAAAGGATTGGACAAGTGGAATTCAAATTTAACACAATTAATCCTGCAGGATTAATGATAGAATACCAGATTAATTTATATGTCTCTGGCTTATTCTGATCATGATCAGATGAAAAGATCACTGGCACAGTTATTTACTCCACAGTTCACGAGCTATAACAGTTATTAGAATATAGTACTCTAGGGAGCAATTTTGAAAACAACAGGGCCTTGCTGGAGTTGTTGAAGCCCATTGCAGGCAGAGCCTCCTGCTCCAGCAGGAACTGCCTTTCCTGTGCCATGAGCAGGGCAGGTCCCGCTGCAGGAAAAGCCCAAGGCCAGCCCCAGCACAGGGAAGGCCTCGGGCACAAGGGCAGAGTGCCGTGCTGGGAGCTGTGCCAGGGAGAGCCTGAGGCACCAAAGGCACCTTGGCAGCAGCAGCTGCTTGCAGGCCATGGCCAGAAGCCTCCCTTGGCAGCCCGGCCTGGTGGCCACCACTGCAGAGCTGCTGCCTCAGGGCTCATTCCTGGCTGGGCTCTGAAAAGCCACTTCTGCTCCAGGAGCCTGACTGGGAAGCCATTGGCCCCAGAACCTTGGGGACAAGATATTAATGACAAAACTCTTCATGGCAGCAGAGCCAAGGCAGGGGCAGAGGAAAGGGAAGAGCCAGGCCCAGGGGACAGGGCTGCCATGGTGATGGCTGTGAGGTCACTGCCCCTGCAGCAGCCTGGCTGCCCTCAGCAGAAATTCTGGCCAGAAGCATTGTGAGGGCACCGAGCACATCAGAGAACCCACAGAACAGGAATTCTGTCACTGGGGATGAGAGGGTTTTACTAGGTCGGGCTGCACAAAGCTCCTGCTCTTGGACAATTCCTGGGATGGGTCATCCACTTCTCTGGAATAACTGCTGCAGTTTTGTGCCACTCTTATAATTCTAAAATATTTCCTCTTTCTAACAAATGTAAATCCACCCTCATTCAATTTAAAGATATTGACCCTTGTTTTGTCACTGCAAGATTTGGGAGAAAATAATTTTAATCACTATTTTTCCATTTTCACAGATCTTTGAGAGGACACAAAAATCTCCGAGGATGGGGTTTTGAGGCCTCATCACAAAACCAGCAGGGAGAGGCTGAGGGCTCTGGGCTCAGTGGTGTGGAGACTGAGGACAGAACAGGAATAGCCTGGGAGGGATGGAGGGGTGCTCTCAGAGATTCTGGAGCTTTTCTTCATAGAGGATATAAGCATGAGAAGGAAATAATGGCACCAAGGGCAGCTGGGGAGGCCAAGATTGGACAGCAGGAAAATGAAATTTCCCTGCCAGGGCAGGGCTGTGGTGCAGCACATCCCCCAGAAGGAGCCTGGAGCAGCCCAAGGCTTTGTGTAGGCGGGCAGAGGCAGGCAGGAGGCAGAGCTGTCAGCAAAGGAAGGGCCCAGCCAGGTGGGGCAGCTGGGGGATGCCGACAGCCTGCAGGGACAGAGGCGCAGGTTTGCTCAGCATCAGAGACACCTTTGCCTTGCTTGTCCCCACCTGTCATCACTGCCACCAGTGTTCTGCTCTAGCTGTAACCTGGAGACACTTTCTCATTCCAGTCCCCCAGATGGATCTATTTAAAGTACAAGATACTTCAGTATTTTAATCTCACTTTGAGTTCTTGAGCAGTTCTTTAAGCACACTCTGAGGGACTGAGTCTGATGCAAAGAGCACCAAAGCCCCAGAGGGTCATTAAAGTCCTTGTGCTGTGTCTGTGCTGCTGAGCTGGGCCGGGCTCCTGGCCCAGAGGCAGCTCCTGGCAAGGGCAGCGCTGCAGAGAGACAGCTCTGGCCAGGAGCAGCTCCTGTGCACAGCCCAGCAGGGCTGGGGTACTGCCAGGGCCCCTCAGGGACACCAGCAGGGCACAGACAGAGCTCACAGGGGCTCAGCACTGGCAGGGGCTGTGGGATTTCCCAGAGGGGGCTGTGTCACAGCGGCACCTCTGTGGTTGTATCATGGAGGCACAGAGCAGCTGTGCCTTGCACAAAGTCAGCAAGGGGCTTTGTGACAGAACAGAGTGGGTTGTATGAGGTCACAGATTGGGCTGTGATATCACAGATTTTGTTGTGTGAGGTCATTGAGCAGCTATGGCATCACAGAGGGGATTCTGTGACATCACAGAGCAGTCTGTGACATCATGGCATGGCTGTATGACATCATAGAGCAGGATGTGAGGTCAAAGTGTGTGCTGTGACATTACAGAGTGGCAGTATGACACCACAGAGAAGGTTTTGTGACATCACTGAGGGGCGTTGAGACATCACACAGCTGTCTGTGACATCATAGAATAGGATGTGAGGCCATAGAGGAGATCCTGCCATCATAGAGGGTGGATCAGTGACATCAGAGAGTGGGTTGTGACATCACTGGGTGGCTGTGTAACATCATAGAGCAGGCTGTGATGTCACAGAATATACTGTGACATCACAGGGTGACTTTGTGACATCACCAAGTCTTCTGTGATATCATAGCACAGCTGTATGACATCACAGGGTGACATCCCAGATTTGGTTCTGTGACATCACAAGGCTTTTGTGTAACATCTCAGAATGGGCTGTGATATCACAGGTGGCTGTGTGTCATCACAGGGGGCTATGTGGCACAACAGGGACACTGTGACATCACAGGGGGCTTTGTGACATCACAGGGGGGCTGTGTGACATCCCCGGCTTCTGTGTGACTGTCAAGGATATTTTGCAGGTTGAGGAGGTTTTGTAAGACAATGGCCATAATCCGCCCATGCACAATCCAACCTGCTTGTAATAATGGACAATGGACACGTTCACAAACAATGAATAATGGACATATTCAGAAATGGGGTCGGTATATCCTTGAAAACGATACAAGAAGAAGAGTCATCAGGACTCAGCAAGTTTGTCAGCAAGCTTGGGAAAGTGAGTCGTGGGTGGGCCAGACAACCACAGCAAGAAGTTGTGAAAAATTAGGTGATCTAATCAGCATTCTATTTTAGATGCGTGAACAGCTAGGATTAACCAATCATGTGTGAGCTAGAGATGTGTGGACAGTAGAGACTTTTATAAATATGGTTTTTTAGGGATAATAAGTTTGGCTTCATTGGATCATGTTGGTTATGGTGTGATGTCCCTGAACCTCCGCACCCCTGCAGGGGAGCATATAAGGAAAGGAATAAATTGTAGATGTGAACATCTTGGATTGTTTCTTTCCATTTTCATTTAATTTCTGGAAAGCTGTTCTGCTTTTCCAAGAACCTTCTCCACAATTATGTTTGCTCTTTTCCAGAGCCTTTCCTGGAGAACGATGTTGAGCTCCTGTCACAAGCTGTGCCACCAGCTGCAGCTTCTCTTGGCTTTCCACTCTGTGCCTGCAGCAGGACTCTTGCAGCAAAGCAGGACAAAGGTTTGGAGAACTTGACAACTTGTCCTTTCTTTTCCTGGTGGACTGGGGAGTTGTGCTGTGGGTGAGGTTTTCATTGTTACTGTTCTAGGCTAAGGAAACAGGAGGTGGTACCAGGAATTGTTAAGGAATACAAGCCTGGCTGAATGCAGAGAAAGAATCTCCAGAGCCTGCAGCCATAAGTGGACAGTGGTGTGATAATCATTCCAACCTGTCAGTGGACATCTTGAAAATGATCTGGATTGTGAAAATGGTCAGACAGAGGGAGTTTGTTTCTAAATTCAGTATGGATGATTCCACATCTGGTGTCTTGGTGCATAAATCAAGAGCACAATCAGTTCATGAGAAGCACCAGAACAAGCTGCACCTCTCAGAGTAGCCGACTGAAAGAATCTGAAAAGGAGAAATGCAGGGAATGACTTGGTGAACCTTGCCTAAAAGAAGGGTGTTCTTTTTCTAATAACTACTAATCCATTCCCTTGGCTTTTGGCTTTCTTAGCAAGGCCATTTGCATCCCAGATTCCTCATGAAATGAGAAGCCTGAGCTTGTGGAAGTGCCTGCAAGATGTCCTGTTCCTCTGCAGGGACACTCAGGCTGGAACAGGAGCCAGAGCCTTCTCTGGGGAAGCCTCCTCCGAGCTGGAATTTGTGCCGTGCTGGGAGAGGAGGAGGAGGGGGAGAAGGCTGGTGCTGTGTGGCAGGAGCAGGAGGTTTGGGCCGCAGGACATTCTGTCTGCGCTGCTGCCCCGCAATGGGCGGCCGTGCCCGGGGCTCTGGGCCTGGCCCCGCATGCGCTGAGCTCCCTGGGCTGGGCTCAGGTTCCTGCTGGGCCTGGGCAGAGCCTGGGCTCAAACTGGGGGCAGCAGCAGTGCAAATTACCTTGGGCATCTCTGTTTCCTGCTGCTGGGAAGGAGCAATGAAGCGAGTCGAGAAGTTCTGGTTTCTGCTTCTCCTGGTGGTTTTTTAAATTTAATTCAACAATACGGAGGCAATTTCTGTGATGGCCTCTGTCAGTTTATTCTATTTCAACAGTGCCAGCAGCAGGGCTGTGTTTAAGCACTGCAAATGTGGCCTGTGAGGCTCTAATTTCCTTCACCTTAGTGCTCAGGGGCTGGTGGGCATTCCAGTATCTGCTGATCTTTATGCCTGTGAAAAAAATACTGATTTCACTGTCATGAAAACACTGTGGGCAGCACCAGCTGAAAGAGGCACTTGCAGTTTTATGGATAAAATTCAGGTGGCAAGCAGAAGAGGGCCAAGAGCAGCCATGATCTCCAATTCCCAAGGCAAAGGCAGCAGCAGCCTCCTGCTGTCACCTCAGGGTGAGTCAAACAGAGCTGAAAACAGCACTGGAACCCGATCCTTTCTTCCTCTGAGGGCTGGCTCAGGGCAGCACAGGCAGGCCCTGAGCAGTCAGGGCTGTGTGTGGGTGCTGGTTGCTCTGCTCCCGAATTCAGCTGGAAAAAGCCCTCGGGAGCCGAGGCAGGAGCAGGCGGGAAGGGGCCGGCGCTGCTGCTGCTCCTGGCCGGGAGCCCTGGCTGGGCCGGGCCGGCGCCCCCTGCGCTGCGGCTGCTGCTGCTACCAGAGCCGGGCGGGACTCGGGGACAGGGAACAGACACAGGGGGGACAGCAAAGGCCTGGTGGCTGCAGGGGTGGTGGCACTGGGGCCAGCACCAGCACAGAGCTTCAGCCCGCAGTTAACCCCGAGGGAAACGCTGGGGAAAAGCTCCATTTCAGCCTTTCTGCACTCGTGGCTGTGAAGGGACTGAAATGAAAGGAGAACAAGCAGGGCCCGACCCCTTCCACTTTGGGAGGAGCCCCGGGCCTGGTGCTGTGAGGGGCCATGAGGGGCTGTGAGGAGACATGAGGGGCTGTGAGGAGACATGAGGGGCTGTGAGGGGCTGTGAGGGGCTGTGAAAGGCTACGGGGGGCCATGAGGGGCTGTGAGGGGCCATCAGTCATGAGGGGCCATGAAGGGCTTTGAGAGGCCGTGAGGGACAATGGGGAACTCAGAGAGGCCATAGGGGTCTGTGAAGTGCTGTGGGAGCCCAGGCCCCTCATGGAACCAAGGGGCCATTGTGGCCCAGCAAGGCGTTGTGGAACCAAAGGGACCATGGTGACACTATGGAACCTCATGGTATCACAGGTCCATTTTTACACAGCAGCCACAGCAGGGCTGCAGAACCAAGGAGATCATTGTGACACTGCACAACTGTGGAAACCTGTGAGCCTCCCAGGGAAAAGGCAGTAGCAATACCCTGGAAAGACACACCACAGGCTCTGGGCACTCCTCAAAGCTCAGGGTGAGAAAAGAGGCTTCCCCATGTTGCTCTGCAGCACTATGTTGTTGCAGTTCTGTCCTCCCTATTGGCCCGTTGGCCTTTCCTACTCCTTTTACTCTTAAATGTTCATGTTCTGGTGAGTTCTCCCTTCCCTGTCTTCCCATTGGTGTGTAACCCTGCCCATCCATCCTGGCATTCCCTATTGGTCCCTTTCCTGTGTACCGTGCCTGAGTCCTCAGACCATTGAATCCCTGGTGCTCTCCTCTGCACCCTCTTACCCTCTGTACTCTGAACACTACTTTGTCTTTGGCCCCTGGACACTTTCAGAGTTTCTCCATGTCTGTGTGTGTGTGTCTGTGTGTGCTGGTGCTCTCATGGTTCCTACCTATTGGCACAAGACACTCTCAGGGAAGGTTGTGTCCAGGCCACTTCAGACTGCAAAATAACTCCTTTTTTTTTCATTTACTTTGTGGTGTAATGAACCATTCTGTCTAACCATGATCAGTATAAATCAGAGCTGTATTTATATAAATTTATCCAGTATTCAGTCTTTAATCCTGTGGGACAAATTGCGTAAGATTCAATTCCACCTGTCCATTCTTTTACAGCATTGACAAAAGTCTGGGGCTGGGATTTGGAACCAGCCATTCCCAGTCTCCTCTCTTAAAAGGAATTTTAGAAGTCTAGAGGCTGCTGCAGGGTTTGAAGATCCATGGTGGCTGCTGATTGTAATTTCTCCAGCTCATGATTCAGCAGGAGTTTCTCCAACAAAGAAATAAAGCTTTTGCCTGAAGCTCCCACTGTGGGCATGACAGGAACCCCTGTGAGTGTCTGGGACATCCCGGCTCTTTGGCAGCCTGGGGACTCCTGGGATGTCACCGTGGAGTGCCTGTGATTGGTGTGCAGCCCAAGGTCCCCCTGTCACCCTGTTGCCTCTATGGTCATCCCCAGAAAGCCCTGGGAGGTTTCCATGGCCAACCATCACCAGGCCCCCCTTGAGGGCCTGTGACAAATCTTTCCTTAGCATGGCAACCATCACCAGCCCCTGTTGCTATGGTCAGTCCCTTGGCAGCTCCATGGAGACCCCATGCCGGGGGTGGTTGCCATGGACACCAGCTCAGGCCTGCAGCCATGGCCCATTGCCATGGCAACCATTGGCAGCCCCATCCCAGGCTCATGGGATCCCAGAACCACAGAATTGGCTGAGCTGGGAGGGACCCATCAGGATCCTCCAGTCCAACTGCTGGCCCTGCACAGGACACCCCAACAATGCCAGCCTGGGCCTGGCAGCACTGTCCAAATGCTGCTGGAGCTCAGAGAGCCCTGGAGCTGGGACCCTTCCCTGGGGAGCCTGGGCAGGGCCCCAGCAGCCTCTGGGCAAAAACCTTTTCCTGACATCCAACCTGAGCCTGCCCCGACTCAGCTGCAGCCGTTCCCTCCACTCCTGTCCCTGGGCACCAGAGGGAAGAGGTTCCCACAGCCCCAGCCAGGGACCCGCTCCCAAGGCTGTTGCCATGGCTACCAGGACTGGCCCCAGCTGGGATACTCGGTTTCCAGGGGCCAGGCTTCAGGAATGGGATTCCCCAATTTCCTGCTCCTGCTAAAACCGCGCTGCCCTCGCTGCCCTCCCACCTCCCATGGAAAGCACAAAAGGCAAAGATCCCAGGCTGGGATGAGAACAATTTATTGGGAACAGAAATGAGATAAAGAACAAATGCAAGAGAAAAATTATTGATAAAAGAAGGGATAAATAAAACTGTTTACAGGGAAAACTAAAACACAACTCACTTGGTCTTCCTGGCCACAATTTCCCCTGCCTGGAAAGGACACCCTTCTCCACAAGGGGGAGAGAGAGAGAGTCCCTTTCCAGCCCCTGGCAATGACCTGAGGTGGGAGTGAATGTAATGACAGGGCCATGGCCAGACCCACCAGTTCTTTCATCCCACATCAGGTCATGGATCCAGCATGGATCACAGGGAACATGGATCACCAGGGCTCTTCCCAACATGGAATCTCCAACGGGGGATGAAGCTGGAAGTGGGCATGAAGCTCCTACTGCAGTTTAGGCACTTGCAGGGCTTCCCTTACTGGTGCCTCTGTTGGTGTTTGGTCAAGTGAGAGCTCTGGGTGAAGCTCTTCCCACACTGGGGACACTCGTAGGGCCTCTCCCCGGTGTGGATCCGCTGGTGCCTGATGAGGGTGAAGTTGTGTTTGAATCCCTTCCCACAGTCAGGGCAGCGGAAGGGCCTCTCCTCTGTGTGAATCCGCTCATGCAGGCAGAGATTTGAGCTGGTCTGAAACCTCTTCCCACAGGTAGGGCACTTGTAGGGCCTCTCCCCAGTGTGGATGCATTGGTGGATGATGAGGTGGGAGTTGCGTTTGAAGCCCATCCCACAGTCAGGGCAGCGGAAGGGCCTCTCCCCAGTGTGAATCTGCTGGTGCCTGAGGAGGTTGGAGGTGGTCCAAAACCTCTTCTGACACTGGGGACACTCGTAGGGCCTCTCCCCACTGTGGATGCGTTGGTGGCGCACAAGGGTGGATCTGTAGCTGAAGCCCTTCCCACATTCCCCACATTCGTAGGGCCATTCCCCAGTGTGGATCATCTGGTGGCTGATCAGGGTACTGCTCTTCCTGAAGCTCTTCCCACACTCCAAGCACTTGTGGGGCTTCTCCCCATCATGAAGCTGCTCATGGACCACCAGCTCTGAGCTCTGGCTGAAGCTCTGTCCACCTTCCTGGCTCAGGGTGGGTCTTTCCTCCTCAGAGCACCCTGGGCTGGGTTTGGAGCCCATCCTCATGTGGGATCTCTGTGGCTTTTCTTCCCTGTTGGATTCCTGTGCCATGGAGTCACTCAAAACTGCCTCTTCCATGAGGTTCTGCTTTGGGGATTGGTCCTCCCTGGTCTCCATCCTCAGCTCCTTGTCTGGGGGAGGAAGGGCAAGGAGACGATGGGATTTGCCTCTGTGCCAAAGGGAAGGAGAAGGAGATTCCATAAGTGCATCTGCAGCAGCACGGCATTGGCAGCGCGGCTGTCCTGCAACCAAGGGCCATGCTGTGCTGGGAGATGGAGCAGGAGAGAGGGGGAAAGAGGCACTGACTTCCTCCTCTTCTGCCTGAGTGTCCTGGGGCATCTTCCTCTTCCTCGCGGCCTTCTCCTCCACCTGGCAAAGGTTTAGGGATGGGAATTCCTGTTTTGGGAGGAAAACAAGGGATGAGTACATTGTCTTTTGTACTGGTTTGAAGGGAAACCTGGGGCAGTGTCTAAGTCAGAATTGCAATTTAATAAGAAAATGAAGATCAAGGCAATTATACAGAAACACTGCCTTAAACTGACTGAGTCAGGATATAGCCTGACACCCTGTTGCTCAGGGTGGTGGCAGCAGTCCCATTAAATGGTGGCTGCAGTCCTTTTGGAGTAATGAACGTGATTCTGTTGAAGCAGTGACCCTCTAGAAGGGTCTGGTCTTCCTCTGAAGGTCCAGTGGTGGTTATGGAGCTCTTGTCCTCTGGGAATCCAGTAGACAAGCTGCTCCTGGTGTTGCAAGTCCCAGATTATATCCAGGTAGGAATGCTTGGTTCCTCCCCCTGGGCGGAGCATCCCACAATGGGATGATGGAATTTTATGAGTCCTGCAGTGACACTCAATGGCCCATTCCCAGAAGATATCTCCCCTGGAGGGCATTATCAGGGGTGAGTTATTGAAGACATAAAGAACACTGCCCCACCTGTTTATAGGAGTTGATGAAGATGGGGATTGAAAACATGCATTTGGTTACATCTTGCATTGCAACCTGAAACAGTGGGGTAATCCCTGCTCAGGGGGTGAACACCACCCTCTTTACCCAAACTGGCTCGGGTGTAAAACCCCCATCCTGGGCAGGCCACACACACAGGGGACAATGTCACCCTTGCCTTTCTCCAGGGGAGGTCTCTGTCCCTGTCACTCCCTTGCTCTCTCATGCTTTTCTCTTTCACAGGCTGGGGGGCTTTGCCAAATATGAGAATCATTTTTCTCTTTGTTCCTGTCTGTCGCTGTAGAGCGCGACACAGTACAGTAATACACAACTCCATCAGAAGGGTGAAAAAGGGCGTTTTATTAAACGAACATAACTTTTATAGTCTTTCCAGATATTGACACCCATCTAACACATATACAGTGCCCATTGGTCATAAAAGAGAAACAAGGTTCTCAGTAGACACCCAAAGAGCAACGTCACACTTGAGCCGGCCAGAGTCCATATCTCTCTTCTTCCTCTGGTGTCCATGGTAACGACCTTGGCATTCCAAGGAGGAGAGATACAGAACTTCTCCTTATCTTCAGGAGGCCTTGCTGGCTCACAGGGACAACACAGAATGTCTTTCCACAATTCCCCTTTTTTGTATTTGACCAGCAAATACAACTGCTAAGGACTTCTGCAGGGCCCTTGCAAAATCCAAGCAGATGGAGGATCCATTCTTCATTCACTTACAAATAACCAACTTCTACCAACTCCACAAACACACACCCTCACAACCTCAAGTTCATATGCAAAACACATAAAGACAGATCTTCAAATACCGTTACAGACCTTGCAATTCCCAGATGACACATTTGCAGCAGAATGACACCTTTGCCTCTAATCACTTTCTCCCACACAGAGTCAGAGACCAAGTCATCTGCCTAGTCACCACTCAGAACTAAGTAGCATCCACTTAACCTTGCAACTGGTTGCTGCTATCATAATGGACAACCAACCTAGTTGCTCAAAGTGTGGACTTCAGCTACTAGTTCAACTCCTATGCAAAGGCAATGCTTCTCCCTTGGGTACATCAAATTCCCCTATTTTGGGACCGTCGGTGCCCTGCAAAAGGAGATGGTACAAGGCACACTTCTCAGTACTACCAACCTCTCTATAAGAGAATTCAAGAAAATGAAGCAAAAGTAACATCTACTAACTTAACTTTAGGAATTTCAGTGTAAGCCTATAACTCCCTTTACTCTGTCTTGAATTACCATCTTTACCACACATTCCTTGAGGGTCCATGCTTCCATCCACCTAATAACCAATACAATTACCTATTCATTTTGCTCTCACTGTAGAACCACTCATCCTGTCCTTTTCTGTGTGCTCCAAATAAGGTTTAACACAACGGGCAGAGACCCAACGAGGGCCATTTTCTGTTAAAACACATGCGTATCCTCTTCCCCATGTTACTAATTCTACTGGGCGGTCCATTTTTCCGTAATTAAATCTTTTACCCAAACCTTAATACCTTTCTTGAAGTTTGGCTGTTTTGAATTCAAAGATGAAAAATGATAGAATATAGGAGAGACTTGTAAGTCAGGTAAAGGACACAAAAGTTTAAGACATAAATAGCTTTGTCTAGTCTCACTTGAGGCGATTCCTTCTGCATTCCCCTTTTTTTTTTTTGTACCTGGCGCTTTCAACACACCATGAGCACGTTCAATTATTGCTTGGCCTGTCGGAGCATAAGGAATACCAGTAGAATGACCAACACCCCAGGCAATAAAAAAAAAATACTTGCAATTTCTTTGAAACATACGCTGGGCCATTATCCGTCTTTACGTGTGATGGAACGCCTAAGATAGAAAAGGCGTGGCAAAAATGACGAATAACATCCCGAGCTGTTTCACCTGCCAATGCTGAAGCGACCATGGCATGGGAAAAGGTGTCAATTGTGACGTGAACATACTTTAAACGGCCAAATTCAGGCATCTTTGTAACATCTGTTTGCCATTCTTGCAGAGGGAGTAAGCCTCTAGGATTAGTACCGTAATATTGTGAGACATGAGACATATGACAATCAGGACACGAAGAAATAATTGACTTCGCTTCACTATGTGATAAGTTAAATTGCTGCCGTAGTGCCTGAGCACCCTGATGAAAAAATTGGTGAGATAGAACAGCTTGCTGTAACACATTAGGCACTGTTTTTACTGCTGAGGCAGCCACAAGGGAATCCACATAGGCGTTACCTTCAACAAAGAATCCAGGTAGCGATGTATGGCTACGAATATGCATAATAAAATAAGAATGCTTTCGATTATGAATAACAGTCCACAATTTCAACAACATGACAAATAGTGGTTTCTCCTTTACATTGTACAACACAGCTTGATCCAACTGCCTTACTAAATTAGCAACATAAACAGAGCCAGTAACTATATTTATGGAGCTAGGAAATAAGGTAAATGCCAAAAGTACGTCACAAAGTTCAATTAACTGAGGAGACCCTTGTTGAATCATTACTTCATATTCCCAGTGGTCATCGGTCTTCAGGCTACAGCAGCCTTTCCAGTTCTACCAGATCCATCTGTAAAAACTGTTGTACCTTCCACTGGTACTGAAGAACAAAGTTGTTTCCCCTGAAAAAGAATCTCCTTAGTAAAAGTCAAAATAGGATGAGATGGTAAATGATATGCTATTTGACCTGTAAAGGAAGATAAAGCAGATTGCAGCTCGTGATTATTTTGAAAACACCACTCAAAAATACCATTGTTGTACTGGTATGACAATAGTTACAGGATCACAACCTAAGATTTCATGGCAGCGTCTGCGACCTTTGATAATGATGTCTGCAAAAAGTTCATACAGACCTGGAGCGGCGGTTTTCGTGACCTAAAAGACAAAAATATCCACTCCAAAATATGCAATTTATCTTCCCATTTGTCATTACATTGACACAACAATCCACATGGTATTTCATTATCTCTTAAAATCAACAATTGCACACCAACAGAAACATCCAACCTGGTAACAAATTTAGATGTTAAAGCCAATTCAACTTCTTCTACAGCCTTTTTTTGCTGCAGCAGTCAAATGTCTCTCATCGGTAGAGGAAGTTATCCCTGACAGTAAGTCGTACAAAGGTTGCAGTTGATGATTGGTTATCCCCAAGTATGGCCTAAGCCAACCTATTGCACCAACCAATTTCTGCACATCAACAGCAGTTTTAATATCAATGTTCAGCTTTATAGGTTGAGGCACAATTTGTATATTGGTGATTATCAACCCCAAATATTTCAAGGCATCTGTCTTTGGACTTTCTCCGGGGCAATAACCAAACCAAAGGCCTCTAAATTTTCCCTAGCACATTGTTCGAGAGCCAGCAATTGTTGTTTATTTTCCGAAGCCAACAAGATATCGTCCATATAATGATAGCAATAACAATTGCTGAATTGCTCTCGGACCTTAGATAAAGCCTGTGCCACAAACCACTGACAAATACTTGGAGAATTTCTCATTCCTTGAGGTAAAACAGTCCACTGATATCTTTGGTCCGGTTCCTCATGATTTAAAGAAGGCACCGTGAAGGCAAATTTTTCCTTATCTTGATCAGCCAATGGAATTGTAAAAAAACAATCTTTCAAATCAATGATAATTATTTCCCATCCTTGTGGAATCATTGTAGGTGTTGGGAGACCTGATTGTAAAGCACCCATTGCAGCCATCACAGCATTTATCCGCCGCAAATCGTGTAAAAGTCTCCATTTACCAGATTTCTTCTTTATTACAAACACAGGTGTATTCAAGGGCTAAATGAGTTTTCAATGTGTCCAGCTAGTAATTGTTCTTTCACTAAGCTTTCGCAGGGCAAGAAGCTTTTTTCAGTAGGCAGGGGCCACTGCTCAATCCAAACCGGCTTATCTGTCAGCCATGTCAAGGACACAACCGGACGTTTAAAGCCCTGCATCCCAGTGGCCCCTACTAAAAATCCCTGCATCCCAGTGGCCCCTACTAAAAATCCGTTGTAATTTTAACACCCCATTGGGTTAAGCCATCACGTCCCCATAAATTAGGCTGAGCATTAGTAACATATGGTCTGATGTTAGCTTGTTGGCCTTCCGGATGTGTTACAGTGATCCCAATCGCAGATAAAGCACCAGCAGTTGACCCACCTAACCCAACAACTCCAAAGGTTGATTGAGTGAGGGGCCATGTTGGAGGCCAAACAAGCTGTGAAACTATAGTTACATCTGCTCCTGTATCAAGTAGACCTGATATTGTTGTAGTTTCTGGATGATATCCCTTAGCAGTGACCAAACATTGTATTACCGGACGCTCATCTGTCACCTTGTGAGTCCAGAGAACCTGAGGTGGTCCTGTAGATCCAAAACCTCCAGTGCCACGACTCCGGTCCACTACAGTTGGAACACAACTCATAAAAGGAACAAGTTGAGCAATAGAAGTACCTTTTTGAATAACAACAGGAGGTTCACTAACAGACACCATAGCTTGAATTTGTCCCACATAGTCAGAATCAATAAGACCCAAATGGACATTAATACCTTGAATAGTGCTACTAGATCTTCCCATCAAAAAAGCACTCAGACCTTGGCCTATAGGACCATGAGCATCAAGAGGCACTTTACATATACCTCTTGTCAAGATAGTCACTGTTTCAGCTACCGGTATATCAATCCCTGCCGAGCCTCTTGTGGCCCCTGTGTATCGGTCACAAATGGAGCTTTGCAGTGCTGGCAGGGCTCGTGATTGTCACGGGGTATTTGTATCTCCCGCGCCCCTTCGCGTTCCGCTTCCAGTTTCCCTGCGCTTGTCGACCACCTGAAAAGATCTTAACTTACAAAATTTAGCAATATGGCCAAAGTTACCACAACGATGACAAGGCACTTTACTGGCCCAAACTACCCTAGAGTGTGCGCATCGTCCAGCAGTTTGATGGCATTGGGTCTTCACATGTCCTGAGTGTTCACAAGCAGAACATTTGGGTGAGGACTTCATGACTCTTGCTAAAGCAGCCATTTTATGTTCAACTGAACCGACCTTTGAGCAAGCAACTACAAGATCAGACAGTGAGGGTTCTCCTGGTAAAGAATCAATAATTCTCCTACAATCGTCATTCGCATTTTCTCGTGCTAGCTGTCTGCATAAAATTTGCCTCAACTTATCATCTTCTACTTGCTTCTCAAGGGCTGCAGCAACCCTCTCCACAAACTGCAGAAAAGGTTCCTTCACCCCTTGCTGGATGGTAATATACCTTGGTTTAGGAGCTGCCATCTCCATTGTCTTAAGCAAAGCACTCATACCCAGCTGCTGGGCCTGTGCAAGAACCAGGGGGTCCCATCTTGCTTGCAAATCTGGATTAGAAAATGGTCCATTACCCAGCAAGGCATCAGCTCCCACAGCATGACGTGGATCCTGCTGAGGTAACTGCATATTGTCCAAAGCTACTCTTTTAACCATTTGCTTCCAGGTAGCTTGAAACACACCATACTGCACTGGCTGAAACAGAATCGTAGCAAGGTGAACAATATCATAAGGTGCAAGTACATCAGCATTCAAAACACGAATCAGTTGCATCACCTGTTATGTGTTAACACCATACTGGTCTACTTTAGACTGAAGGTCCTGTACAACCCTCCATGAGAAAACTTGATGGCTGTCTTGTTGTCCTGAATTAGGAGCAGCTTTGAAAACAGGAAAAGCCACAGGCTCACCAGAAGCAGCAGCAGCCATCCCCATCCTTCTAGGTGGACCTATTTTCTCTAACAAATTCAATCTCCTACTTCAGCTGCTTTCATTCTTACATGCTCCCAGAAGTGCAAAGGATGTCGAGGAGTCACAGCCACCTGGCAAGGAGGGAGAGTCCAAGGAACAGCAGACCTGGATCTGCTACGAGGTTTAACAGAAACAGATTCCTGTATCTTTTCAGATGTGCTTATAACCGGCAGTTCATCGTCAGAGCTGTCACTAGACAGGGCAGGACACAATGTTAAAGACTGCATTTGTTCAACAAGTTCGGGAAGGAGAGGGGGGCAGATGGCTCAACGGGGGGTGGGGCGGAGGCAGACTGCTCGAAGGGGGGCAGAGGGGGTGGCTGGCTCAAGGGAACGCGAGGAGGAGGCAGACAACTCGAAAGAAGGCAGAGGCGGGGCGGACGGCTCAAGGGAAAACGCGAGGGGGGAGCCGAACCGCGGGGAGAGTGGGGAGGAACAGCCGACCTGGGGATGGGGACAGGAGGGGCAGCTGAGCCGCGGGGAGGTACAGGAGGAGCAGCCAGCCCAGGGAGAGACAGAAGGGCCATTGCCCCAGCCTGTTTTCACTCCACTTCTTCTGTAACTTCATTTTTGCTAGTTGCTGTGCAGGCGTAAGGTATTTTGATCTGACACTCAATTCTGCTAACTGTTGAGCAGGCAAAGCTCGTCCTTCTGCTCAAGTTCTTTTGAG
>JALJVW010000087.1:25536-55039 GCA_024865655.1 Emberiza elegans | reverse complement strand
AGCAAGGGACCAGTGTGACACTCTGGAGCCCCATGGAAACAAGAGGCCAGTGGGACACATCTGGGCCTCATGGAACCAAGGATCCAATATGACACCACCACTGTGACACTGCAGGGCCCCATGGATCCAAGGGAACAGGGAACAGGTCTGGTTGGCTTGGCCTGACTGGTCCAACTGCCCTTGGCATGTCGAGGGTCTCTTCTCATGTACCCCTAAAACCCTGGGGCCTGGGCTTTCCTTCAAATGGAAAAGAACTGCCCTTCTCATTCAAGCATCCATGGCCAAAATGGGATTCCCCCTCGAAAATTCCAAATATCCAGCTATTGCTCCCAGACAAAAGATGCCATTACCAACAAATCTGGCAGGTCTTGGCTTCCTGAGAGCTGGGTCTGACCAGCCTTCAAACACTAAGGCTCTGTGCTTTCCTTCCTATGGTGAAAAAAGAACCATCTTTCCTCCAGGGGGTTTGGCTGAAAATGGGATTTCAGGCCTCCAAAATTCCTTTATCCAATGGGTTTTTCCCAAACAAAAGCTGCCAGGACAGATTGGTTCTGGCTGGCCTTGGCCTCTGTGATGGTCACCTCTCATAATTGTGAGGAAAGTATTTGAACAGGCTTTTTGACTACTGGAACATCAATGAGTCTCTCATCATCTGAAAAACTCAGATACTATTCTGATCATGTGTCTTTTTTTTTTTTCTCATGTGTATTATGCATGAAATATTATTTTCAGATACATATTATTCTTCTCACTCTACCAGAGTTATCTGACACAAAACACCCTCTTCTGTATATGGATCCAGGGGAGAAATGAAAACAAGCAAACACAGAAAGAATGCAGCAGGAATGATTTGTCTGTGCTCCCATCTGTCCCATCTCCTCTGGAGCTGGAGGTGCAGCCCCAGCCCTTGGCAGGGCTCAAGGGCTCCAAGCTCAGCTCCCACCCAGAGAACTTGCAGACCCTGGGCTGCTCTTCTTGGAACCCCTGCACGCTCAGCCAGGCTGAGATGGACACTGATGGTTTCTGGGCCAAAATCTGGAGCCCAGCCCAGCTCCCTGCAAGCTCTGCCAGCTGCCCTGAGCTCTGGGCAGCACCAAGGGCCTCCCCAGCCCAGCCCAGATGGCTCTGGCCCCACAGCTCTGCTCAGGCCAGGCTGCTCTGGGCACTGCCCCACGGCCTCAGCCCCTGGCAGGGCACAGCAGCAGCTGCAGCTGCCACAGGACTCAGCCCCACCATGGGGGAACGTGCCTGGCCAAGGGAAAGGAGGCTCCCTGGGTGCCCTGCTCTCCTCTGCAGGAGATGCTGAGAGCTCTGCAGCCCCTGCTGCCATCCCATCTGCCCAGGGCAGCACAAGAGCCCCGGCCTTGGGGCCCTCAAGAGCTGCTCCTGCTCCAGGCCCAGGGCCCATCCCAAAGCTGGGGCAGCCACAAAGCTGTGCCCATTTCTGTTCATTCCTGCTCTGATCAGGATGGATCCTCAGAACCTTGGAGGTTGGTGATGAACTTTACTTTTCCAGAGGCCTCTTCTTTCTTGAGCTCTTCAGTTCAGAAACTCAGTGACAAAGGCTCGTAAACATTTGTTCAAAACACCCAAACAAGACTAGCCCATGGGAATACTTCAAATCTTCAGTTCTTCTGTGGTTAATTACACAAATTTCAGAAGTGTATTCAAAGTGAATCTACTACATTGAAAACAATGAAGAGAAAAAGGTTTTGTCCTGTTTAGTTTTCTTTTCCTGTCCCTAAATAGCTATCAGCAATCCCCAGTTGATATTGATCCCCAGCCCCTCCTCATGCACTCTGAACAGATATGAAAATCAAGACCCTTCATGGCTGACAATCAATCACACTTTGTCCCTACCCCCTCCCCACCATTTCCCTCATCCAGCCCCTGGCACTCAGAGCAGCTGAGGAATGGAGTCACATCCAGGGGTGTCCCCAGGGCTCAGGACTGGGGCCAGCTCAGTGAAATCTCTTTATTGCTGATCTGGACGAGGCCATCGAGGGCAGCCTCAGTCAGTTCCCAGGTGAGCCCAGGCTGGGTGGCAGTGTGGCTGTGCTGGAGGGCAGGGAGCTCTGCAGAGGGATCTGGCCAGGCTGGAGCCATGGGCCCAGGACAATGGGATGAGGTTCACCAAGGCCAAGGGCCGGGTCCTGCCCTGGGCTCACAACCACCCCAAATCCCTGGCTGTGCCCTGCCCCTGATCCCCACAGCCTGTCCTGTTTCCTTCATCCCTGCATTGCCAGGGACTCTCTGGGACAAGGGAGCTCTGCTCTGGCTATGGAGGGAGGTGCAGGTGCCACCACTGGAGTGGGAACCAGAACTCATCAGGTTTGTGTCCTTTGGGGTCAGGAACTGGTGGCACTCAGAGGCACAGGAAGTTTCTCTTCATGGCCAACAGACCAAAGTTAAACATGACACAATTTAAGACACATTGAAACTCTTTCTGGAGCAATGTGAGACATCCCAGCAGATGTCTGACATGTCCACCATTCACAAGGGATTTTTGTACAAACCCAATTTTAGACAAAAGATGATTCTGTGATAGATATAAACACAGTTAAGTTGCTGTATCAGGATGCTCTGGGTGAATGGGGATAAAACAGCCTGAACAATTCCCAATTTTTTAAGCTGTCAGTGGTGGATGGAGAATGGGCTCAGGCTGATTTTTGGTGTTGAGGAAATGCTGAAACCAGCCTGACTCATTTCATCTCCTCCTGTCCTGGCTGATCTCCCTCTTTCCCCTTCCACCCATTGCTTTTTGTCTCCCCCAGGCCCCCAGTGAAGAGCCTGGCTCTGTGTTCTCCATCCCCTCCTGGCTGGCACTGCCAGGCTGGGATGAGGGCCCCTCAGCCTTCCCTGCTCTGGGCTGGACAAGCCCAGCTCCCTCAGCCTCTGCTCACAGCCCAAGGGCTCCAGTGCTGTTGGACAATACCCTTTTCCTGACCCAGAGATGGGGCAACTGAGAGGCGTTTAAAAAACTTTTATTCCATTTTCAATCTCATGAGAAGTGTGAGACAATACAGATGTTGTAATTCATGCCATCACAATCAGAAGCCAGCTATTTCCTAATTACAATACATTATAAGGGTTTCTTGGCCTCTCAGCTTTAGCCAGTCCATGTTGCAGATGCCTTAATTATTCAATCATCTAAAACTACCCCTCGTGGGTCCCACTACAATGCATCTTTCATAGTTCTATTTCTCCAAAGTATTTAGTCTTATTTGCAAGGTCATCCTCTGAAACTTTTTTCTATCTCCATTTCTCTCTCAACAACATCTGTCCTATTCCATGGCATTTCTAAGTCAGCATTTCTTATCTCAAAATTTGCATATGGATGTGTACTGTGTGGACCTTCTGTCAGACCCTGAGAATGCTCTACAAATCCATTTCCCACACAGCCCCACCTTGGAGGCCCTTCCCAGACCCTGCTCCAGCTGCCAGACATCTTTCCTGCCCTGGGGACCCCAAACCAGGCCACAGTGACCTGGATAATCCACGTCCTTGATGCCCTGGTCACACAGCCCAGCCCCTTGTCCCCGTGTCAGGCTCTGGGGGTTGATTTGTGGAACATCCCTGGGGGAGGCTGTGGCTCCAGGTGGACCAGGGGGATACTGGGGACAGGGGACCCTGCTGGGCATGAACAGCTTTGGACTTCTGGGGGAATCTGTGAGGGAAGCTGGGGCAGAGTGACCAACCCAGTGACTGTAGGCACACAGTTTGTGGTAATTGGGAGTGGGGCTGTGCCTGAGCCTCATCCCTAAGGGGCTACAACCATGCAGGGCAGGTGAACAGTATTAAAGGTAATGAGACATGGAGTGCTGAGGTGTACTGACCAACCACAAAAGGGTACAGAGGGCACACAGGTGCAGTGCATGTAAGATGAAGGGTATAAAAGGTTGTACTGAGGAACAATAAAGGGCTGATGCTTGATGCCTTTATTGGTGTCAGTTGTCCCCCCCAGCAGTGACATCTGGTGACCCTGATGTGATCCTGAGGTGAGTTGGGCAGACCACTGTGGACCCAAGAGCAGTAAGATGGTGGAGCCAGGCAGACTAGGAGCCTGGGATCTGAGCCAGGTGGACCAAGAGCTGGATGAGTTATAGCCAGGCAGACCTGAGAGCCTGAAAGAAATGTAGGCAGACCTGAGAGCCTAGAAGTCTGGACAATGTATGAAACACCACCCCCAAGAGGAAGGGTGCTGGATATGAGGACAGGCACTACACACTTTGCTTTTTTGGTACGCAAGAAATAGAGTGAGGCTATGCACTTGGCTTGTTTGGAAGGAGATGGCTTGGGAGGTTATGTACAAACTGCTTTTTTCATTAAAATGTGGGAGAGTACCAGCCACACTTTCACTTGTGCCACTGCCTGCTGCTCTCTGCAGGTGCGTTGGATCGAGCCCTGTGCCCCCTGCCAAGGTATGACCACAGTCAGGCAGGGACCAAGGACGGTGCTGGGTTCCTCCTGAATGGCAGTGCATGCAGTGGGACACAGAAATGGTGCAATGGAGGTGCCAAATGGCATGGCCACAGCAGCAGCCGGTGCCTCAGCAGCAGCACGGCCCCTGAGGAGTGTGGGGGAGGCTTGCTAAGTCACTGCTGCATGAGCACTGGTACAAAAACAACGTCAAACCCTGAGAGGCAGAGTCAGAGAGGCACAGAAAGCACATAAGAGAAGCTTTCTGAAATTCTATGGTGGCCAGCTCCACAGTGACCCGATGTGATTTGGGATTGGGCTGTGGAGTGAGGTACAGCCAGAGATGGAGCCTGGTGTAGCATTGAGAGCAGCGGGGGGATGCTGCTTGGTCTGGACCAGAGTGATTTTGACACCTGGGGTACAGGTGAGTCCCTGGGGACAGAATGGGAAATAACTTATCAAGTGAAGAACAGATTGTTTTGTCTACATGGAAAGCTTTGTTGGAAAGAAAAGGCATTAAGACTACTGACTATGCCCTTCGTAGTGTTTTACTATGAGCAAAGTCACAAGATTTTGAGACTGATGCAAGTACTGCTTTTAGTGTTAGAGCATGGAAAGAAGTTGGGGAAAGTCTATGGGACATGGTATCAAAAGGGGACAAGACAGCTCCAGATTTGGCTCCCACCTGGAGATTGCTCTATGAGACTTGAAAAGAATGGAATACAGAGCAGGACAAGAGAGGCTTGCAGTGACCAATTAATACAAATAAACTATAAAAGGAAGAAGAGAATTTATGAAAGCAGCAGTGGGAGCTGGAGACACAGTAGCTCTATTGTTCAGTATGGTGTGTTTGTTTGCTGATGAAACGTGTATTTTGTTTGTGAATTGCAGCTACTAATCTTTGATTAGGCATAAGTGTAAAAGTTTATATTCAATATGCATAAGTACACTCGACAGATACTGGAGTGGGTGCCTGCTCAATGCATTCAGCTTGTGTTGGATGACACCCCTCAAAGCAATGAACCTGCCTATGGCTCACTTGAATCCCTGGAATAGGCAAAAATGGGTGGGTGATAGGAACATGTAGACTCTATCTTATCCTTGTATGTTACTTTATGAAATTGTATAGTTATTGATGTTGTTGAAGTTGTATATCTATTGATAAAATTATGTAGCTGTTGATTTTGGTACTATCCTAATATATGGCCTTTAGCTTATTTGTGTGTGTTGCTTTATAAAGTTGTACAACTATTGGTATTGTCAATAGTCTAGAAGTGGAGGTATAAGGATTTTTGATGATAGATAATGTAAGTTTGGGGAATAAATCAAGGTCAGCACATGGATGCATTCCAGAGTTAGTGGAATCTACACAAGGGATACTTGTACCATGTTTGCTATTTCTTCTGCAAGGGCCCTGTAGAGGGATGGTAGACATGGCATTTATTTAAAAAAAAAAAAAAAGGGGGATTTGCAGGCACACAGTTTGTGGTAATTGGGAGTGGGGCTGTGCCTGAGCCTCATCCCTAAGGGGCTACAACCATGCAGGGCAGGTGAACAGTATTAAAGGTAATGAGACATGGAGTGCTGAGGTGTACTGACCAACCACACAAACAGGGTACATGCATGTAAGGGTATAAAAGGGCTGAAGAACACAGGTGATGCCATGTATGTAAGTGGTATAAAAGGTTTTACTGAAGAACAATAAAGGGCTGATAAAATTCTTGCAGACTGGAGAACCCTTCTTTGTTGTGGACAATGAATGAGATGCCCCCAACAGCAACAAGTGATGCTCACAAAGCCCCCTGTGATGTCACAGCCCTTTCTCAAATGTCACACAGCTGATCTCCAATGTCACAGCCAACTCTCAGGATGTCATAGTCTGCTCCTTGTGATGTTTGACCTCTGCACTGTGTAATGTCACACCCTGGCTCTGTGATGTCATAACAGAGACAGATTCTATGATGCTCTGTAGTTGCTCAGCTGACCTCACATAACCCACTCTGTGATGTCATAGCCCACTCTGTGACCTCATGTTACCAGATGATAAATTGTCTACACCAGGTGAGCACACACAATGCTGGTTCTCCAAAACCACTGCCCTATGAAACCACACAATGCCCATTGTGTGAGAAGGGGAACTGAAATTCACCAGCCTCAGTGTCCTGCCAGCTCAGCCAGGCCCACTGGAACACTGGGGTCCACGAGCACCAGGGACCACCAGAGAGACCCCCTAGGACAGAAGAACGAATGCAAAAGGGGAGGGGAAATAGGTTAATGATTTTGGAGAAATGATTATCATTTGTATGTTTAGTCCAGGACAATCAATGAATATGTATGCAAAATACAGAATATAAACAGAAATTTTCCTGCATTCAGCATGCACGGCTTTAGGAGGAGCTCTCCCCCTGTGCATCTGGCCAAATAAAGAATGCGGCTTCTTGATGCTACATTGGGGTTATGGAGTTTTATTATTTTGCTGAATTTTTGGTAACACTCCCAACCCAAGGAAAGCTCTGTCTGCTGCTGGTCACAAACAGAGAAGGGCTGGTAGGAGATGGGGAGGTCAGAGGCTGCCTGAGGTACATTTACCATAAAATAATTGAGTTTTCAATATCCTGTGAAAGAAGGAGCGGCATCAACAAAACATCTACACTGGAATTACGGAGGGCAGACCTTGGCCTGTTCAGGATGCAGATTTGGGGAGTACCGAATCAGGTACTGATTTTTTAAGGGAAACAGCCCTTAAAAACAAAGGTGTCCAGGAACGATGGACACACTTAAAGAAACTAATTGTAAGGGGGAAGGAGCAGCCTGTCCCTCTGTGCCAGAAGACGAGCAGGCAAGGAAAATTACTGTCCTGGCTGAGCTTTTCTGGGAACTGAGGGAAAAAAAGAGGGTGCATCACCTTTGGAAAGAAGGTCAGGCTACTCAGGAAGTGTGTTAGAATGTTGTTAGGCCATGGAGAAAGAAAAGCAGGCATATGAAAGCTCAGTTAGAGGTAAATCTGGCCACTTTGGTGAAAAATAATAAAAATATTTTTAGAAATAAATGAATAGCAAAAGGAAGTGTAAGGAGAACCTCTATGCATTGTTGGATGCAGGGGGGAATAGAGTAACAAAAGATGAGGGAAAGGCTGAGGTATTTAACCCCTTCTTTGCCTCAATTTTCAACATTAGGACAGGTTGTCCTCAAGACAAGTGTTCTCCTGAGCTGGTGGATGGGCACAGGGAGCAGAACAGCCCCCCTGTAATCCAGGAGGAAGCAGCTGGGGACCTGCTGAGCCACTCAGATGCTCCCAGGTGTCTCTGGGAGCAGATGGGATCCATCCCAGGGGGATGAGGGAGCTGTGGATGAGCTCCCCAAGCTGCTCTCCATCATTTACCATCAGTGCTGGCTCAGCAGGGAGGTCCCAGAGGACTGGAGGTGCCAATGTGAGCCCATCCCCAAGAAGGGCTGGAAGGAGGAGCTGGGGAACTCCAGGCCTGTCAGGCTGACCTGGGTGCCCGGCAAGGTGATGGAACAGATCACCTTGAGTGCCATCACAGGGCACCCACAGGATGGCCGAGGGATCAGAGCCAGCCAGCGTGGATTTCAGTATCTGCACTGATGATCTCCATGAGGGGACTGAGTCCAGCATCAGCAAATCTGCAGATGACACCAAGCTGGGTGTGAGTGTGGATGTGCTGGAGGGTAGGAGGGCTCTGCAGAGGGACGTGGACAGGCTGGATCCAGGGCCCAAATCCAACAAGGTGAGGTTGAACAAGACCAAATGCTGGGTTCTGCACTTTGGCAACAACAACCCCTGCAGTGCTACAGGCTGGGGACAGAGTGGAGAGTGGCTGGGCAGCAGCCAGGCAGAAAGGGACCTGGGGGCACTGATGGACAGCAGGCTGGACATGAGGCAGCAGTGTGCCCAGGTGGGCAAGAAGGCCAATGGCTCCTGGCCTGGATCAGGAATGGTGTGGCCAGCAGGAGCAGGGCAGGGATTCTTCCCCTGCACTCAGCACTGGTGAGGCCACACCTCGAGTGCTGTGTCCAGTTCTGGGCCCCCAATTTAGGAAGGCCATGGAGGGGCTGGAGCATGTCCAGAGAAGAGCAACAAGGCTGGTGAGGGGTTTGGAACAAAAGTCCTGTTCAGAGTGGCTGAGGGAGCTGGGGTTGTTCATCCTGGAGAAGAGGAGGATCAGGGGAGACCTCAACACTCTCAGCCATCCCTGACAGGAGGGTGCAGCCAGGGGGGTCGGGCTCTTCTCCCAGGGAACAGCGACTGGACAAGAGGACACGGCATTCAGGTGCACCATGGGACATTTCAGCTGGACATTAGGAAAAGGTTCTTTACAGAAAGGGTCATTGGGCATTGGAATGGGCTGCCCAGGGAGGTAGTGGAGTCACCCTTCCTGGAGGTGTTTAAGGAATGACTGGATGTGGCACTCAGTGCCATGGTCTGGGTGACAAGGTAGTGTTGGGTCACAGGTTGGAGGTGCTGATCTCCAAGGTCTTTTCCAGCCTGGTTAATTCTGTGATTCTGTGTTATCAAGCTTCCTAAAGCTGGTGGATGATTGTGACACTGCAGGGCCCTGGGGAAGCAAGGGGCCATTGTGACACTGCAGGGCCTCGTGGAACTAAGAGGATCACAGTGACACTGCGTACTGAAGGCACCATAGAACCAAGGCCCCATTGTGACACTGTGGGGCTGAATGGAAGCCAGGAGTCCAGTGTGACACTCTGGGTCCTCATGGAACCATGGAGGCCACTGTGACACTGCAGGGCCTGGTTGAACTGAGGGGCCATTGTGACACTATGGGACCAAGGAGTTTCTCAGTGAGACCCTGGGGCCCAATGGAACCAAGGGGCCATTGTGACACTGCAGGGACTGGTGGAACTAAGGTGTGGTGGGTTCAGTGCTGGCTAAATGCCAGTGCCCCCACTAGAATGTACTTACTCATTTTCTGCTGTGAGATAGGATTAGAAGGAAGGCAAAGCAGGCTTAAGACTTTAAAAGGGCTATAAAGAAAACTTTATTAACAGTAACTAAAAAAAAAAAAAATGAGAATCAGAATAAAACTTTTAAAACACTTCTCCTCCCCTCCAATTTTTTTCTTTCCCACTAACAATGCACAGAAACAATTCAGTCAGTTTATCACCTCTAGAATTGTCTTTCTTCAGTTCACTTGGGGAGAGGAGTCCCCTCTTGTCATTTTATGGAAACTTCTCCACAAAAACCAGTTCTCTCATGGCTTTTAATTTCCATGAACAGCAGCTGCCCAGGACTCTGCAATTGTGAAGTCCCTCCCATCTTTTCACAGCCTTCCCACAGCTGTGTTTATGGACTATGTTCACTTATGGGATATTAATTTAATGATGAGCTATTCAAGAGCAAAGGTTCTCTTTATCTGTTTCTGAGATCATCTTCATCTCTGGGAACAGAGGTCTTTTTTTCTTCTTTGCCTGAGGGCAAAGGGTCTTCATCACTCCCTCTCTCTGTTCAAACTTCTCATGGGATCACAGCTACTTCAGCATCTGCTTGCTTTAGCAGAAATGCCTTTGCTCATATCTACAATTTGAACACTTCATCCCCCGCATACTTTCAATGAGTTACAGGGTAAAAAAGAGTCTGATGTATCAATTATATTTTTCTCCATAGCCTTACAAGAGGATTTCAGGCCAGGACTGAGGCATCTCCTCAACCCTCCCATCGGGACTTGACTTCTTCTTACTGATCTTCATGTCTCATGTTGTTCTCTACTTGTCTTCACTCTGTCCTTTTCTCTCACCCAAGGCAGGACTGAAGGTCTGTAAGCCTTATCCATGCACTGAAAGAGTTAATATCTCACCCAGGGCCTGCAGATGGTCATGTCATTCCTGCTGTGTGGCAGCTGAAGCAATCACAGTGATGGATTTTTCAGGCTGCCCTGGGGGCTGTGTCAGGATCAGCCCCATGGCCGGGCTCTGGCCCCTGCTGCGTTCAGTTCCAGGCACAGGGCCACTCTCTGTGTGGGCTACAAGGCCGCCTCTGGCCTCAGCCACATGATCTCGTGCAGCGGCCACACTGGGGGGAAATGGCTGAGATCTCAGCTGGAACACGCCACGGGCTGATGGCCTCCCCTGCCCCTGCCTGGCAGCTGCTGGTGCCCGGCTCTGCTGGGACAGGGCTGGGCAGGGTCCCTGAGAAGGGGCCTGGAGCCATGGCAGGATCCACCTGGCCTGGCCCGGCTGAGACGGGAGCCAGTCTGGCCTTGTTACCTGTTCCCAGGCTGGAAGGGAGAGAGAGCTTTTCCCAGGGTTTGTTCATTTTTAACATGTGTGTTCATAGAGGTGTGTTCAGCTTTCTAGTGGTTTAACAAGGTGTCAGTCTTCAAAACCAGTCACTGATTGGTGCTGTTAGGCACAGAGGAAGCTCTATGGCAGCTCTTCTCAGAATTATCATTTCTCTGGGTGGCTTCTTCCCTCCTCACCAAATGTCAATTAATGCAAAACCAGTGCATAAGGGAACAATTGTGACACTCTGGTGCCCCATGGAACCAAGGGTCCCTGTGACACTGCAGGACCCTTGTGGAACCACGGAGGCCATTTTGACACTGCAGCACCTCCAGGGAATCCATTGGGGCACTCTGGGGGGCCACATGGAACCAAGGGACCACTGGACACTGTGGGCCAGTGTGGAACCATGGAGGCCACTGTGACACTGCAGGACCAGAAGGCAATGATGGGGCCATTGTGACACTGCAGGGCCCCATGGAACCAAGGGCCATTGGGACACTGCAGGGGACTCATGGAATGAAGGAAACATGTTTGACACTGTGGTGCCATAGGGACCAAAGGCCACTGGGGTGAACCCAAGGACTTATGGAATCATGGAGACCCTTCATGGAACCAAGGGGATGCAACTGTGATGACAAGTTGGCTGCAAGTGTTGTTCCTGGAGGGTAGGATCCTGAAAGGGACCTGGATAGGCTGGATCCAGACCAATGGCACCAGGTCTAGGTCAGGAATGGTGTGGCCAGCAGGAGCAGGGCAGTGATTCTTCCCTGCACTCAGCACTGGGAGGCCACACCTTGAGTGCTGTGTCCAGTTCTGGGCCCCCAATTTAGGGGAAGGCCATGGAGGGGCTGGAGCATGTCCAGAGAAGGGCAACAAGGCTGGTGAGGGGTCTGGAACACAAGTCCTGTGAGGAGCAGCTGAGGGAGCTGGGGTTGTTTATCCTGGAGAAGAGGAGGCTCAGGGAGACAAGGCAGTGTCAGGGCACAGGTTGGACTTGATGATGTCAAATCTTTGGGTCCTGCTGATTCTGTGATTCTGGAACCCCTTGCAGAGCAGTGTCAGGAGGAGCCCTGGGCCTCCTCTTGGAGCTCCAGCAGCCCCAGGCAGAAAGGGAGCCCTGGGCCCATCCTGTCAGTCCTGCAGAGCCTCTGCAGCCCCTCCTCACTCCTGCCCAGAACAGGGAGCCCCAGGCCAGACACAGCAGCCCAGATGTGCCCCCCTGGCCTGGGGTGCCTCTGCAAGGATGCAGCACCAGGCCCTGCAGGAGCCTGCAGACAATTGCAGCACTTGGGGATGATCCTGCTGCCCAAGGGACATTCCCATGGTGCCAGGTCAGGGAACTGCAATGGGGGAGTGGGGCCAGAGAGGAAAGGGCAAACAGGGATGGGCTGTGTGCTGGGGCTGGGGACAGGGATGGGCAGAAGGAAGAAATCTGGATCAGGAAAGAGGAAAGAAAGCAAAGGTGAAGGGTCTGGAACAGAAGGCAGTTTTTGGGGTGGCTGCCAGGGAGCCTGGCTCTGGCAACAGATCTGCAGTGGCACAGGAAACTCCCAGCTCATGGGAACAAAGGTTTCTGGCTGAACTGCAAAGGTTTGGACCAAAACCTGAGTGGTTTTCCTGGTGTCCCCAGCCCTTGCTGGCCCCAGGGGCTGATGGCATTTGTGCTCCCTCAGGTTCATGTCCCCACACCAACAGCATGGGGTGCTCCCCCCTGCTCTGTGCAATGCAAACAGGGGCTCCTGAGCCAGTGCTGCCGTGTCTGTGCCTGCAAGGATGGGGCACCTGTGTGAGCTGGGGGAGAGGCCAGGGCTGCAGAGGGGGGATGTTGTTGGCAGCTCCATGAGGATGCTCTGGGACGCTGCCCTGGGCTGTGCAGCGCACTGGGGATGGATCAGCCCCTGCTCTGCTGCTCCTTCCCGTCTGCCCCAGGGCCCTTGCAGAGCCCCAGCCATGCTGTTTGCCCCCAGCCTGCCCACGGCCAGCCTGGGGCTGCTCACGGGGCTTTTCTGTGCTGAGCCTTGGCCTGGCCGTGTTCTTGAGAGAGCCTGGGCAAGGAGCCTGGAGCCCCCAGGGCCTGGGCTGAGGCGTCAGCACTGCCCCAGCAGTGCCCATGGCCTGTCCCTGCTGCAGCCCTGGCACTGCCACCCCCAGGGCTGTGCCCGGCCCCGAGAGCACTCAGGCCCTGCAGCAACACCAGGGCCACCAGGGCAGCGGGGCAGGGCCACGGCAGCAGCACTGGCAACACCAAGTGCTGCTGCTGCTGGGCACAGCTGCTGTGCCAGCCCTGATCTGCCCCAGCTCTGCACACAGACATTGCTGCTGCAGCTCCAGAGAAGGGCAACAAGAGGGGGATCTCTGGCGAAAATTCTGCTGAGAGATCCTTTAGTTCATTTGAAGCCATCGAGAGCACAGCTCCTCATTGACACAGTCCTGGGCCACAGGGAAGATGGAGAGAAAGAAAATTAGAAATGGCAGAAACAATGGCCTTGGTTTAGGGAGAATATTAAAAATGAAAACAGAGGGAATAAAAAATAACCAATCCAACAAGAACTATCAAATATGACTTTTATTTCAAGAGATATGCAGAAATTGGCCAGCAGTTTAATGTTTCCTAAATTGTCCAGTCATCAGTCTCCACACTGCAGCCTTGAGCTCCTGGTTCCTCAGGCTGTAGATGAGGGGGTTCAGGGCTGGAGGCACCACCGAGTAGAGAACTGACAGGGCCAGATCCAGGGATGGGGAGGAGATGGATGGGGGCTTCAGGTAGGCAAAAAAGGCAGTGCTGAGAAACAGGGAGAGCACGGCCAGGTGAGGGAGGCAGGTGGAAAAGGCTTTGTGCCGTCCCTGCTCGGAGGGGATCCTCAGCACACCCCTGAAAATCTGCACATAGGAGAAAACAATGAACACAAAACAACCAAAACCTAAACAGACAGCAAGAAATGAAACCCAAATTTTTCTGAGGTAGGATTTGGAGCAGGAGAGCTTGAGGATCTGGGGGATTTCACAGAAGAACTGGCCCAGGGCATTGCCATGGCACAGGGGCAGGGAAAATGTATTGGCTGTTTGCAGCAGAGCATTGAGAAAGGCACTGGCCCAGGCAGCTGCTGCCATGTGGGCACAAGCTCTGCTGCCCAGGAGGGTCCCGTAGTGCAAGGGTTTGCAGATGGACACGTAGCGGTCGTAGCACATGATGGTCAAGAGGGAAAACTCTGCTATGATAAAGAAAAGAAAGAAGAAAACCTGAGCAGCACATCCTGAGTAGGAGATGGTGCTGGTGTCCCAGAGGGAATTGTGCATGGCTTTGGGGACAGTGGTGCAGATCATGCCCAGGTCGCTGAGGGCCAGGTTGAGCAGGAAGAAGAACATGGGCGTGTGCAGGTGGTGGCTGCAGGCTACAGTGCTGATGATGAGGCCGTTGCCCAGGAGGGCAGCCAGGGAGATGCCCAGCAAGAAGCAGAAGTGCAGGAGCTGCAGCTGCCGCGTGTCTGCTAATGCCAGCAGGAGGAAGTGCCTGATGGAGCTGCTGTTGGACATTTCTTCACTCTGGGCATGGTGGACTGTTGAAAGAAGACATTGACAAAATGCGACAAGTTTCTTTGAGTCAATCCTATATATTTTATATGGAAATCCACAAAATCACTTCTCTTCCTGTGAGGAATTTTGCTAAATATTTTTGATTTTGAATTTGTGCTGCTGAGATCCTGCCTCACCTTTAGAATTTCTCTCAGCCTGAACACTGGGGAGTGAAGAGGAAAAACAGGGCTCCCTGTGCCCCCGAGCAGTCAGACTTGCTGGTCCCCACACAGAAGTCCTTTGATCATTAAAACTCCTCTGTTTCCGGATGCCTGCACTTAAAAATTTCTTGAAAATAAAGTAGACTTTTTGAACACTCCATTTTAAAAATAATTTTCTTCCAACCCTCTTCTCTTTCCCCGTGCACCTGAACAGGATGGGATATCAAGGGTTGGTCTGGCTCTCTGCTGCCTGGAGTTGTGCCTACTGGGAGCTGTTTCTCTCTATCCAAGCCCTGTCCCTGCCAGTGCTGCCAGAGCCCAGCCCAGCCCTGGGGGCTCAGCTCTGCCCTGCAGAGCCCTCCCAGCACAGGGCACTGCCCAGGGGCATCTCCCTGGCAGCAGGGCCTTAAGGGCAGGGCAGACAAACAGAGATGCTGCAAGCCAAGGTGCTGCTGCTGCTGTCTGTGGGGAGAGGAGGCTGAGGAGGCACTTTCTGAGGGAGATCTGAGGCCCATCTGCTGATGCCCAGCGTGACAGTGCAGGAGTCTCAGTGACACAGCCAAAGCTGACAGCCCCTTTCCCTTCCCTTTAGGAGAAAGCTGAGAGCAGCCCTGGCCATGCAGCACCATCTCCACAGCAGGAGGAATCTGCTCCAACTTCTGCCCTGCAGTGTCCATGGGGAGCTGCCAGGCAGGCTGAGAGCTGCCCCTGGCAGGTGGCACATGCCCTGGGCTGGCCAAGAGCCCTGAGGGCTGCAGGAGCTGCTCTGCAGGACAGCCCTGGGCAGCCCTGGCTGCAGCCCCAGCTTCAGCCCCTGCAGCCGTCCCTGGCAGCAGGAGCCGTCCTGCCCTGTCCCTCTGATGGTGCCCAGGGCAGCCCCGCTCTGCAGCACATCCTCCTCCTCCTCCTCCTGTGCCACAGAGAAACTGGGAGAGTCCTCCTGACACATCCCCCAGGCTGTGGGGTGTGCTGGCTTCAGGAGATCCCTCCAGGAGCACAGGGGACATTGCCCTGCACCCACACACTCACCATGCACAGGGCTGTGAAGATCTTTCCCCAAGTGAAGTCTCAGCTCAATGTCTTCCCAATCCTGATTGCCTTCAGCCTGTCTCTGCCTGGCTCCTGTCCCCTCAGTGCCTGCAGGCAGAGCCCTCAGCCCTGCTGGGCTGGGAGAGGAGCTGGTCCAGGCAAGAGCTGTTCCTTTAAAGCTCAGCAGCACAGACACAGCACAAGGACTTTAATGAGCCTCTTGGGGATTTGGTGTTGTTTACATCAGACTCAGTCCCTGAGAGAGTGTTCAGAAAACTTCTCAAAAACTCAAAATTAAATTTAAACTCTAAGTTTCTTAAAGTTTTAATGGATACCACTGAGGGACCCGAATGGGAAAGTGTCCTCAGGTTCCAGTTAGAGCAGAACACTGGAGGCAGTGATGACAGCTGGGCACAAAGAAGGCAAAGGTGTCTCTGGTGCTGAACAAAGCTGGATGTGTTTGAGGAATGCCAAGGGCCAAGGCCTGAGCCCCAGCCCCTGGCCAGGCAGATGCTGTCCCTCCCTCCTTGCTCAGGGCTCTTCCCGGGATGGGCACTGGCATGTGGGGATGTGCAATGCCAAGGGCAGGAGCATGGGGCGGCCCCTGCCAGGCTGCTGAGCAGGGCCAAGGAGGCAATGAGGCCCCAGGCCTGCAAGGGTCACTTGTCTCCTGCTCCTGGCTCAGGCCCAGGCCCAGCAGCCATGGCCAAAGTGCTGCCCAAGTTGGCTCTGGCAGGGCTGTCTTGCAGCTGCTGCACATGCCTGTGCCCTGTGCAGCCCAGGCTGTCCTACGGTGTCCCTGCCCTGCGCCTCTGTCCCTGCAGGCTGTTGGCATCCCCCGGCTGCCCCACCTGGCTGGGCCCTTCCTTTGCTGACAGCTCTGCCTCCTGCCTGCCTCTGCCTGCCCACACAGAGCCTTGGGCTGACCCAGACTCCTTCTGGGGGATGTGCTGCACCACAGCCCTGCCCTGGGAGAGAAATTCCTCTTACTTCCTGTCTTGGCCTCTCCTTCTGTATTTGTGGTATAATTTCTCTATCTGGCTCTTTCCCATTATGGAGAAAAAGCTCCACCATTTCTGAATCCACCCTTCCAGCCCTCCCAGGTCAATATGGTTCTGTCCTCAGTCTCTTCACAACTGAGCCCGGGCCCTAAGCCTCCATATATGAGTTATGTTCTTGAGGCCTGGAAACCCAGCCTAGGAGATCTTTGGACCCTCTCCCAGTTGTTTTCAGATGAAAACATTCTGCTCACAGTCTAAGAATATCACCAGAGGCCAAGGCCAGGCTGAGGTGTCTCTCCTGGCAGCTTTTGTCTGGGAGCAATTCTGGGATAGATGGAATTTTGGCAACCAAATTCCAATTTCTGCCATGGCCCCTGAACAAGAAGGCTGGTTCTTTTCCATAGGAAGGAAGTCACAGAGCCCTGGTGCTTCCGAGGCAGATGAGATGTGACCACCAGAGGCCAAGGGCAGAATGAGCTGGCAGGTTTTTCTTCTGGGATTACCTTTGCATACAGGAAATTTTTAGAGGTGAGTACTATTTTTGTCCATGGATGTCTGAAAAGAGAGACAGTTCTTTCCATAGGAAGGAAAGCATGGAGCCCCAGTGTTTCATGGCAGATGAGAGGCAGCCCTTGACATTCCAAGATCAGCTGGACCTGTCAGGTCACCCCTAGGAGGCCAAATCAACCAGATCTGTTTGTTCCATGTTCCCCTGGTTCTATGAGGCCTCACAATGTCCCAGTGGCTCCTTGATTTCATGAGTCCCTGAGGTGTCACAGTGGCCCCTTGGTTACACGAGACCCTGAAGGGTCCTAATGGTCTCCATGGTTCCACGAGGCCCCACAGAGCCATGGTGGTCTCTTGGTTCCATGAAGCCCCACAGTGCCACCATGGTATCCCAAAGTGTCACAGTGGTCTCCATGGTTCCACTAGGTCCTCCCAGTGCCACCATGGTCTCCATAGGAAGGAAACAACTGAGCCCCAGTGTTCCAGGGGCAGATGAGGGGCAGCCACCAGAGGCCAAGGGCAGCCAGATTAGACAGTGCTGGCAGATTTTGTCTGGGAGCAATCCTTGGATATAGGGAATTGTAGAGGCAGAATACCAGTTTTGGACATGGATGGCAGTAGAAGGACAGTTCTTTTCCTTAGGAAGGAATGCATGGAACACCGGTGTTTGAGGGCCAGATTAAAGGTGGCAATCAGAGGAAAGGCCAGCCAGCCCTCTCTGTCTTTGCAGCTTTTGTCTGAAAGCAGCCCTTTGATATAGGGAATTTTGGAGGTGGAATCAAAACTTCGGCCATTTCTGCATTGATAAGAAGGATGTTTCTTTTCCACAGCTAACAAAGCACAGAGCTCAAGTGTTTCAGGGGCAGAAGTGGAGACAGAAGGCTCTTGAGAGGCCAAGCCAGTCAGACTTGTTTGTCCTGACAGCTTTTGTCACAGAGGAATCCTTGGACATACAGAATTTGGGAGGTGGAATCTCAGTTTTGACCATGGGCATCTGGTCAAGATGGGTGGTTTTTCCCATAGGAAAGAAAAAGATGAAGTCCAAGTGTTTTGGAAGAAGATGAGAGGTGGCCACCCATGGGCCAAGACAGCCAGACCACTCTCTCCTGACACCTTTCATCTGGGGGAAATCCTTGGACATAGGGCATTTTGGAGGTGGAATCTCAGTTTTGGCTGTGGGTGCCTGGATAGGAAGAAGAGCTATTTTTATTAAGAAGGAAAGCACAGAGCCCCAGTGCTTCAGGGGCAGATGAGTGCCAGCCCTCCAGCAGCCAAGGCCAGCCAGACATGTCAGTCCTGGCAGCTTTTGTCTGGGAGCTATCCTTGGATTTAGGGAATGCTGGAGGCAGATGCCCAATTTTGGCCATGGGTACCTGGTTGAGATGGATGGTTTTTTCCCTTAAGAAAGAAAAGCACGTGGTCCCAGTGTTTCAAAGGCAGATGAGAGGTGGCCCCTGGGTGGCCAAGGCAGCCAGACCTGTCTTTCCTGGTAGGTTTCATCTGGGAACAATATTTGCATATAAGGAAATTTGGAGGAGGAATCCTGATTTTGGCCACAGGTAACTGGAGGAGAAGGACAGTTCTCTCCCATAGGAAGGAAAGCCCAGAGCCCCAGTGCTTCAGGGGCAGATGAGAAGCAGCCCTCGACATGCCAAGATCAGCTGGACCTGTCAGGTGGTCCCCAGGAGGCCCAGCCAGCCAGACCTGTTCCACGTTCTCTAGGTTTTGTGGGACCCCACAGTGTTACATTTGTCTCTTTGGTTCCATGAGGCCCTGCAGGGTCACAGTGGCCCTTGGGTTCCCAGGGGCCCCACAGTGTCACAATGGTCTCCATGATTCCATGGGGCCTTGCAATTCCACAATGCTCTCCACGGATCCACAGTGCACTGCAGGATCACAATGGCCCTTTGGCTCCATGAGGCCCTGAAATGCAGCAATGACCTCTTGGTTCCACAAAGCCCTGCTGCTTCACAGTGGCCCCTTGGGACCATGCGGTCCAACAGAGCCACAGTGATGGTCTTGGTGGCACGGGGCCCCACAGTGTCACAATGTCCCCTTCATTTCACAAGGCCCCACAGTGGCACACTGGTCTCCACAGGAAAGAAACCACAGAGCACCCATGTTTCAGGGCCTCATGAACTGCAGTCACCAGAGGCCAAGGCCAGACCTGTCCTTCCTGGCAGGTTTGTCTTGGAGTAAGCCTTGGTTGTTTGAAATTTTGAATGTTGAATCCCAGTTTCAGCCCTTTTTGCCTCAAAGGAAAGGCCAGTTCTTTTCCATAGAAAGGAAAGCATGGAGTCTCTGTGTTTGGAAGGCAGGTGAGAGCCGACCCTCAGGAGGCCAAGGCCAGCCAGACCTGTCTGTAATGGCAGCTTTTGTGAAGGAGCAATCATTGGATATAGGACTTTTAAGAGGTGGGGTCCCAATTACAGCCATGGGCACCTGGAGAAGAAAGATGTTTCTTTTCCATAAGAAGGAAAGCACTGAGCCCCAGTGCTTGAAGGCAGGTGAGACCCAACTCTTAGGAAGACAAGGTCAGGCAGACTTGTTAGTAACGGCACCTTTTGTCTGGGAGCAATCCCTGGATATTGGGAATTTTCGAGGGGGAATCCCATTCTGGCCATGGATGCTTGAATGAGAAGGGCAATTCTTTTCCATTTGAAGAAAAGCCCAGAGCCCCAGGGTTTCAGGGGTACATGAGAAGAGACCCTTGACATGCCAAGGGCAGTTGGACCAGTCAGGCCAAGCCAGCCAGACTTGTTCCCTGTTCCCTTGTTTCCATGGAGCCCTGCAGTGCCACAGTGGTGGTGTCATATTGGATCCTTGGTTCCATCAGGCCCAGATGTGTCCCACTGGCCTCTTGCTTCCATGGGGCTCCATAGTGTCACACTGGTCCCTTGCTTCCATGAGGCCTTGCAGTGTCACAGGGGTCTCCTTAGTGTTGCGCTGTCACAATGGACCCTTGATTGTCACAATGACTCACAATGTCAGAAGGGTCTCCTTGGTTTCATGAGGCCCTGCAGAGCCCCTTGATTCAACGAGGCCTCCAAATGTCACCATGGCCTCTAAGATTCCATGAGGGCCCAGAGTGTCACAATGGACCTTTGGTTCCATGGGGTTCTGCACTGTACCATGGATCCTTAGTTCCATGGGGCCCTGGAGTGTCACAATGGCCTCCTTGGTTCTATGGTGCCACACAGTTTGACAACTGCCCCTTGGCCTGCAAAGACCCCACAGTGTCACAATGGCCTCTTGCTTCCATTGGGCCTGTAGTGTCACAATGGTCTCCATGAACCCATGAGGCCTTGCAGTGTCACAACAGGCCGTTGGTTTCACAGAGCCGCACAGTGTCACTATGGTCCCCTCGGTTCCACAAGGCTCTGAAGTGTCACAGTGGCCCTTTGGTTCCACAAGGCCTCCAAGTGTAAAAATGGCCTCCATAGTTCCATGAGGCCCTGCTGTATCACAATGGATCTTTGGTTCCATGATGCCCCAGAGTGTTGCAATGGTATCCTTGGTCCCACAGTGTCAGAATGGACCCTTCATCCCATGGACACCCACAGTGATCACTGCAGTCCCCTTGATTCCACCAGGCCCTGCCGTGCTCTAATGGCCCCTTGCTTCCAGTTGATTCCAAAGTGTCAGAACAGCCTCCATTGTCCCATGAGGTCCCCCAATGTCACTGTGCTCCCATTGGTTCCACTGGGCCCCACAGTGGAATAATGCACTCTTGGTTCCATGAGGTTCCTCAGTCCCAATGGTCTCCTTGGATCCCCAGGGTCACAGTGGCCCCTTGGCTCCAGGTGGCCACGCTGTGTCACAATGGCTCATGGTTCCATGAGGCCACACAGTTTAACAAGGGACCCTTGGTTCCATCAGGCCTTGCTGTGTCACAATGGACTTCTGGTTCCATGAGCTCTCACACTGCCAGCAGCAGTCTCCTTGGTTCTGCAGTGTCACCATGGACCCTTTGTTCCATGAGGTTCCGCAGTAGAACACGGTCACCTTGGTTCTGTGAGGTTCTGCAGTGCAACAATGGACCCATGGTTCCACCAGGCCTTGCTGTGTCACAATGGCCCCTTGGTTCCAAGAGGTTTCTCAGGGTCACAATGGTCTCCTTGGATCTGCAGTATCACAATGGACCATTGGGTCAACGTGGCCCCAATGTGCCAAAATGGATTTTGGTTCCATGGGGTTCTACTGTGACACCATGGACCCTTTGTTCCATGAGTTCGCATGGTGTCACAGCTGACTCCTTGGTTCTGGGAGGCACCACTGTCATCAAATCTATGAAATAGCAGAATAAGGCTCCTGAACACGAATTTGCTATTTCAGAGGGTATCATTTATTCAGACCTGAGGTCTGGTGAGGGATAACTCCTAACATTACGTGGACATGTAATTCTACCAGTTGGCCCTGCCAGAGCCAGCTTGGGCAGCACTTTGGCCATGGCTGCTGGGCCTGGGCCTGAGCCAGGAGCAGGAGACAAGTGACCCTTGCAGGCCTGGGGCCTCATTGCCTCCTTGGCCCTGCTCAGCAGCCTGGCAGGGGCCGCCCCATGCTCCTGCCCTTGGCATTGCACATCCCCACATGCCAGTGCCCATCCCAGGAAGAGCCCTGAGCAAGGAGGGAGGGACAGGATCTGCCTGGCCAGGGGCTGGGGCTCAGCCCTTGGCCCTTGGCATTCCTCAAACACATCCAGCTTTGCTCAGCACCAGAGACACCTTGGCCTTGTTTGTGCCCAGCTGTCATCACTGCCTCCAGTGTTCTGCTCTAACTGGAACCTGGGGGCACTTTCCCAGTTGTGTCCCTCAGTGGGACCCATTAAAACTTCAAGAAAGTTCAGAGTTTCATCTTAACTTTGAGTTGTTGAGAAGTTTTTTGAACACTCTCTCAGGGACTGAGTCTGATGGAAACAACACCAAAGTCTCAAGAGTGTCAATAAAGTTTTCCTAGTCTACTTATGGAGAAAGATTTCCAAGACTTGTAAGAAATACATAGTCCTATTTTAAATGAAGTATTTTATTTTATTTCTCCTTTTATCACAGTTTTTTGCAGCATTCTGTGATTGATATTGACCCAGGGTCTCTCCTCAGCAGCTCTGGCCTGCTCACAGAAGCTGTGCCTTGAGCTCTGACCCAGGGTGGACAACCTTGCTCCACATTGCCCAGCCCCATCCTGTCTCTCCTCACTCCCCTGGGCCCTGCTGTGCTTGGAGAGCTGGCTGCACTCAGCCTAAGAGGGGTTTTCCCTTTTTGGGGTTTTTGAAGCAATCTGAAACTCCTGAGTTTCCCCACTGCAAACAGACACACTGCTCAGGTGTGTGCCAGCCCCAGGTGCCACCAAAGCCACTGCAGAGCTGCCCTGGGCCAGCTGTGAGGGTGGATCATCAGCCCAAGCTGCACTGGGCCACTGCAAGGGGCTGTGGCCATGGGCACTGCACTGACCCCACTGCTGGGTTTGGCTGCCACGGCCACCGTGAGAAATTAAACTGTCCTTGGAAACACTGGGGAGGACTGGGACATACTGGGGAACACTGGGAACGCTGTGGGAGACACTGGGACATACTGGGAGCGACACTGCAGAGGACTGGGATAACCTGGGAACACGAGAAATGCTGAGGGGGAATCTGGGTGGACTGAGATAGACTGTGGGGGTACACTGAGACATACTGGGAGTGATACTGGGGATACTGGGGAAAACTGGGGACACTGGAGACATTGTGGGAAGACTGGGGACACTGGGGCATTCTGTGGATGACATTGGGGGGGGGAACTGGAAGGGACTGGGAATGAACTCAGGTGTATTGGGAGGGACTTTGCTGTACTGGGAGGGGCTGGAGGAGGAGGCATGGGCTCCTCCCGCCTCCTCCACATCCCATTTGCCGAGGCTCCCGCCCATCACCAGCCACCAGTCAACCAGCGCCAGGGATCCGGGCCTGGGGGCGGGGCCTAGATGGGCGCCATCTTTTCTTTTTGACTTCAACTCCCGTCATGGCCCCGGCCGGATACAGCCCCATTGGAGCAGGGACTACAACGCCCGTCATGCCCCGCGCTCCACAGAACACCCCCGGGATCCGCCCCATCTGTCCCATAAGTGTCCCCCAGACCCTCCAGGTTCCCTCAGTGCCCCCTCAGCGCCCATGCGGGACCCCCCCAAAAGCGTCCCTGGACCCCCTGACTGCTCCCAACCCCACAGATACCCGTAACAGCCGCTTCTGGGAATTCATCTCTTCTCATCCCCGCGGCCCCAGAGCCCCTCAGAACACAGTCCCGCGCCTAAAACTCCTGCCGTGCCCCGCGCCCGAAAGAGCCCGGTTAGAGCTCCCCGAGCTGCCCCCAGGGGCTCCCGAGCCGTTTAAGTTCCCCCCCAGAAGATCTCAAGTCGCGGCTCGGACGCAAAACTGTCCCCAAGAGCCTTCCCGGACCCCCAAACATGGCGTTCGAGTCACTTCCTGGGACTACAGCTCCCAGCATGCTCCGCGGCGCACGCCCAGCGCAATTCCAGCTGGGACTTCATCTCCCGTCATGCCCCGCGCCTCGCCGAGAGCCATTGCAGCTGCGCCTGGAACTCCCGTGATGCTCCGCGGCCCCGTTAAACTGTATGATACCCGCGCCTTCAACTCCCATCACCCCCCGCGCCCCAGCGAGCCCCGTTCGAGCCCCCCAAGGGCCCTCCCGGACCCCGAAGGGCCCCAAATTCCCCTCCCTGACCTCCAAGGGCCCCCCTGGACCCCAAGTGCTGCCCCGGACCCCGAACTGTCCCTCAGAATCCCTGAGTGCCCCTCCAAGTGCCCACCCGGCTCTCCCAAGTGTCCTCCAGACCCTCAAGTTCTCTCTGAATTCCCTCCCCAGGCACAAAACTGCCCCAAATGTGCCCTAGAAATGTCTTCACGGACCCCAAAGAGCCCCCCCTTTGACCCTATCGGAGAAAAAGAAGATAAAAAAATGATGCCAAAAGGACTACAAATTTTATTATTTACTATAAAGAGGAAGAAATAAAAAGGCAACAGAGATTAATTAATTAATTAAGGGTTTTGTGTTACTTAGAACCAATGACCAATAATTTTCTTGGTTGCTAAAAATGTATCTCTTTTAATATAAATATAAAAATGAATACATAATAATATAATAATTTATACTTATTCACATATATATGAATAAGTATAAAAATGAGTAATACTATCATAAATTAGAATAATATAATTATAATTTTAGTCAATAATTAAATTTTATTTATAAGGAAAAATGCTTAAATTTTTTATATGTTTTGGGATGTCAGTCCGAGGTGGGCGATGTCAGACATGGTGAGGCTGGGGGTGAGGAGCAGCTTGTCCAAACAGGCTCAGCCTGCAAGGGGCTCATTCTTCTCTGTGCCCAGACCTCCGAAGGAGACATTCAGCATCAAAATCACCTGGGGAATGCCTCCATCCCCTCTTCTCATAACTGGAAAATAAAGAAATACTCATGTGAATATAAAACCAAAAGTCATGATGTGCACTTTGGAATCTCCCTTCTGAAGAGAACTCCAAACTGACTCCAACCACTGCACAAGCCCTGGAGACTGGAAGTCAATGGAAGGAGACAAAGAGCTCCTGAGGGCTTTCTGTATTTGAATCAGCCCCACGGTGGATTTGGGGCTGGGTCCAGGAGCCTCAGGCACGCAGAGAGGGATGAAGAAGCTGCTCAAGGAGTCAGCAGCAAAACTCCAAGTGCCTTGGAGCGTGGCTGGGCCCAGTGAGGGCAGGGAGTGCCAAAGGCTGCCCAGGGCCTGGTGAGAGCAGATCCTTGAGGGCAGGAAAAAGGCTATTATTTTCCACCAGTTTCCTTCTAATGCCCAGAAACTGTCCCACCAGCTGGTATCGAATGTAGGAATCCACTCTTGTGTTCCAACATAAACTAACTTCTGGATTTCCTTTGAGATATTTCTAATGACTTCACTGCGGTCATCTATTCCTAAGCAGAACTCAGAGGAGTTAAATTTTCCACATGTGCTTCCTTCATTGGCCAATAAATAATCTACTGCCAGTCTGATTTGATAGACTGCAGTTCTAGTCTGGGATAGTTGGTCATTTATGTGGTCTAAAGCTAGAGAGGTTCGGTTCGATACCATCTCGAGCTCTGCTTGTAATCTCAGAATCCAATTTAACGTATAAATTGGGGTCCGGTGTCCCCAGGACCCATCTTGAGCCCAGGTCGCCGGTCCATAAGTGCAAATTATTTCCTGGGGGGTCCATACTGTGTTTTTCTATGTCTGTGTTCCTCGAATTTCAATTAAGTTTCTTTTTCATCAGCTAGATTTGTCCAAATTATCATATACTGGGACTCCTAGGTTCGATCCAGACTCTTCTGGGAGTAAGAAAAATTATGGTTTAATAATTCCGATAGTGCAAGTGCTGGTGCACTCCCTGGGTAATTTAGTGTAAGCCATATTCCCACATATCCAAAACAGGTTTTCTGGAGCTTTCCAAGAAGCATCACTGATAGTCATTGGAAATTCCCAGTACTTGGATATTTCTCGCACTCCCCAGAATGGGTTTATTCCTTTTCCAGTACACTCATGGAATTTATCTCCTTCTTGGTAGATACACCCTGTTTCTTTCTTCCCAATGGATTTTCAGTATTTAATTTATTATTTTAATTTCTTCTTCTTCTCCTTCTTCTTCTTCTTCTCCTTCTTCTTCTTCTTATTATTATTAAAATAATAATATTTTAATAACTTAATAGTATTATTATTTATTATTTAATAAACAATATTTTATTAACTTGATAATATTATTATTTATTATTCAATAAATAATACTTCCAGCATATAAATAATAAATAATACTTCCAGTATTTATTGGGTTCTCTAGGGATCTATCTAGCTCCTGGATGTTTTACTTTTAACTATCTTTTACAGGACATTTCTCCTACTGGGGTTTTATACATTTTCCCTTTCCTAGACATACACTACTCTTCTCCAGTTATTTTAGACTTTAATTCCCACCATTCAAAAGAATGTCCAATAGTTGGTGCTTTTTGTGTTGTTTGTGTCCATTTTAACATTTCTGTTGGTCTGAAGAAGAAGATGAAGAAGAAAAAGATAAAGAAGATATTTCAATAGTAGGAGTATTGAATAAGTAAAATAATGATAATGATAATGATAATGATAATGATAATGATAATGATAATGATAATGATAATGATAATAATGGTCCACACTTCCCATCTGGGCTCCCAAATTCCCATTTTTTGGGCACCATTTTTCCTTTTTTCACCCAAATTCCCCATTTTTGATCCAAACTTCCCCTTTTTGTTGCTCAAATTCCCTCTTTTGGACCCAAATTCTCCTTTTTGAACCCAAATTCCTGGTTTGAGGTCCAAATGTCCAACCTGAGTGCCCAAACTCCATTTTTTGGACCGAAATTTCCATTTTCTTGGTCAAAATTCTCCCTTTATTAAACCAAACTCCCATTTTTAGATCCAAACTTCCCCTTCTTGTTGTCCAAAATTCTCCTTTTTGAGCCCAAACTTTCCCTTCTTTTCCCCAAATTCCCATTTTTGGACCCATATTCCCTTTTTGGGCACAAATTTCCTTTTTTTGGTCCAAATTATTTTCTCCTGGACCCAATTTCCCCTTTTTGTGGCACAAATTCTCCCTTTTTTCCAACCAAAATTCTGCTTTTTGATCCCAAACTTTCCCTTTCTGGACCCAAATTCCCATTTTTGGGCACAATTTTCCCTTGTTTAGACCCAAATTCCCATTTTTGGGTCCAAGCTTCCCATCTGGGCTCCCAAATTCCCATTTTTTGGACCCAAATTCTCACTTTTTCAACCCAAATTCCTCTTTCTTGTTCCAAATTTCCCCTTTTTGTTGCTCAAATTTCCCCTTTTTCATCCCAAATTCCCCTTTTTGAGCCCAAATTCTCCCTTTTTGGACAAAAATTCCCATTTTTGGGCCCAATCTTCCCATCTGAGCACCCAGATTTCCCTTTTTAGACCTAAATTCTCTCTTTTTTTAGTCTAAAATTCCCCTTTTTGAGCTGAAACTTTCCCTTCCCAGACCCAAATTTCTCTTTTTGTTCTAAAATCCCCTCTTTTTGGACCCAAATTCTCCTTTTTGGACACAAATTCTCCCTTCTTGAACCCAAATTCCCCTTTTTGAGCCCTAACTTTCCCTTCCTGGACCCAAATTCTCCTTTTTTAGGCAAAATTTTCTTCTTTTTGGACCCAAATTCCCTTTCTTGTGTCCAAACTTCCCATCTGAGCTCCCAGATTCCCATTTTTTGACCCAAATTCCCATTTTTGACTCCAGTCTTCCCATCTGAGCACCCAAATTCCCTTTGTTTCAGTCCAAATTCCCCTTTTTGACCCAAACTTTCTCTTCCTGGACCCAAATTTCCCATTTTTTGGTCCCAAATTTCCTTTTTTTCAGCCCAAATTTCCCTTTTTGGGGCACAAATTTCCTTTTTTTGCTCCAAATTCTTTTTTCCTGGACCCAAATTCCCATTTTTGGCTCCAAACCTCCCCTGAGTGCCCAAATTCCCATTTTTAGTCCCAAATTCCCATTTTTTGGACCCAAATTCCCCTTTTTGGTTCCAAACTTCCCATCTGGGCTCCCAAATTCTCCATTTTTTGGGCATTTTTTTTCCTTTTTTTCACCCAAATTCCTCTTTTTGAGTCTGAATTTCTCCTTTTTATTGCTCAAACTTAGTTTTTCTGGACCAAAATTCCTCTTTTTTTGTCCAAACTTCCCATCTGAGTGGCCAAATTCCCTTTTTTGACCCGAATTCCCGTTTCTGGAACCAAATTTTCCTTTTTTGGGCAAAACTTTCCTTTTTTTTCCCTCCAAATTCTTTTATCCTGGACCCAAATTCCCATTTTTTGGTCCAATCTTCCCATTCGAGGACCCAAATCCCCTTTTTTTCTGCCCAATTTCCCTTTTTAGACCCAAACTTTCCCTTCCTGGACCCAAATTCTCCCTTTTTAGACCAAATTTCCCTTTTTTGGACCCAAATTCCCCCTTTCTAATCGCAAATTTTCCCTTTTTGGACCCTAATTTCTCCTCTTGGCTCCAAACCTCCCCTGAGTGCCCAAATTCCCATTTGTTGGACCCAAATTCTCACTTCTTCAGCCCAAATTTCCCTTTGCTTGTTCCAAATGTCTCCTTTTTCTTGCTCAAATTCCCTTTTTTGCACCCAAATTCCCCCTTTTGAACCCAAACTTTCCCTTCCTTTACCCAAATTTCCCTTTTTTAGTCTCAAATTCCCCTTTTTGGACCCAAATTCCCATTTTTGGGGCACAAATTTCCTTTTTTTTGGTCCAAATTCTTTTTTCTTGGTCCAAATTCCCATTTTTAGGCCAAATTGTCCCTTTTTGGACAAAAATTCCCCTTTTTAGGCCCAAATTTCCCATCTGGGCTTCCAAATTCCCATTTTTTCAGCCCAAATTTCCTTTTTTTCAGCCCAAATTCTCCTTTTTTGGGCTCAAATTTCCATTTTTTGGACCAAAATTCTCCCCCTTTTTCAGCCCAAATTCCCATTTTTAATCCCAAATTCCCCTTTTTTAGCCGAAACTTTCCCTTCCTGGACCTAAATTCCCAATTTTTGGACCAAAATTTCCATTTTTTGTTCCAAACTTCCCATCTGGGCTCCCAAATTCCTCTTTTCAAAATTTTCCCATTTTGGGCGAAATTCTCCATTTTTGGGTCCAAACCTCCCATCTGGGCTCCCAAATTCCCATTTTTTGGACCCAAATTTTCCCTTTTTCAACCCATGTTCCCCTTTCTTGTTCCAAATTTCTCCTTTTTTGAGCCCAAATTCCCCTTTTTGAGCCCAAACTTTCCCTTCCTGGACCCAAAATTCCCTTTTTTGACTCCAATTTGTCATAAACATCTTTGTGAAAAATCCTTTCCTTTAGGATTTTTTTCGTTCTGAGAAGCCGAGAGGCCTCAGAGACAAAATGTAAACAATTGTTATCTGCTGCTGTGGAATGCTGCTGCTCTCTCATGTTTATAATTAATGGCCAATCAAGGACTGAGCTATCCTGGAGAGAGTCCGGGCCAGCTGCTTTGTTTTCCTTCTTTCTGTTCTATTCTTCGCTAGCCTCCTGAGAACTTCTTCCTTCTATCTCTTTTAGTATAGTCATAATGTAAAATATATATAATATAATAAATCAAGCCTTCTGATCTTGGAGTCAACCTTCCGCCTCTCTCTTCATCCTCAAACCCCCTGTGACCCCAAGCAACAGGGCGAGCTGGTGGCGGGGGCCAGCGGCAGCAGCCGGGCCGTGCCGGGCGGGGATGAGCCGAGGCCCGGCAGGGTGGAAGCCGCCAGGGCCCTGAGGGAGGCGGGCGTGGGGCCAGCGCAGGCTTAGAGCATCCTGGGGCTGGCTGAGGGGCTCCCCAGCCCCGGCACTCATCGGCCCCACTGACTGACATCGTGCTCCTCCCGCAGCCCAGCGGCACCAGCGCACCCTGGAGATCGTGCTGCTGGCCAAGGTGTCCACTGGCTTCCTGGTGTGGTCCAGCTGCTGGGTGGCAGGCTCCCCAGCGACATCTTGATGGTGCTGG
>JALJVW010000087.1:0-17913 GCA_024865655.1 Emberiza elegans | reverse complement strand
ATAAATACATTAATGGCAAAAGGAGATACAAGGACAATCTCCATTCATTATTAGGGGAGATATGGTTACCAAATATGAGGGAAAGGCTGAGGTACTTCACCCCTTCTTTGCCTCAGTTTTCAAGAATAAGTCAAGTTTCCTGAGGACAAGTGTTCTCCTGAGCAGGTGGATGGGCACAGGGAGCAGAACAGCCCCCCTGTAATCCAGGAGGAAGCAGCTGGGGACCTGCTGAGCCACTCAGATGCTCACAGGTGTCTCTGGGAGCAGATGGGATCCATCCCAGGGGGATGAGGGAGCTGTGGATGAGCTCCCCAAGCTGCTCTCCATCATTTACCATCAGTCCTGGCTCAGCAGGGAGGTCCCAGAGGACTGGAGGTGCCAATGTGAGCCCATCCCCAAGAAGGGCTGGAAGGAGGAGCAGGGGAATTCCAGGCCTGTCAGCCTGACCTGGGTGCCCGGCAAGGTGATGGAACAGATCACCTTGAGTGCCATCACAGGGCACCCACAGGATGGCCAAGGGATCAGAGCCAGCCAGTAGGGAATTAGGTCCTGCCTGACCAACCTGATCTCCTTTTATGACCTGCTGACCTACCTGGGAGACACGTGAAAGGCTGTGGAAGTTGTGTACCTGGAATTCAGCAAAGCCTTTGACACCATGAGCAAAGATTTCCCTGGAAAATCTGCAGCCCGCACCTTGGACAGGGTCACCCTTCCCAGGGCTAAGAGCTGGCTGGAGGCCAGGCTCAGAGAGTGGAGGGGATAGTGCTGCATCCAGTCACCAGTGATGTCCCCCAGGAATCAGAGTTTTCTCCATTCCAGTTTGACATCATTATAATGGTCTGGATGAGGGGATTGAGTTCAACATCAGCAAATTTGCTGATGACACCAAGCTGCGTGTGAGTGTGGATGTGCTGGAGGGTAGGAGGGCTCTGCAGAGGGACCTGGACAGGCTGTATCCAGGGCCCAAATCCAAGAAGGTGAGGTTGAACAAGTCCAAGTGCCGGGTCCTGCACTTTGGCCACAACAACCCCTGCAGTGCTACAGGCTGGGGACAGAGTGGCTGGACAGCGGCCAGGCAGAAAGGGACCTGGGGGCACTGATGGACAGCAGGCTGGACATGAGCCAGCAGTGTGCCCAGGTGGGCAAGAAGACCAGTGGCTCCTGGCCTGGATCAGGAATGGTGTGGCCAGCAGGAGCAGGGCAGTCAGCACTGGTGAGGCCACACCTCATGTGCTGTGTCACTTTCTGGGCCCCAATTTAGGAAGGCCATGGAGGGGCTGGAGTGTGTCTAGAGAAAAGCAACAAGGGTGGGGAGGAATCTGGAAGAGAAATCTGGTTGAAAGGTGTTGTCTTCAAGGCGTGGCGACCTGGTTCGTAGTCCGGCACGGTGGCCCAAGCCCCAGGGTCACTCGGTCCTTATGCTCCTGACACCAACGTAGTGGACAGCAAATGGCGTTTATTGAGGGGTCACATGGGTTTTTATAGCTTGGGCAGTCAGTGTCATTTCCTTCTTCTCACTTTTGGCTAGGTGTGGCCAGGTACGGGGCAAAGGCCTGGCTGCAGGGATAGGGAGATGTCCTGACTGACCGTACAGCCCGAGTTCTTCCGCACGCAGATCCCTGACTCTCCACATTTCCCCCCTCCCTCATGATTAGTACAAATCTATAATGTTATAAAATGTAGAGGTTACAACATTTCATGGGTTAGTAAGATTAGTATAAAATTGTAAGTGTATTAGTAGCTGGCACGCCTTAAAGTGATTGTCGGCGCTCGACAAACATAATGTTAATCGTTTCTAAATGCTTTCTAATGAATAGCACCAGTTTGTTTAATATGCAAGGCCTGAAGATTAGGGTTAGTAAGATTATAGTAAGTGGGCCTATTAGGGTAGAAATCAGGGTGGTGAGCCATGGGGAGCAGTTGAACCACGACTTGAACCAGCCCTGTTGAGCTTCTCGGTCCATTTTTCTTAGGTTTAGCCGGTTTCTCAGTTCGGCCATGGAGTCTCTGATGACTCCAGTGTGGTCTGCATAAAAGCAGCATTCCTCTTTCAAGGCGGCACACAGGCCTCCTTGCTGCATGAACAAAAGGTCCAGTCCTCGCCTGTTTTGGAGGACGACCTCTGAGAGAGAGGAAAGGGATTTTTCTAGGGAAGAAATGGATTTCTTGATCCTCTGCAAGTCCTCGTCGACAGTCATCTGCAGTTGTGCCAGTCCTTTACGTTGTGTTGCATGGGCCGAGATGCCTGTGGCAGCACTGGTAGCTCCTAAACCGAGGAGCATTGCGATGGTGATGCCTGTTATCACTTCTCGTTTCTGGAGCTGGTCAGGTTCCTCAAACAAGCGGTACACCTCTTCTTCCTGGCGATACAGGACTCTGGGGACAATTAAAACTTGGACACAAGTCATTAGAATGATCGAATTTGTCAAGGAGTACACATGGGCTTATCCCGGATCGTTGACAGACCCACATTCCCATTGCAGCTGGGATCACCCACTGGAACTTTCCTCCCTTAAGTTTGACGAATTCCTGGCAGATGTTGCCCATCTGCTTTGCCAAGGTTGCATTGCCAAAGCATTTGCCTTGGCTTGTAACCTGACTTAGGGTAATGCCTCTCCGGGTGGTGTCCCATCTGCATTGGCGTGGATTGTCTGACTTTGAGAAGATGAGTGGGAGATCGAGGGCAACACCTTCATAAAAAGGGGGTTGTGCATCATAGCATAACCAGCAGGACTCTGTGAGGTTCAGGTTGGATTGGTTTAACGATAAGAAGGTAGCGTTTAACACGCTTAAGAATGGATTGGAGAGGGTTGGTTTGGCTAAGAGATCGGATGGGGAAGAGGTAGGTATTAGCATCTCTGTTTTGTGGCTAGAACTACCGTTAGCTGCGATCTCCTTCCTGGGCCTACTCATTGCAAGAATCGGATTGGGTCCGACTGATTGGGATATTGAAGGTGGGAATCTGATAATTTGTATGTTCGCCCAGATGCGGCAAGAGAGATCCTGACTGGGGGCAGTTTACTGCCACGTGGCCTGGGGAGAAAAGCGGCACGCCAATATGGGTGATCAGCAGATCTCAGTTTATTGATCGGTAGTCACATACATTTATATTAGACTTAATGAAGTTCATGCATATTGCAAAGCTGAGCTCAGGGATTGGTTGGTTTACTTATCATACAGTAACACCTACTTCTACATCATTTAGGTTTTTCATTGCAACTATTGAAACTATTCTTCCTATTCTGGCAGGGCCCTACTCTCCCACATCCTCATGTTGCAGCAAGGTTATAATGGCCTAGTTTTGTCATTGGACACTGACTGCTGACTCTTAGGCCTGTGTCCTTCTCAGTTTGTTAATGGTACAGCGTCTACGTGCCCTCTCTCAGCTAGCCAAATATCCACAAAGCTCTCTCTGCATTTCCCCGTTTTTCTGTTGAACAAGCATGGTCTGATTAAACGCAGCAGACACCATCCTTTGCACCATATTCTGCAAGCATATGCAAAAACATGGCAGGATGAATATTATCAACAGGGCTACAATGCATACTACAATGGCAACCTTAACAATAGAGCGTATCCATGATCCCAGGCCAAAAGATTTGAGCCATCCATCAATACCAAGGCCCGATTCTATTTGCAATTTCCCAGCTAGCCTTCGCAATTCAGACAGCTGAGCGTGTACAGACTTTGCATGGTCAGAAAGGTTCATACAGCACATGCCCTCGAACTCCTCACAGCCATGGCCTTGTGCAAGCAACAGAAAATCAATTGCAGCCCTATTTTGAAGCGTGGCATGACGAATAGAATCAACATCTAGCAGAAGGCCAGAAACTGCCAAAGAGGTGATATTGGCTTGTTTAGCAAGCCAACATGCTATTCTGTTTAAGGTGACATGAGCATTTGCTGCTGATACACCTGGGGCCAAGACTGATGCTGCAACTATGGCTGCTGGGGACCAAAATTTTACATCATCTCTGCAGTCTGCAGAAAATGCATGGATCATTCGTTTACTCCGATGACGGCGGTGGCTCATGTTAAATATCATGGATGTATTGGGTGTAAGGAGAGACAACCGCCCAATTGTACATGGCCCCTCTTAGCATTGATGGGATTCCGGGCCAAGCACGGTCCCCACATATCAAGAAATAACCTTGTGGCAGTTGAATAGGGTTAATTGATGAGATTGACACAGTCTTTGTGGTATAATTGCACCAGGCTGTTGCATTACGGTAGACAGCCATGCTAGAAGTTACAATAGTGGCATGATTCTTAGTTGACAGCCGGCTCTTATAGAAAAAAATTAAGACATGCATCTGCCATAACTGAACCTAACAGTTCCAATTCTTGGGGTTCCTGCGGTGCTACAGGAAAACGAGAAACCCACTGGTCCCAATGATCTACACTTGCCCTAGCATTGTTAGTCTTGCAGGTGGGTGCATGTGAAGGGCATGGCTAGGGATCTGCAGGTAATCCAACTAAACAAGTTGAAAATGGATTACCGGGAGAAGATAATGACAGACAAATAGCATCCTGATTAGTTAACTTTGCCAAAGTAACCCAAATGTTAGTCTTAGGCTGAGCTAAGGCCATGCGGGGGATTCTTGCCCCTTTTTCTCCTGTTGCGCCTTCTACGTGGCTCATTGTCTCTACTAGGAGGAGGAAGAATGCTAAAACAATGGCATAGCTCTTCCATCTGTGCTGGCTGAACCATCCACTGCCCTGGTAGATTGACATGTTTGCTACAACTTTCCTGCACGGCTCCTGACTTGACTTGGCTCTTAATCCTCTTAGCTTGCCGCTGTATTTTCCACCTTGATCCAACAATCTCCCTTCCCTGTCGGCTGTTGGATCCAGGATGGCCCAGATTTAGCCTCTCTAGGACTGTAAGACAATCGTCCCACACTTTGTTAGGGTCTTGATCTACTGAAATCAGACCTATCACATCAAACCGTGACAGGGGAATACCCCAACCGCACTTAGATTGTAAAATACAAGATAGAGATTGCCCTAAAACACGTTCCACTATATGCTGAGTTTCCCACCTAAACCATGCAATAATTTTCTCTTCTGGAGATTCATATAACTCCAACCCCTGAAAACCAGGTAAACCTGTAGAGCACTTAAGTTCTCTTTGCCAGGAGGCGAATCGCCAACAAAATTCACAGCGCTCACACCACAACTCAGGTAACTTGGCCTGTTGTAACCACTTAATTGTCTGACACTTTCCGCAATAGAATAATATCCATGCAGCACAATGACTATCTTGACACTTAATACAAGCTAAATCTGTAGGTCCTTTAGCTTTAAATGCAGAAAACAATGAATGCAAGTTTAATATGTTGTTTACAGATTTGCACTGATCAATTGCTCGGTCAATAGCATAACTACACTGTCCCTTTAGCTTAAGAAGTATTGGTCGAAGGATGATCAACAGCTTCGTCTCCACTCGTCGACGATCTTCTCTGCTCAGTCGATTGAGTTGTTCCATCCAACACAGCTGCTCGGGTCCATTTAGCAGGTACCCACAGAGATCCTGTAGGGGTAGAAACACAAAGATATCCGCGGCCCCAATACAACTCTTTAGCAGGCCCTTGCCATTGCCCTGTCTTAGGATCTCTATAGTTGACCCACACATCTTTCTTTTCATTATCTTTTTCCCGTACATAATGACGAACTACAGGAGGAACCTTGCTTTCCCAAAACACACAAATGATTTAAAACAAACAAACACTTTAACAATCTTTCTTGTGGCTCTCTAATATCTGAGTATTTACCCAGATATCTTTTCAAGGTACCATTAGCTCTCTCTACAATTGCTTGCCCTGTTGGGGAATTAGGGATGCCTGTTATGTGTTCTATTCCCCACATTTGCATGAACTCCTTTATCCTCCTGCTGCAATAAGCAGACCCATTATCAGTCTTGATACGCTGTGGCACTCCCATCACTGCAAAGCAGCTACTGAGATGCCTTTCTACCTGCTTTGCTCTCACCAGTCTGTGCTGTAGCTCATATAAAATGACTGTAAGTGCCAATAGTAACATGCACATACTTCATCCTTCCAAATTCAGCAACATGTGTTACATCCATTTGCCAGGTATCATTTGTTTTCAGTCCTCTTGGATTAACTCCCAAACCTAACCCACAACCCCCATTATGGTGACTACATATAGGACAGGCTTTAACTATTGCCCGTGCCTCTTCCATTGATATCTGAAATTCTATATGGAGGCCTTTTGCATTTTGATGAAACATAGAATGTGCCTCTCTGGCTATAGTCTGCTTGGGGATTGGGGTTACCTGTGTAACTGAGACCAACTTATCAGCTCGTGCATTACCCTCTCCTAAACCAATATCCCACTTGTGACTTCTGATATGAATAACAGAGAAAGGATGTTCCCTCAGCTTAATCGCTTTTTGCAACTGTATAAACAACTCATGTAACCTCCTGTTCTGAACTTCCTTTATAGAGGCATCCTCGATTCGCTCACAAACTCCAGCAACATACAAAGAGTCTGTTACTATGTTAAGGGGCTCAGAAAAGTACATCATAGCCCATACAACAGCCAACAATTCCATAGTTTGTAAGGTATCCATCTCAGAAGCCCTGATAATTTGATAATGCCATTGTCCCTCTTTTTGCCAGGTCACTGCAGCAGTTCGGGATTTTCTCCCTGCATCTGTGTAGGCTGTTGTAGCATCCGACAGGGGCGTCTGTGATCTTTTCGGGCATTGAATCCAACCCCACTGTCCAATCCAATTCAGTGGTATATTGGGGATATTATCAGTAACAACCACTCTCCCAGCTCCCGGCAGTGCTTCTTCTAATTCCATACTGTTCTCCAAGTACCAAGTCAGAGTATCCTTTTTCATTGGTATCCATATCTGATCAGGTTCTTTTCCTGTAACCTGCAACACCTGTTCACAACCTTTCTTAAGCAAAGCAGCCAAAATTTCGATTTTTCGAAGAAGGGTTTTATGCTGCTGGAGTGGAGGAGATATCCATTCCAGAGCCCATATCTCCCCCGTTTTTCTGTCTTGCGGAGTAAGTGCCCCCAGCAAGTATTTTTCTCCAGCCCAAACTGTTAACTGTATGGGGAGGTTGAGATCACGTCTGTGAACACTGCCCCGTGTAACACAGTCCAATATCTGCTGGAGTGTCTTAGCCTGTTCAGAAGTTACATGGACAGGCTGTGTTGGATCAGTTCCTTTTAATAAAGGTTGGAGTTCATCTAATAACTCATTTGGGATACCTACAATAGGACGCAGCCATTGCAAATCTCCAAGTAACTTTTGAGCATCATGCAATGTTTGTATTTTAGTATTCAATCGCAGTTTCTGGGGGGTAACAATTTGATTAGTAAGTGTCCATCCCAGATATTTCCAGGGTGCAGATAGTTGAATTTTTTCAGGAGCTACAGTCAATCCATGTAATTTCAAAGCATTATGTATTTCTTGAATCTGCTGGCCTGTAAAAGGTTGCAGCTGTGCAAATAAAATATCATCCATATAGTGATATATCATGGTTTCAGGACAGATTTTTCTGAGTGGTTGTAAGGCATTGTCTACATACAGCTGACACAAAGTGGGGCTGTTACGACATCCTTGAGGGAGAGTCACCCATTTAAATCTCTTGTCTGGCTCCTCCCTGTTTATGGCTGGTAAGGTAAATGCAAACCTCTGAGTGTCTCTGGGATGTAATGCAATGGTGAAAAAGCAGTCCTTAAGATCTATAATCAAAAGCGGCCAGTCCTTTGGCAACATAGCTGGGTTAGGTAAACCTGATTGCAAAGCCCCCATGGGCTGCATTTGTGCATTCACTGCCCTTAAATCCTGTAGCAAGCAGTACTTCCCCGATTTCTTTTTAATAACGAAGATAGGAGTATTCCATGGGCTTGTTGACAATTGTAAATGACCTTGTTTATACTGTTCATGCACCAGGATATGAGCTTGTTCTAGACTTTCCCTTTTCAGTGGCCATTGCTTAACCCACACTGGAGCATCTGTGGTCCAGTCTAGTGGGATTGGGAAAGTCCACGCAATGGCCATTAGCCCAAAGGGTGCTCATTTGTCAATACTATTCCCATTTGAGCCAGAATATCCCTACCAATAAGGCACTGCACAGTAGGAGGTAAAGGTACAACAGAAAAAACATTCTGTAAAGTTTTTCCATCTATAATCACAGATAACGTAGGTGATTTTCTTGCAAGCGTCAGTCCACCTACCCCAGTAACTGCCATAGTGGTAGGCTGTAACGGCCAGTTGTGGGGCCAAAAGTCTGGGCTGATAATGCTAGAGTCCGCCCCAGTATCCAATAAACCTTGCAAGGTTTGCCTCTCCCCTAGGTATTGCACTATTACAGTGCGTTTGGGTCTCTCATTCAGGTTCATTGTTAACAAAGCAAGTCCACCGGTAGAACCAAATCCTTGCTCTCCTCTTAAGTGTGGTTGCAGAGGGGGTATGGTTTTAGTCAACTGTTCCAGTGGGATCAATTGAGCTATTCTCTGTCCCTTCTCAATTCGTATTGGTGGAAAAAGAGTATAAACCATAACACAAATCTCCCCTGTAAAATCAGCATCTATTACTCCAGGCAAAACAAATAACCCCACCATAGTCTCTGAAGATCTTCCCAGTAATAACGCTCCCATAAGGTGTCCATCAATAATTATAGGTCCTTTTATTCCAGTGGAAACCGTTTCCGGCTGAGTAGTCAACAGTGTTATTGTTACTGCTGCTGCCAGGTCCAGTCCGAGACTCCCTGCTGTGGCGGGTTGCAGGCTGCAGGCTGTAACTACTGAAAACAGAGCTTTTCTAGCAGCATCTTTAATGTCTGCTAATACAGGCCAGGGTAATTCTGCTGCTTGAATTTTTGCTCTGTAATAAGGTGAATCACCTGGCCATTGAACAGCATCTAAATCTCTATAAACAGTATTTGCATATTTTTCAATCAACTTATTAAGAAGTTTTTTCCATTGTAATTCCCAGAGCAGGTATTGTGAATAAGTTAAAATCAGAGATGCCAGATTTCTGCAATCAGCAGGCACTAAATCACAAGAATTAAAAGTACTTTTCAACACACTGTTAAAGTAAGGAGAAGAGAATACACTTTCTTTCAAAGCCTGACGTAGTTCTTTTATATAATGATGAGTAGGTTTTTCCTATGTTGAGTTTCAATCATTACAACCGTAGGTTACAGGTAATGCAAGGAGTTGTTTCTTGGAACCCAGATCTCTTTCGAGACCCTGATTTATCTGAGACCAATTAGGCAATGCTAAGGGAGGTTCTGCTGTGTTAGATGCAGCAGAATTAAAGTTCTCACTGACCGCAGCTGATTCGGGAACTCTGCCAATGTCCGAATTCCTAACAGGGACATTGTGTTGGCAACAAGTCTTTCTGGGAACCCTGCTAGTGTTCGAGTTTCTGGCAGGGATGTCACTGTGGCAACAGAATTCCCCAGGAGCTTTGCCAGAACAGGCGGAGAAACCAGTATCCAAATTTTTAACAGACACACCAGAACAACACGCCCCTCCTTGAGTCCTGCCACAGGGGACAGAGGCGGGCTCTGCTTAGGACCCTGCCCTAAAACAGCTGCCCCCATAGCCTCTTTGCCCCCCCCCCCCGAGTCCATGATGTCTTTAGCCACAACTGCCCACGCCTCCTTTCGCTTGCGAGGAATGGCTCCTGCGATATCATTCTGTGACCCAGGGTTAGGCTTATTTAGGGGAGGAGGGGAGGGGGGAGGTGGCCATGAGACAGGCTGTGAATCTGCTGCAGGGAGGGTGTCGTTATTTACAGTGGAAGCTGACGGTGGTGGAAGAGTTACTGCAGATGTCGCAGGGGGCAGGGGAAATTCTGGCCCTTCTTCATAACTCTTATTCTTATAATACGCTATGTTAGCTTGCTGTGCTGCTTTTTTCTCTGCCTGATATTGTAACAATTCGTTATAAACAATTCGCCACAGCTTTCCCAACCTTCTAGCAGTCTTATTATCATCAATAGATAACTGCCATAAACGGTCCCCGAAATTTCGCCATTCAGCTATGGTATGTACTGTATGGGGATTTTGAAAAACCCCCTGGGATTCCCCAAAATCTAGCAAGACAGGGAGATCTGACGGTAAGTCTATGCCCTTAATATTACGCTTTTGTAAAAAGCTAGTAAAAATCTGATATGCCGCTTGCCTCTCGTTTTCCATACTGTTATCAGCGCGCTGTAGCAGCCTTGTAGAGGTTTTCGGCGGCACGTATCGGCTGGCCCCTTCTGTAAGGTCGGCCAGAGCTCCGGCACCTTTCCCCTTTTTCTTTTTCCAGTGGTGCTTATTAGCCATCCCGGCTGCGATAGGACCCGAACTAAAACACCGATCTACCGTGGTTTCCTAGTCCCGAGTAGAGGTAATCCAAAAATAATTCCAAGAATAGCCAAAAGTAATCCCAAAAGGTGGTCCAGGAGCAAAGCAGAAATAATCCAAGGGTAAATCCAGGAATAGTCCGGGAGTAATCCAAAAAGGTAGTCCAGGAGCAAAGCAGAAATAATCCAGGAGCAAATAGAAAATAATCCAAGGATACCTCAATAGTCCATAATAGATCACGTCTCGGGGTCACCAATATGTAGGAAAACCATTTGTAGGATCGGCGGGAGAAAAGTGGCACGCCAATATGGGTGATCAGCAGATCTCAGTTTATTGATCGGTAGTCACATACATTTATATTAGACTTAATGAAGTTCATGCATATTGCAAAGCTGAGCTCAGGATTGGTTGGTTTACTTATCATACAGTAACACCTACTTCTACATTCTTTTAGGTTTTTCATTGCAACTATTGAAACTATTCTTCCTATTCTGGCAGGGCCCTATTCTCCCACATCCTCATGTTGCAGCAAGGTTATAATGGCCTAGTTTTGTCATTGGACACTGACTGCTGACTCTTAGGCCTGTGTCCTTCTCAGTTTGTTAATGGTACAGCGTCTACGTGTCCTCTCTCAGCTAGCCAAATATCCACAAAGCTCTCTGCACTCTCAGGCAAAGATATGGGAACAGGAATAACAGTCCTTTATTAGGGAGGGGAATAACCTTGCTGGGCACCCAGGTCAGGCTGACAGGCCTGGAGTTCCCCAGCTCCTCCTTCCAGCCCTTCTTGGGGATGGGCTCACATTGGCACCTCCAATCCTCTGGGACCTCCCTGCTGAGCCAGCACTGATGGTAAATGATGGAGACCAGATTGGGGAGCTCATCCACCAGCTCCCTCATCCCCCTGGGATGGATCCCATCTGCTCCCAGAGACACCTGTGAGCATCTGAGTGGCTCAGCAGGTCCCCAGCTGCTTCCTCCTGGATTACATGGGGGCTGTTCTGCTCCCTGTGCCCATCCACCAGTTCAGGAGAACACTTGTTCTGAGGACAACCTGTTTGATTTTTGAAAACTGAGGCAAAAAAGGGGTTAAGTACATCAGCTTTTTCCTCATCTTTGGTAACCATATCTCCCCCAATAATGAATGGAGATTGTCCTGGTACCTCCTTTTGCCATTAATGTATTTATAGAAACATTTTTATTATCCTACACAGAAGTGGCCTGGTTAAGCCTTAAGCTTTCATCTCCCTAATTTCCTTTCTGCATGACCTAACAACATCCCTAAACATTTCTGGAGTTACCTGCCTCTCTGCCCAAAGGTGGTGCACCTTCTTTTTGTCCCCAACTTCCTGCAAAAGTCCCATCACATACAGAACGTCACCTGTTGGCTAAAGTACGCCTCAGAGGAGGAAAATACAAGAGTCTATAAAATAAAATTGGGAAAGCAAGCTAATAAAGTAAAAGACGAAGAAGAGGCTCGGAAGGCTAACAAAAACTGGGACCCCCTTGACTACTTACTTCCTCCTACCCTTGCAGTACCTCTAATCCTTCCTCCAATTCCTCTTGCTGTGGACCCAATTCCTCCTCCTCTCCCAGCTGTCATTCCTTTACCACCTCCTAACCAATTATACTTCCACCACCTTCCCCTCAACCCTCTCTTACTCACTTTACCCTTCACTACTGTCCCCTTACCTTACCATCTCATGCACCCTTATTCACCAGCAAGTTCCTGCTCTGCCTCCCCCAGCACAAATGTGAAGCCAAACAACATCTCAGAATCTCATGCACAAGAGTGAAGTTAACCTGTCAGCCTCCACAGCTGATGTTGTAACACCCGGTCCAAAGCGGCTAAAGTGGAAAAATTGTTCCCCCTCAGAGAAGTTTCCATGGGCAGAGTGGCCAGTGAGATTGGGTTTGTAAATGCTCCCTTGACTGCGTCCAAAGTTAGAAACTTTAGGAAAGAATTGTGAAATTTAGTGGAAGACCCAATAGGAATAGAAAATCAAACTGATCCATTTTTAGGCCCTAATATTTATACATGGGGGGAATTGAACTCTATCTTTAACATCCTATTTTCCCCAAAAGAGACTTGATTAATAAGAACTGCAGGAATGAAAATTTGGAAGCGAGAAAATCAACCTGGGCCCCCAGGTGACACAAAAATGTCTTTAGTGGAGCCTGACTGGGATCCTAATCAAGAAGAGGGGAGAAGGAATATGAGAGATTACAGGTCCCTGATGGCCAGAGGGATAAAAGAATCAGTCCCTAGAGGCAGTAATACCAGGTTAGCGTTTGAGAGCACCCAGGAAAAAGGCAAGACCCCAGCAACATGGCTTAATAGGCTAAAGCAAAACTTCCAGATTTACTCTAATGTTGACCCAGACAGCCCAGAAGGCCAATCTCGGGTTCCCTGCGGTCAGGGATGATCGCGAGAATCCTTTTTTCCCAGGCTGGTGTTTGAAGAAGGAGTCTGAATTCTTCGGCTCTGGTTTCCAAGGTTGTTTATTGTTTCTTATCTATAACATTTTTTCTCTGGCCTGCCAGAGGTCAGAGGCACAGTCCCTGCTCCTGGGCTGGTGTCTACAATTTATACTATGAACTATGTGTACTTTATTTATCATTATTTTCCAATACCTACCACCTATGTTAGACAGTCTACTTTACTCTAAACCAATCCTAAAATGCCACCATCACCAAGAAGGTGGAGGCTAAGAAAAAGAAGGAAGAAGAATAGGACAACACCCAAGTCCCTCCATCTTACCTCCAAGACCTCTATATAAAAATCCCCAAAATAACATTTTACACCCTGTGACAGATTCATTATCATTCTACTTAAACTTTTGTGACCTGTAATTCTTCATACAAGGTTGGTAATTTGCTCCATGGGTTAAGATCAACATCTCAGGTGTCTTTGGCTTCCTGCCAGGACTCCCCAGCCCCCTGCCAGGGCCACGTGTTCTCCAGGGCGCCCAGAGGGGTGTCCTGGGTTCCGACAGGCCAAGTCCTTCTCAAGGTACAACTTGTAATTAAATCCTGGCCGGATATAACATTAAAGTTAGAAAGAATAGAGGACTGGCCGGAAAAAAGTATTAATGAACTGCTGAGAGAAGCCATAAGAGTATATCTAAGAAGAGAAGAGGAAAAGACAAAAATAAAAGCTAAAATTATGGTAGCCATAGTCAGAGAAAGTGTGAGAGCCAAAAAGGACGGGCCAGTAGAAACACTTCGAAGAGACAAAGGTTTTATTGGACCAAAAGGGGTTAGGGGTCTACCTAGTGACAAATATTGTTATTACTGTGGAGAGAAAGGACACCTAAAGAGAAATTGTAAGGAACTCCAATTAGATGAAGCCTGGGAGCAAGAAACTCTAGAGAGCAGAGAAAAGACGAGAAGGTATGCGGAATAGCGGTGTCAAGCAGGAATTTAACGAACCATCTAGAAGAGCCCTTGGTAAATTTTGAGATTGGTCCCCCGAATGATGAATTTGAATTTTTAGTTGATACCAGAGCAGACAAGTCACGTGTGACTAAAATACCAACAGGAATCACAGTCGGTAAAAAGGTCTGCAAAGTACGAGGGGCAAAGGAGAACCATTTGAGGCCCAGATCATAGAAGATGTAGAAATTAGAGGAAATTCAAGAGAGTGTCGAGATAATTTCATTTACCTGCTCAAGTTAGGTTGTAATTTATTAGGACATGATTTACAAATCAAATTGGGAATTGGAGCAATCCCAAAAGAAGGAAAAATGGTAGTACAAATAATGGTCTTAACAAAGGCAGACAAAGATGAAATCAACCCAAATGTGTGGGTGGGGGAGGGAAGAATTGGTTGTTTGACTCTACCAGGAAGAAAAGCAGAGATGCAGAAAGACATCTCCCCCATTCGGGTAAGGCAGTATCCAATTTCCCCAGAGGGAAAGAAAGGACTAGCCCCAGTAACTGACCAGCTGTTAAAGGAAGGCATTTTAGCACCATGAACATCTTCACATAATACTCCCACACTAGAGGAGAGGAAAGCTGATGGAAGGTATCGATTAGTACAAGATTCAAGAGAAGTTAATAAAAGAATGGTTGCGAGGCACCGGTAGTACAAACCCCACACCCTTTTAAGCCAAGTGCCTAAGGAGCATGCATGGTTCTCTGCCATCGATTTAAAGGATGCCTTCTGGGCGTGTCCCTGGCTGAAGAGTGCCAGAACTGGTTTGCCTTTGAATGGGAGGACATTGAAAGAAAAGAAAACAGCAACTAAGGTGGACACATCTTCCCCAGGGGTTTACAGAGTCCCCAATCTCTTTGGCAAGCTCTAGAAGAACTCCTAGAACAGTTTAAACCTGAGAATGGGGTACATTTTACAATATGTTGATGATTTACTTGTATCAGGGGACAACAAGACAAAGTTAGAAGTTCTAGCATATGGTTCCTAAATTTCTGAGGGAAAAAGGTCTAAAAGTATCACAAAAGAAACTGCAATTTGTGGAACAAGTAACATATCTAGGACATAGAATCAATAAGGGTATATAAAGGTCAAGCCCCAAGAGAATTTTGAATTCTGTCCATCCTGCCCCAAAGACCAAAGAGATGTTAGAAAATTATTAGGTTTGTTTGGGTATTGCAGATTATGGCTTGATCAGTATACTAAAAGTGTTAAATTTCCATCTGACAAATTGATAGACTCAGAGCCTGTAACCAGACCTCAAATGACGAGGAACAGCTTTGGAATCTGAAAACTAAATTGTCCTCTGCCCCTGTACTGAGCCTACCAGACCTTAAAAAGAACTTTGACCTATTTGTGAATGTGGAAGAGGAATAGAAAATGGAGTCCTTACACAGGATTGGGAGGATTGGAAGCCGGTCGCATCTCTCTCAAGTTACTAGATCCTGTAGCCAGAGGGTGGCCAGCCTGTGTGCAAGGGCGTTAGCAGCAACAGCCACCCTGATAGAAGACAGACATATGAAACCAACCTGAAAGGGGAAAATCCGGGTTCATTCCCAGAACTATAAAAGCTGTTTTAAGAAAAAGGCCCTCAGTGGTTAACTGAAACACCCCAAATACTAAAAGTATGAAGTCATCCTGCAGAACACCAAGGGTCTCAAAAGGTGTGAGAGTCTGTCCTTTTAAATAGGGGGTCCATTTTCCAAATAACCACCAGGAGGAGACCATAATAACAATCGCTGGACTGGTGGAGATAAAAGCTGGGTGATCAGGCTTCTCAGTACACTATTTGGACTGTTTGCATAGCACGCCACACTGAACTGGAGGCCGTTCTGCCCTTCCCTGAACAATGGATTGGACTTTTCTCCCCACCTCAGGGCCCAGCTTGAGATCCAGGAATGCGCTTCTTCTGGAAGCCAAATGCTAGCAGGCTCCTCACCATGGGCACTCCAGCCAGAGGTGCAGCCCTTCATCAAGGACATGATCCTGTGCAGAGGAAATGCATTGCCCTTGCCCGAACCTCGGGACTCAACCCCCTCCCGGTTTCGGAGGGTGTTCAGCAGTGAGGCCGGGAGGGGACTGTCCAGCAGCTGCAAGCATGCTCAGCGACCACTGAGCTATGAAAACAATGGCTCTCATTTAATGCCAAGAACTCAGACTACCTGTCTAGCTATCGATGCAGTTGTAATGGGTCTTCCCCCAATGAAAAAGGGTATAACTAGAGACCAGCTTCAGCTGTGATGCCCTGATCTCCCAGACATGATCTGGCGAGCTTTCGACGGACAGCTGGACTCTTGGTAAACAGGGGCCACGTCTCGGTAGCTATAACCAGCTAAACCTATATCTCCTTTTCCTTTCTTTTCCATATCTTTTCCTCTTCTTTAGTTCCCCCCTTCAATGCAATACCCTTTCTGTTGTGATTTAATAAAACAAAAGTGGTTGATTTTTGGAATGCTTTAATGTCCTCTGTGCCAGTTCCATGTTTTTTTTGTGCTTAAAATCACCTGCTGTAGGACATTTCATCTGGGCAAGTTATGAAAGAAAGTAGTCCAAAAATTCATGAAATAAAAATGTTAATGAATAAAATTAGGCAGCATTCTTTATGTTTATAGTGCACAGGAATTTTCTCCCAATAAAACGTGCATGCTGAGTAGTAAATTTCTGTTTATTCCTGTTTTTGCATACACTATTCGAGCCCTGTCCTGGACTAAACACACATTTGATAATGGTTTCCCCAAATCATTCATCCGGGACCATGCCTTTTTTACATTCAATTCTCCCTGTCCTGGGGTCTCTCTAAGGTCCCTGGTTGCCCGTGGACTGGTGTTCCTAGCCTGGCTGAGCTGGCGGGACACTGAGGCTGGTGGTCAAGTTCCCCTTCTTCCAAATGGGCGTTGTGTGGAGAAACTGTGCCTGGGGTTCTGGAGAACCAGCTGTGTGCTCGGTGGTTGTGAACAATTTTATCATCTGCACATGAGGGTCTGCAAGTGGAGCTGTGACATCACAGAGTGGGTTATGTGAGGTCATTAAGCAGCTACAGCATCATAGGCTGTCTCTGTGACATCACAGAGACAGGTGTGACATCACAGGGCAGAGGACTGACATCACAGAGCAGACAATGACATCACAGAGTTGGCTGTGATATCAAGAGACCAGCTGTGTGACATTAGGGAACAGGCTGTGATGTCACAGAGCAGGCTGTGACGTCACATGGGGGCTGTGTGACATCCAAACAGGACTGGGTGAGGTCACTGAGTTGGTTACTCTACCTTAGCCCCACCTCACACCTTCCCCCCAGAAGTCCAAAGCTGTTCATGCCCAGCAGGGTCCCCTGTCCCTGGTATCCCCCTGGTCCACCTGGAGCCACAGCCTCTCCCAAGGATGTTCCACAAGATCAACCCCAAAACCTGACTCAGGGACAAGGGCCAGGGCTGTGTGACCAGGACAGCAAGGACATGGATTATCCAGGCCACTGGGGCCTGGTTTGGTGTCCCCAGGGCAGGAAAGATGTCTGGCAGCTGGAGCAGGGTCTGGGAAGGGCCTCCAAGGTGGGGCTGGAGCCCTTGGGCTGTGAGCAGAAGCTGAGGGAGCTGGGCTTGTCAGCCAGAGCAAGGGAAGGCTGAGGGGCTCCTCATCCCAACCTGCTTGGTACCACTGGGGAGGGTGGAGACTGGAGAGCCAGGCTCTTCACCAAGGGCCTGGGGGGATAAAAAGCCAATGGGTGGAAGGGAGGGGAGATCAGCCAGGACAGGGACAGGAGATGAAATGAGTCAGGCTGGTTTCATTTTCCTCAGCACCAAAATCAGACTGCCCATTTCTCCATCCACCACTGACAACAGCAAATCGAAGATTATTCGAGAATATAAAATGACTTGCATTGCAATGTTAGCGTGAATAAAATACATGGGGAGAGTAGTAGGTACTGTTTTTCTATCAGTTTACAAGCTGTACAAAAATCACAGTGTGGCTCGGCTTGGTTGTTAGCCTTCGGAAGGTGCCGCTCTCCTCGGCTCCCGGAGGCGAAGAAAGCTTCTTGGCGCAAGAGCATTGTGCACGATCGCAGTGTGCTCCAGTGCGGCTTCTGCCGACCTGAAGCCAAGGACCCGAGGCGCGCTTGGCTCGGGCGAGTGCCATG